>LYUA01000225.1:648772-685764 GCA_002093875.1 Calopteryx splendens | reverse complement strand
ACTACTGAGTGTTGGCCAGGATAACGCGAATAAACTGTATGTATATTTCACCAGTGAACACAATGACAACAGGTTGCTGTTTCAAATTACTACCAACCTATACTTGACTTGCACTATATTATCATGTTATTTTGATAATTGGACCAAATAAATTATTTATTTTTATTATTTTCCAGAAAGATATTCAAAACCTAATTTAAAAAACTAAAATTTTTTCATATCATTTTCCATTCAAATATATAAGTCTAAGTCTGTTAATGCTTAGGTTTAAGAGAGCAGATTATTGAATGGAGAAAAAACTGAATAACCATTGATATTTTTATTCTCAGTCAGCTTGTTAACTCTTTGCCAGCCTACTGTGAAGATCATGACATAAAGGAAATGGATATGCAAATGATGCAAAAACAATTTTACTCAACGGAAACACTGATGCCAGGCGGTCAAACAGAAATTGAATACACATGCTACACAACAGAAGTAGAGAGTCCTTATATTGAAGAAGCAATTCATAACGAAAAACATCAATCACAAAGCATGGAAAAATCATCAAGAGGAGGCGTAAATCCATATAGAAATGAAAGCAGGGCTACATTACAACAATTCATGCCTTCTACTTTAAAGGAAAGAGATATTTCAGGTGACAGAGAAGCAGATCGCAAAAAAGAACATGGTGAACCCACTGAAAAATTTACAACGAGCAAAAATACCAGTGAAGTGGCTACACAAGTCCCAGAAAAACAAAAACTCAGAGATTTTGAAGTTTATACACCAGCCACAAACTCAAAATTGCAGCCAGAGAATAATGAAAATGGTAGTGGAAGGAACACGAGTTGTTGCCTTCCATGTGGATCAAGAAAATGTGGGAAATCTGGTCACCAAGACAAAAAAGAGGACTCTATTAAGGAAGAGAGACAGAATGAGAGGGATGAGAAGAATCTTTCCCCTAGACTCAGTGAAGATCCATGGTACAAAAAAAAACCAAAGAAAGGAGGGCAAGAAATGAAACAGGGAGCTGACAGAGTAGATGAAAATAAAAAAAAAAGGTGCTGCATGACACGAGAACCTAAAGAAGGGAAAAGGAAAAGCAGACCACTATTCAAATTAAGAAAAAAATTATATTCCAGAGTGTTTCCTGCATGCAGAAATAGACCTGTAAGTTGGAATCTTTTTCTGTTGTCACAAAGAACTAGTGGAACCCATACTGAGAGCAAACACTATAAATGCGATGCAGTATTTGTTTACAGGAATACACAATTCAGCATTAAATCCATTACATGGTGCTGGGGGCTAATCTTTCCACAACTTTAACTTGATTTGAACATTCATAAAAATAGATTAATTTATGATTAAGTAATTTACTTTCACATAAAAGTATTCATGACCGGTTGATAATTTATGTCATATTAGTTCATGCATGGGCACTGAAAATAATAGAGGGGGGCCAACTGCCCCTCACATTATTAGTGTTCTAATAAAACTTAGATACACAAGGAGTTGTTTCATTAACCCAGGAATTAAAACAACAGAAAAATGTGCAAGAGCAGTAAATAAAGATCACCTGCCTAGGAAGTAGCAAAAATGACAACACTTAATTTTCCACTGGGTAAAATTTTTAATTACTAGTTTCGATACACTACATAATTAAAGTGAATTTTAATTTTCAGCCACTTGTAAATGTAGTAGTACATCGAAAATAGTTCCATAATAGCAGTTCTCCACTAAGCACATGCAGCTCCACTGCATAAAGAGCACACTAGCAGTTCTCCACTAAGCAAAATATTTAATAAATTTTGCTTAGCAGAAAACTTATCAATTTTTCTATCATGTAACTTTTCCTCCACATCACACCTGAATACCTGGGAACTAATTTAGATGAAGATGGGCAGTGTAGTTAGGAAATTGAAATAAGAATTGCATTACATAAAGAAGCTTTTACAAAGAGGAGGGAGTTCATTTCTAGGACCTTAAGTAAAAACGTTGACATCCAGTGTATTTTGTACAGGTCAGAGATTTGGTCACCACATGAGGATATTCGTCAATCGGAGGCCTTTGAGATATAGGTGTAGGGAGGAAGACAAGAGCATGTGTAGTGGACAGAGGTTGCTGGGAGATATTCGGAGACCAGGAAAGTGGATTCAGGGCATTTTGAGTGGCAGTAGCATGTTAAATACTGAGACAGGGGATAATAATTGGTAAATGAAAGAAGAGGAAGATAAATATTAGCCATGTTGGACAGAATCAAGGGATGGGAAGGGGATGTAGAGTGAATAGCAACAATCTTCTGCCAAAACTCACCCTTTCTACACCGAATAAATTCCAAAATATAGATTAAACATGTGTAAACTGCTCTTCCCCCTATCAATAATGCCCTCCAAATTTAATGCTGAAATGAGGACTCTTCCTACCAGTTGATCATTTATTTTGTCATGATTTATCTAAATACTGCACTTCCAGTACTCGCATCACAAGACTTATGTTCAACGATGAATGACTAACTAATCCTGTGCCATCCTCATATATCACCAAATTAATCACCCTTTGTCCACATTCATCCCCACCTAATTTCACTCTGCTTCTCGAACTCAATGAAGCTGACAAATACATCCTGATTATACTCAATATTCCTTTCTATCTGTGACCTCATTACTTATACAGTGTCACAATCACCCCTACCCTTCCTAAACCCAAATTAATTCTCTCCTTAGTAATCATTTGCCCTATTCTACATCCTCTCTTTAATGATTCTGAATACTATCTTTTCAGGATGTACAAACAAACCCTAGCCCTCAGATACTGCTGCTTTTCCCTTTTTTGGGATGGGAATTAATAACAAAGTCTTCCGGCCACATTCCATCCTCATACATTCAAAAATGAATTCACCACAATTAACTTCTCAGGAAGTAGAGAACTTTGCAAATCAAGCAGTTCTTCATCAAGGTCTACAGAATATTTTTCAGTCTCCTTGGCTTTACACCAATGTTTCTTGGTTCTGGTCTCACAACCACTCTTTCAAAGCACCATTCCACCTGCAGACTTTACTAGACTCCTCCCTCAGAAAGAAATTCACAGCACACTGGTTTAAAAGGGCATCATTGACATTGCCATTTTTACCACTCACTATCATGCTGCCACCTGGAAGAGGATCTTGCAACTTTGCACAACAGAGGCAGAAGCTTCACACTAGGATTCCTCAAAATTTCAGTCATCACACAGCATCCAGGTGACAGAAATAAATCGTGGTGCATTACTTTTCGAACACTCCCTGTAGACGTTCCCTTCCCCAGGATTTCCTAATCACTTTAGTAATTTGACAGGGATATTATATTATATTCCCCCACTGCATTGTCCATTCGATTTCCAAAATGACTTCTCTATTTCAGAATCTAGTATTCCTGGACCTAAGCCATCCCCTTCGACATCACATTATCTTTAAAACCTTAGTGAATAATAATACATTACGACAGTAGACATTGAATACCAGTAACAGGTGTAATGCAATCTTCAACTGCAAACACTTTTTACTTTCCCAAACACCATGCAATATATCAATTTCCTTTCAATATCAATTCTTTCCAATCTTCAGCAAAATTCACATTTGACTTTTTAATATTCATTACCCCCTCCAACCATTTTCTATGCCTCCCATGAATTCCCCTTTATCAACCCTCAGTTCACAACTGCTTTGGCTCTTCTCTCCACAATCATGCCTCCTCAGAGGCCACCAACCTACCTGCATTCACAGTTATCATAAACTTATTTGTCACCCTGCACACTCCATGTAAGACCTCTTCCACAGAACTCTGTATTCTCCCTAGTCTTAACAAAACAACCCATACCAGGTCATATTCATGAACATTTACTATGATCATTTTAGATTCTCTTATCTTGTGCTGTTCATGTGAACTAAGATACTGGGATCTAAACAACCTCAAGGCAGGTGGATACACCCTAGCAATTAAAATCATAATCCTCTCCTTCTGGAGGCATTGCCATGGAAACATTTGAGGCTATTGTTGTACAGGAATGGAATGGGAAAAATTTTAATTAGCAAGGACCGGTCTCAGACTTGTATGATAACTTTCATTGCACTCCACCTGGTAAGTAGTTCACAGATTATAACAGTCGTTAGTAGTGTTGTATAAATGTGACAAATCTGAGAACTGATTGGCTACTTAAAATTTGGCTATCTATGATGTAATAAGCATAGTCCACTATGCACAAAAGCTCATCCTGTTTCTGCTGCTCAAACATTATTTTCTTTAATACGAACCCTATAAAGGAATTCATGTAAGCTCAAACCCACCACCATGGCATAAATTAATGCAACTTAATTTTCATTACAGAGCACCCGACACCCCCCCAAAAGTGTCCACAATAAAAAAACCATTCTATCAAAAAATTCACCCTCACCACCTGAGAATTTAAGTCCAGGCCACCCAAACAATGATAACGGCAATGAAAGCTCTTCACCTGTGACAGCATGTGATGACAAGAAAGTTTTCCTTGAAAGGTTAACAGTACATCACTGCCAACACCCAAGCGAAAGAACTGAAAACCCTCAAAAAGAAAATTCAAAATCAATAGAATACGGCAACAACAGGGATAACTCAGAAAAAAATACAATGGAAGGCACACTTGTGGGTGAGACCTGGCAGAAGAGGCTGAGAAAATCAAGGTTTGTCGTAAGTGTCCAGTGGAAAAAGATCGAGGATGAAGAGGTAAACCAAATGGGAAATGACGGGAATTCATCAGACGATAGTGATAGGGAATCTGTTTTTTCAAATGCAACATTCACAGTACGTTCACCTGACTTTGCAGATGTTGACTATAGCACATGGGAATTAACGGGAAACTCAGCAGGTGAAACCACATTCAACGAGGGTTGGCTCTGTACAACAATGAGCTGCCAACAAAAAAAGAGACGGAAAAGAAACAAAATTGAAAGCCCTCCCAAACCTAAAAATCAAGTTAACGTGGCCAAAACTAAAATAGCAGTAATGACAGTTGCAGATGTAAAATTACCAAAGAGTCAAAACCTATGGATCATGAAAAGGAGTCAATCAAATGTAATTAGGACTAAAAAGACTTTACCAAAGAGAAACAGCAATCAAGCAACACACAGCCCACCTTATGGAAATGAAAATGTGAAACTCTCGGAAGAAGACCAGGCCCTAGAGGAAGAATATCTTAATGAGGAATTCGAAGATTACACCGACGAGTAAATGAACTTTTAAGAACAAAACCAGCCTGATTTTAGGGCGAAGCCATGTCTATAAATTAACTAGAACATTTCACATGACACCTCAAGCCAATATCATACTTACACAGGTTACAAATAGAAATGCAGAGCAGCATATTTCGAGAACAGCATTAATGTCAACTGACACTGCCATCATAAAATATCAATCCACTATAATACCAGACTGTGACACGAAGCAATTTACATAATCATGTCATTGAAGGCTGTCATCATCTTAGTAACAAATTATGAAATTTGTATAATGTATAAATTTAAGAGCATAAAAAACATAACTGAAATAACATTAATGCTATTTAATTCAGTGGTCGATCGAAGGTCAAGCTCCCAGCATAACCTATAACACTAACCAGTAATTGAACAAGTTACCAGTAACAATTGAAAAATTCGTGCTCCTATTGTATCATTATAAATAAAATTGTTAATAACAGCGCAAAATTCACTACATGGAAAGTCTGAGATAAAGATGGAAACATTTGGGCAGGCTTTAGATACAGAGGGAAGAGACTAATAAAAAAACAATGCCTTGGGGATATGAAAATGAGTACTGATGATGGCCCTGCAAGCAGCCAAAGCTCATTCACACTTCATGATTGGGTATTGGAAATGTTGGGTGAAAGACAACTTCAAGAAAAAAAGTTTCTGTTTTGAAGATTCATATTTAACCTGGGAAGGGATCCCTCGTTTTTTAGCAAAAACAAAACTAATTTGAACGAAATAAATTTCTTTCATCCAATCTCAAGTCTATCTGCCAGAAAAAATGCATGTGAACACCCTCCCAAACCCCCTCTAGCAAATCTACTGTGAAATATAAAAATCTTAAATAAAGAGTTAATTGGCTTTTAAGATTAAACATTTACTGAATTATTATAATACCATATTATAGCATAACCCCTTACATATTCCTCTGAAACTTCCCTAGGGCAGTTTTCCCAAAATTGCACCACCCCTTAATAGCCCTCAAATATATCAAAGTTGAGCTGGGATGATGAGCTTAAATCCATTTAGCACAAAACATTAAATTCACACCTAAAATACTAAGTTAATGCAGGAACCATTACAATATTCCCCAAACAAAAAAATACAGGACTATAACCAGCCACTTGCCAATTACACCAAGTAGCCCAGAGTGCACACATTTTAACACAAGGAAGTAACTCCTGAATGAAAAACTGTGATCCATTGATAACTTTTGCGAAGTCATATTGATGGAAAGGTCCCTAATCAGCATCACTATTCCCAATGGACAACAGGAGTAAGTCAAGATCAGCCTTGTCAAGTCAAGCCCGAAAGAATGTAAACAGGATAATCCTTCAGTGCACACAGCACAGTATTTATGAAAAATAATTTTATATACATACATATATATCCTGAGCCAACACAGCCAAACAATAGTTATTCTTGGAAATACTCAATTTTCCCATCCAGTCACCTCATCACCAACCACAAATGCAGGATGTTAAAAAAATCAAAATTTGGTAGAAATGGGGAACGTTGAATTTCCACACAAAAATTACTATAAAAACCAGTCTTTGGGCAACTCGTTACAATTAAATTCTAAGCATACAGAATTCCAACATGGTTATTGCTGCCAATTAAGGTTGCAAAAGCAACCCCAAACCATTAAATATGTTTCACTTATTACAAAGGAGCTTCAATTAAAATATTCAAACTGAAGCACAAATGAACTACCAGGATTGAGGGAACTTCCAATTAATGCATTCCATTACTGGAGTGTGAAAGGTGGTCCTAAGTATCCTGAGTACACAAGCAACTATTAAAGACAGCACAATCCGTCACAATGAAGTCATACTTTACTAGCTTGAAGACAAGCCTACTCCCACCAGGCTATTGCCTCGCATCAGCCATTACTTATCTGCAAAAATGAGCAATGTTCCAGAAAGGAGAAATTTAAATGAAACTTGGTATTCCATGGTTCAAAGCTTCTTTATTGGCCCTTCTTTTTATACCATAAGTTATGTACAGAAGCTGTTGCACTGTAGATATTAAACGTTATGCCACATCGAACAAAAGGAATGAAAATTAAAATAAAAGTTCGTTCCCCTGAAACATTTTGAAAATTCTGCCTCCACTATCCACAAGTTAACGTAATAAAATTAAAACAGCTGGGCTAGGGACATTCCTGCCTTTTTCCTTCGGAATTCCTTGCGGTGGCAACAATGCTTCAGCAGCCACTTGGAAAGAAACAAAAGCAAAAGTCGGTGTAGACCCTTGAGGACCTCTCCTCCATGTCGTAGGGCCATATTATCCATCTCCCCGGGCAGGTGCGGGCACCTGCCACGCCCCTTAGCAGGGCCATATCCCAGTGCGTCCAAAGTCAAATTCTGATGTTTGATGGAACAGCAATGGACACACGGCACACCAGCACCCAGGAACACAGCTAGTTATTTCTTCTTTTGGGCCTTCTCTGCAGCCTTGGTGACCTTACCTGTCGTCACCTCCTTGTGATTGACGCTCTGAAAAGAAAAACAAATTCATATTAATAAATGAGCTTTCATTATTTTGGTTGTCTGCACTTCTGACGAAAATCGCAAAAGAAACTCACCTTAATGACTCCGACGGCAACAGTTTGCCTCATGTCACGAACAGCAAAGCGCCCAAGGGGAGGGAACTCCTGGAAGGATTCCACACACATGGGCTTGCTTGGGACCAGGTTGACGATAGCCGCATCGCCAGATTTAATAGACTTGGGGTTCTCTTCAGTTGTCTTTCCGGTACGACGGTCGCACTTTTCCTTGATCTCGGCGAACTTGCAGGCAATGTGAGCAGTGTGGCAATCAAGCACGGGCGTGTAACCATTTGCAATCTGGCCAGGGTGGTTAAGCACGATGACCTGGAATACATTACGTTAAATAAGAAATAACCCAGACGAAAAAACTTAAATGGCTAGCGAAGCAGGTTCCTAAAAATGCAGTACCTGAGCGGTGAAGTCAGATGCTGCCTTGGGTGGGTTCGATTTGCTGTCTCCACAGACGTATCCACGACGCAACTCCTTAACAGACACGTTCTTCACGTTGAAACCAACGTTATCACCAGGAAGGGCCTCTTGAAGAGCTTCGTGGTGCATTTCCACAGACTTAACTTCAGTGGTAAGGTTGGCGGGGGCAAAAGTGACCAGCATTCCAGGCTTCATAACGCCAGTCTCAACTCGTCCAACTGGCACTGTTCCGATACCACCAATTTTATAGACATCCTGCACAAAATGAAAGGAATGTTTATCAATTTTACAGTCGAACACAGGGGCCCATGCCTTCTAATCTCTTAGCTAAGTTACATACCTGAAGAGGAAGCCTAAGAGGCTTCTCGGTTGGTCGGCTAGGTGGAAGAATAGCATCCAGAGCCTCAATGAGGCACTTTCCGTCAGCATTACCATCCTTGCGCTCCACCTTCCATCCCTTGAACCACGGCATTTTATCGGACTGCTCAAGCATGTTGTCTCCGTGCCAGCCGGAGATTGGGACAAAAGCAACCGCGGCAGGGTTGTATCCAATTTTCTTGATATAATTCCCGACTTCCTTCTTGATTTCTTCGAAACGGGCTTCACTGTAAGGGGGCTCAGTTGAGTCCATTTTGTTAACACCAACGATAAGCTGCTTTACTCCAAGAGTGAAAGCAAGGAGTGCGTGTTCTCTGGTTTGTCCATTCTTAGAAATACCGGCTTCGAACTCTCCGGTACCAGCAGCAACGATGAGCACAGCACAATCAGCCTAAATAAATAAAGTTTATTTTTAACAACTAAACTTACTTGATGCATCAATTTAGTTACAATCTGCAATTCACCAACCTGCGAGGTTCCGGTAATCATGTTCTTAATGAAATCTCTGTGGCCGGGCGCGTCAATAATGGTAATGTAGTACTTAGCGGTTTCGAACTTCCACAGGGCAATGTCAATAGTAATACCACGCTCACGTTCAGCCTTCAGTTTGTCCAACACCCAAGCATACTTGAAGGAACCTTTCCCCATCTGGAAGTGTCAAAAAATCCCATCAGTACATGTCTACTTTAACTTGCCGGGAGAAGCAGCAGGGTAATGGATTTACTTACTTCTTGGGCTTCCTTCTCGAACTTCTCAATCGTTCTCTTGTCGATACCACCGCATTTGTAAATGAGATGACCAGTGGTAGTTGACTTTCCAGAGTCGACGTGGCCGATGACCACGATATTGATATGGACCTTTTCCTTACCCATTTTGATTTCAGTAGCTTGGGTTAATCAAAGATGGATAACTAGAAAAAGGAAACAGTCCATACGTTAGTCCACGTGGTCCACCTTAGCCACTGCTTGTACTTCCGTCATACATGACGCCATCTTGTTGAATCAGGGTTTCAAATAAAAGACATTTGTCACATAACATTATATTAAAGCTACTACATATTTTATGCCTATGGTTGGCAAAAATCAATCTAAGCAATAATAAATACAAAAAAATCAAATAGAAACTGCTAACTATTGGATCAAGAGAACACAATTTTACAGATAATTCTTAAAATATTGACACGGCATCAAATTATTATTACAAATGCGTAAATAAACGATAAAAAAAACTTATACGAAAAATAATTTAATTACACCAGCTCTCGGTGCAATAGTTGCAATGGCCGACCAAGCACAACCACGTTGTCAAGCTATGATTATTTTCTGCTAATAACTAGAAAATAATTATTTCAAATGTACGCACGACTTTCAAGCGATACCTAACTTACTATTACTTTCTCCCAATAGACTTAATTTAAAGAGCACCAAACAGGTAAGAGAATTGCATGCTGTTATGGCAACCGGCGATGCCGGGTTACGATTTTAAACGTTAGAACAAATTAACTATCAAACATTGAGCAAAAATATACCTATAAAAACACGGGTAGAATAATTGCGAATCCTTGAAGACTAATTTCAGGTGCGGATGGGCGAGAGTTCTACGGAATATACTTAGATTATAACCACAGGGAGAACTGTGCTACTCACCTCCCGATGCCACGACAGAAAGAGAGGGATGAACGAAGTGACATGCGTTGTAGGGGGTGCGTATGAGGTCCTAGGGGGGTCAGCGAATTGGTGGCTATTCCATCTTTTAGACATACCCCCCTCAAAAATGTATTAATATTATGTTGTTAATTCAATTATTATTCATTTTAAATCTGTATATATTTTTATTTAAAAATATTGACATTAAAAAATATGAAGTTAAACATAATTTTATCTATCGTGCTAAAAAAAAACATAACGTTAGTCGCCCGGTGTGTATTTTGGCACCTCAATTAAGTCTGCTATGGCGTTGAAATTAAAGAATTTTCCTGTTCCACTAATTCATTCTTATTCAGTAATTGGATTTGGGGTAAATTTTGCTTTTAGCACTATTAATTAATTCGCAACAGTTATAGTCGTAAAATCATTGTAGAATAAAATTTAATTCATATATAATGTGCCCATACATTGTTTTACTTAACCAATAAGTAAATACATAAAAACTTTTAGTTACAGCAAGTCAGGAATAAATGGGCAGATTGGAGAATGATAAAAGACGTAAAAAGAAGGAAAATAGTGTCGCAGTATGCGGAAGAAAGATTACGAATACAAGTAATTAGAAAGTGTGACGTTTTACCTCAAGAAATTAAAGTAAGTGTTTCGTTCTACTTTCTTATGATAAAGGTAGTATATTTGCACCCAACGGAGCAAAATATTTTTCCTAAAACTTTTTAAACTATTGACCCATGTGATGTGACACCAGCAACACTATGATGGTAAACCCTTTATTTTAATGTTACAAAGATAGAAATGAAGGAAAGGTTTGATGTAGAATTGCATGGAAAGGTAGATAGTGTAGTTCATGCATATGCCCTTTCAGTTCAGAATAAATTTAATTGTGTTCTTAGTAATTTGTGATAAACAAGTGTATCAATCAAGTTGCAAACAACTGTGTACTTTTGTGGATTCCTTAAAAAGTAGGCTTTTCTGAGATACCCATTTCTGGCTGTAAAAGCTATTTAATGTCCATAAAGATTACGAAAATACACGCAAAAAATATATAAGGCAAGTCACAGTACATATGCAGGTGCAATTATATATCGACATGAGCATTGCCAATGTAACGATTGGGGAGAGGTTCACATTATCACCCCCAGTAGTGTAAATCATTTTCTTTTAAATATTCGTTCGTTATTCTGAAAGTTCTTAAGGAACACATGAATCTGTTTTAGTGCTCCTAGGCCCATCCTTAGATTTTTGATTCTGTTTAGAAAATTTTTGTACCGAAATTAGTAATTCCAATGTTAAGAAATTATGTTTGGTGCATGCATTTCCCTAGGTCAGGATATGTTTTCTAAATTAAGATGAACAATGCTTTCTCAGTAGTAAATGCGTTTTCTAGTAAAACACAGTGATAACTCTTTGGCAATGGCTCAAGTGACATGATGGCGTACTAGTTAAAGAACTGCTGATCAAATCCACCGTTCTTGTTTGAATGGAGGTGCTGAATAATCTCAGCCATACATGTAATGGTTGAATGATTTTCTGGATATTTACCATGTGTACCTTGGTACTCTATGGTGTATACATGACATTCTGAAAAGCACTACAAGCTGAAGTGATTGTATGTGTCAGGACATCATGCAATCGTGGTGTGTTTGGCATAGGAATTGCATGAAACATCTTTTGAAAAACAATTTTTTTGCTGTGTTTACCCTTGCCATAACTCCAGGTTCTGTAAGGGAAGAATGGTTATTTAAATTATACGTGCTGGATTCCACTTCTCAAAGAGTCAGAAGTGAGCACGAATCTGCTCTTCTTACACTTTTGCCTTCCTAAATATCCTGTTCTTAATCTCATTGTGACTGGAGGGGCTTGTGTCATAACCACTCCTACCATCCCTTCACACTCGAGTTTCCTCGTGCAACAATTTCCCACAAATCTAGAGAATCACCTTGTGAAAAATCTTTCAGAGCTTAATGTAATTCTTAAATTGAGATTTTCTCTAGTGGATCTTAATTAACTACCATGCATCGCTTGAATTAGTCACCCTGCATGTAAAGATGTCCTTAGTCCAAGGTAATCTTTATTAATCAAAACATTCCAGGAGTTGGTTATTGGTATGTTAATGGCTGGATTATTGCTTTATTGATCGAAATGGTGACTATTCAGGGAAGGCTGCCTCTGCCTTTCCCCATTAAGTAATAACTTATACACCTACAAATGTAAAAATGAAACCACTCACTGACTGATTAAATACCAAGAGTATCTACAATCATTTTGTTGTTCTGGATGACTATGAATTGGATTTCAAATTTGAAAGTGACCTAAATTCACTGACAGTGTACAAATTTCATTGCATTTTTAGTTTTCTAATGCCATCTTTAAACACAGACCCAGTTTTATGTCTTGTTGTACAGAAGATTAACTTCAACTCTCTGAAGAAACTAGTTTTATAAATGCTTTTTCGTCAAACTGGACCTTTAAAGTACAGGTTTACTTAAGGATGGGATTACTATGGTTACCATGTTTATATTTACCAATGAGCAGTCTGAATTACATAATGTGACATGTCAATTACCTCCATATTAAGCAAAAATCTACGTTAACTTATTACTTAATTTAACAAGACAACACCTGGCCTCAATGTGTGTCATATTAGTATTGTGTTATATTAGCCTTTATAGTAACTTTATAACCCTTATAACATCAGGTGTGAGTTTGAATTGGATGTATAGAAAAAAACCAATTATATGTATTTATTATGGCACAGGATTGCAATTACGTCAGATTGCATATTGGAATAACTTCATTTCTGTTGTTATCCATGCCTTTTATAAATTTGTATCACCATCCCAATCAGTAGCATATATACATGCATTAAATTAGATATTTTGATGATGAACAGAATCCCTAGACATTCCAGTTTTAACCATCTCTTTATAATAACAGTCCTTAAAATTCTAGACATCTTTGTGAAGGCCCACACGTGAATGCTCTTACAAAACACCTTTCTCATAAGTATTCCAGCTTAAACATTTAAAGTTTGACATACTTGTAGTAAAATGGAGACAAAATATGGTGAACACTTCCTATGAACCTGCCATGCTAGGAGTTAATTCTGTCATACAAAAAGAGCACCATCTAAAATAAATGTTACCCATTGGCTACAGCATAACTGATTGAATTGATGTATGAATGGATTTTAAACCTCTGAAGTTTTTCTAGTGATGATTTTATTAGTGAGATTAGCATCTCACTAGTGACCCAGTCTATTCTTCTAAAGCTATGAATATCATAATTATATTGACAATAATTTTTTGTCTTTGAATAACATTTTTATGTATGAGATACTTTTTCTTCCTGGACCTATTTAAAAATATCTTTTCATTCCATGTAACTTTTGTGTTAATGTGTCACCATCTTTTTTCCATGAAGAAACGGTAGTTCAGTCATATTGTTGATCGGGGTACTTAAAGCAGTGAAAAAAGATTATTGGCTTAAATAGAGCATAGATGGGAGTTAATAACAATAATTTTGGTCTACACAATGCACTATTTATAAAGCTTTTATCTAGCATATTTTACTAGTGCCTAGCCTGCATAATGGTGTTACAATCCTCAAACACCTGGTCCACAAACACTCCTTGTCATACTATTGCTTCTAGCTGCACAGACGTTTTCAGTAAATTACAACTGTGAAAGAAAAATGGGTTGAGGCTTATAGGTCTTATTTGAAATTCATATTTGATTATACCCAATAACCACTAGTTTTGTCTTGCATTATGTAGTATGGATGGGAGAAGATTTAATGCAACAAAGCACTTATTTACGTTGTAAATTTCAAGTCAAGTAGAAAATTATGTACATACCTTGTCGAGGTTTAAAATATGCTGTATGTTATTTATACATTGTATGCACTTTTAGTATTTAATCGCAAAAAAATTTGTAGCCTCACAGGGATGGCTGGGAGGGCTTCAGGAAGTTTCCAGCCTTAGAGTCATGGAGAATCTTACATGTATATATTGGAAGTTTTTGTATAATACTGTATTTTCATTGCTCCACTTTTTAATACACTGGAAAATACAATGATGGATATGGTCTGAGCCTCTTTCAACTTCTAATAGGACCCCATCACATCCATTTTTATCACAAAATAGCCTAGTGTAACACATTGACTCGTATCATAGGTATAAAATGTTTCTACATTTTTAAAATCTAAGAGATATTTTATTTTGCTTTCATTTAATTTTTCCCCGTGGCTGTACTAGGATGAAATTTTAAGGGTGTGGATAAACTCTTAGCACACTTTTTTAATTTTTCAACATTTTTTGCCTTCAATGCCTTTTCTTCTTCTGAAAGTTTTACTCCAAAACTCAATACTGGGTGCCGTGCGCATTGTATCTACTTTTAGCTGGATACTTATAGTGTATATTGAATTATTATTGCTTGTTACAATAAACGTTACTCCAAACTCTCAACTAGGGAAAATTCATTCTAAATGTAAAAATTACCTTAAGGTCTTAAATCAGTTGTAATTATTTGTAGGAAGTATCAATGGAATTTATTCCTTTTGGAAATATCTGCTTGAACAGCATTATCCTATTGTATTCACATATTTTTTTAATGGAGAAGTATTGATTAGGATATAAAAGGAGTTATTGCTATTCTTTTTCTGTGATTTTCTTGTATTTATAACAAAATCAAGAGTTTTTGCCTGACAGCATGTATTTTTAGTACTGTAGTCACTTCCTTCATAGATATAGAATCTTACACTATCAGGAATTTGGCACTTGTTACACATTTTAAATCTCTCAATGAAGTTAAATATATGTACAGCCATATTTGTTTGCCTATCCTTGTTTAGTTCTATAATTCATGTTATATTCTGTAGTGTTGGAATTTTTCCTGAAAAAACTCAAAAAAATATTGATGGGGCATGCTAAGTCTCGGTACTACATTTATTTCCTCAGGTTTAGTTTCAAATAAGTAGCACTTGTATTTTTTTTAATATGCTGTATCAATGGAGTTTAATTTTTACCATTAATTTATTTCCTTGGTGGTGTTCTAGTTTTGATTTTGAAAGGAAGGATTTAAACCCGTAAATTTAATTTTTTGAAATTCCAGAGATTTCCTCCATTAATTCTTAGAATTTATTACATTCATATCACATGCATTTTCATATTGCTATGTAGTAGTATTATGCAGGTATGGGTTTGTGTGCACATTTTATAGTATCGTTGATGTTGAATAAGGTGCAATAAAATTGCTTTGTGTGGAATTGTGTATTAGTCATTGTTAAATATGGGAGAAACTTGAATAGTTACGGCACCTCCATGCGTTTGATAATTATGTGACTTATGTAATGCTTTTTCTGATATAGACTTTGAAAATATCTGATTCCACTATCTATCACACACTATTTATCATTTCCATATTCCCTTCTGAACGAGAATAGCCTAGTTCTTTTAAACTAACTAATACCAAACTTAGTCATCAGTGTTTACCCTTCTTCAGTAGGTACCTACCTACTTAGTGATTTTTCCTCAACATTTTGTTATTTTTTATTATGAATTACCTATTGTGCTTCGTTTAGTCTTGTTTTTATATAAACTAGAATGAAAAGTATAAAGGACACACATCAAACTATTATGATTACCATGTAAATGATAATCCATTGCTTTCTGTGATGTAATTAATTGTATGTTTAATTAAAGGAGCTTCGTAGTGCTTCAACTCTCTCTTCAAAATTAGATAAATTTCAATCATATTTTTTTCAGTTGGTTCAGTAGATATGCCCTAATTTCTCAGAAAAAATCTTGGGCTCTTTGTTGTTCCATTATATTGATTTTATTCATTTGAAATCATATTTCAAAACTACTTAATCATTTTATTCATCTTAGATTTGGAGCCATTATCCAAATTTCCATTAGGTTCAGTAGCTAAAGAAAATTTAATTTTTTTTATTTCGTGTATTTTTATTTCAGTTTTATTAAGCTTTATCATCTGTACGGTCCCTAAAGGGACCATTAAATGTTTTTGCCAGAGGCCATGCACTCCCTATAGGAACTACTAAGACACTCATTCTTTTAAATTGGTGTTAAAATAATTTTCATTGGGCCAAAAAGGAAAATATTTTTCTTACGTTCTCGTGAAGTCCGAAATGACTGAAGTCTAGGTGATAGACCATGAGTTTTTGTGTTATTCATTATTTACAGACGAGATTCATTCCATTTGCACCTTGACCATTTAAATGCCCAATTATTGAAAGCTAAATCTTGGATTTAAAACAGTCTTTTAAAGGTTAAAACCTTTTTATGTGGAAAATCTTTGTTTTATAGAGCACCCTTAATGATCAACCAGGCCAAGGTTCCAACATTATTTTATTATATGGCCAACCATTTACCAAAATGGTTCAAAAACGTTTTGCCCCAATGCTGAAGTACTAACAAGTGATATATGACTGTAACTCTTGACTACATGATTTTTAAATCTCCAATTTTCTTCGAAAACTCTGTCTGAGTTAAGCCAAACTGAGTGCATTAAAAATTATTCTTTTATGAACTACTGGGCAGCACTGAGTATATTTTCAGGGACCATAGAGAGGAAGACTCGATTGATTGGTCACTCACTTGACACTCAATGGCAATTTTGTTTGTTTTGGAGCATAGCATTTTTGTTTTTCCCTCAAGAGGAAAGACTAGTAATGATGATTCAATTAAACATTTTTGGTGTTAATTTAGTGTGGTCCACTTCATATATTTCACCTAGCTAATTACCTAAAGTAAGGATCCTTTTGCCAATATTTATTGTTAAACTCTTAGGTGGGAATGCTTTGGTGACGTATTATTGAGCATGAGCATCATATTAGCTCTTTTGACCATTATAGCAAATTGGTAGTATATGGGAATCTTATGCCTTGGGTTGTACCAGTTAACATTAGATCATCAGGAAAATTGCAATAATCCAGTTAATGGAGCCATTATGCAAGGGAAGGCTTTCATTGGACTAAAAATTGTGGAAGTTTCTTATGAAAATGTGGTGGGAAACCAGTTTTACGGTTACATCTTGGTTGTTTCTGCTGAAAATGTTGAGAATAAATGAATATATTTTTTTTGACAAATATTCATATAGTACAGTATTGCCCCTGGTGATGACATTAATCTGTATTTTGGTCGTTTTCAATGTTACAGTAGCCTCCACTTGATAATTTGAGTAAAATATTTCCGATGAACGAGATGTTACCGGAAGAGAGAGAGTTTGTTTTTTGCTTTAACTTAGGTACATTTATGTAACTGAAACTTCAAAAATATTCGCTCAGGTTTACGTTTGTGGTTTTTATCAGTCATTTTTTGCTTTCGGTATAATTCGTTCGTCTAATATTTAACCACCAGCGCAAATCTCGGTGCGCTCGCTCGATGGACGTAAGTACCAAGTTAACTTAACGTGAGAAGTGTTTCGAGCAATCGCACTCCCGGGCCTCGCAATAACAATCGTTTGCGTAGACTCGTTTAACGGGACGCGGAACTCCTTCACCCCACCGCGTCATCTCCATACGCGGACTTTTGCGTAACCCTTATAATGCGCTTAGCTTCTTCCCTTGTGCAGTGCTGGGTGCTCTGCCAGGGTCTCTCACCGGGTGTGGGAGACGTGGGAGGAGGAACGGGGGGTGAGGGAGAAAGCCTTTCATTTCGCCGCCAAGCGCATTGGACGTGAGCATCGGCAACGGGTGAAATTTCGCGTCGGGCGTGGCGGCGCAGACGGCATTTATTGATCCCGTCGCCATAGGTCCCGGCTGCGGTAAGGAACCAAAGCCTTTCGCAGCTACGGGAGTTGACAGGGCGAGAGAGGTGGGTGGGAGAATGGGGTAATGGGAGGGACCCTGGAACCTTGTTGCAAGGGTCATCAAACCTTTACGCCCTTGCACTCACGGTGGGACGTTGCGAAATGGGCATTTGAAGTGTCACATGCCTAAATCGAGACGCCTGAGTTTCGGTCTACTTTCGGTTGCATCCTTTCTGGGAAAACGAAGAGCGTTGCCTAATTTCTCGAAATCTAGATTTTGCTGAGCCCGTCCTGAAGGGTATGCAGTGTCCACGTAATCATTTCAAATCAAGTACACTATGTATGCAGCGTGGGCACGTGTTGCTGCTAATTTAGTGCAGATTATTTTCCCTCTTTAAACTTCAGTGGTGGCTGCGAAAATGCGAAATTAGGGAAACCCATCATTAAGCTGGGTGTTTTACGTAGCCCTTCTGGATCAACACGTCTTCTCATGTACCATTCAAATGATTTTTTTCTTCCTTCTAAAGCAGGGTATGAAGGGGTCCCTTCCCTCCTTTGAAACGAAAGAAGAGGGGTTCAATCTAGTTTATATATACTGTGTATCCTCTCGCAGTTGTAACAATGGAGTCCATTTTTTCTGGCTTGCAGTAATGAGGAATGCCCTCATTAGGAGCGTAGAAAACCTCTTAAAATGGTATGAGGGCACAAGGAAGCAAAATCTCAGCGTCGTTGAATTAATGAACTCACACACTATTTCAGTAATATCGGAAATCTTTACATTCGCCCTTTACTCTTTCTTGGTGACCATTCTCTTTTATGTAAGGCGTGTGTCAAGCTGACTCATTTTATCTCTAACTGAAGAAATGAGGTCTGTAGGGCCTTTTTCGGTTCAAGATTTTGGCAACTTTTGCTTGATCTTGTAGGAAAATAAATCGTTTCTGTGCCACCATATTGCTATATTTATTACGTAAAATACAGTTCCAGGCTCTGAGTTATTGATTTTCCGAAACTAGTGATTAAGCTATTGATTAACATGTTACCATAGTGCGTCATCCCTTTCCTTTGGTGATCCCTCTGCATGAATTGTATTAGCATACAGCCTCAAGTACTTCGTGTTTTTTAAGGCTTTCTCGCACTACAGTAGAAGTTACCGATTCCTTTAGTTCTACAAGGGAGAAATGTAAGCCACTATAATAGTGGCGTCGTAATGTCTGAATAACTCCATAAGATATTATAAAAGGGGCTTAGGGTATAAATAATGTAACCGTACTTTCCATAAGAATTTAGTTGTTTATACATAGTGAAATAAATATTATCAATTTTTTCAATTCCTCAACTTGTAAATCATAGTTAAATATTGTAATTTACTGGATTAATATTTTTTCGCACCCTCTTCATCTAATGGCTGGAGCTGTGTGTGTTTTAAAGCTGACCTCAGGTTGAAGGACCTCATTCGTGCTCTAGACTTTTGGTAAAAAGTCATATCTTTTCAAGAGTCACACCCATTATGTTTTAAGCATAAATTTTCTTTCTTATTAAATTAGGCACATTATCGGTCATATTCTCAGCCATTTAAATGTTGAAATAATATCTCAGAAGAGTGAAGAGTGTCCCTTTCTGCGGTGCATGACCTCCCCTTTGAGTAGTGCCATTCCTTGAGTGCGTGCCTGGTGTGAGCTCACCCCCTTCTATGTATTATGTGTGTGTATATATGTATATTTATTTATTTATATATATATGACGGTTTGGAATTCAGACTGCAAACTTCGCCGTCCGTTACCTGCATATTCCAGTAATTACATTCACACTTGTGCGTCTCTCTCTCTCTCGCCTCGAAATGAATGACTCGGATTGGGATGAATGCAATTTATTCAAAATTCTTCATTAACTTCCAATTGTGTGGATGCATGTCCTAATGTCAGCGATGAAAAGCGTATGTATCAGATGGGAATTCCAAGTCCTTGTAGTTTTTATGTATAAATATGCATGTGTGTTTTAATTTGGACTTTCCACCGACATTGACCCAAGTGTCGGTGGTTTACGTTTATAGGGTGATGTGATCGATTGCATTTTAAGTTTCCTTTATGTCCAAGTTAAAGTCGCCGACCACCTTAGTATGAATCCCCCGCTATGCACTAGCCTCGTTTCAACTAACTCTTCTTTTACATATCTTTTGAAAATTTAAAAAACCTTTATAAAAAAAGACAGCGGTAATCACGCAAGAAAATTCATCAGGTGTGATGCGTCATACAAGGGCGTCCCCAAATATTTCATACGTCAGTGGCCATTACTTGTTTGTTTTGTCATTCTTTCCTGATGCTGAAATGTCAATCTAATATTTTTGTCATTCGAAGAATCATTGTGAGAGAACCATGTACTTGCGTGCATCATATTCTGTAAGAGTACCGACTGCTGAATTATGAATGCGTCAATGTTTGGCCGTAATTTTTATGCTTCGGAAAAGTTGTGCTTGCTTATCCAGGCGTCAGTAATTGCGTAACCGCTGAAAAATATTTTTATTTTCCCGCTTTTCATGCCTAGAGTCTTCATAAAGTTTAAAAGTGCTATTCGTTTGAAGTAGCAAACCCACCAGTGAGTAAGAATTTACGTACGAGGTATCTGGAAGTATTAATTAGGGTGCCTACCGACCTGGAAAACCAGGAAAAAAGACAGGAATTTATTTTGGAAAAAGCGGGAATTATGAGTGCCGCCCTGGCAATAAAATGCTTAAAAGTAAGAAATAATGAATGAATTTGGTATGTGTGTGTGATTCGGAGGGGGCACAGAGCAATGGTCTCCTTCCCCAGAGCAGCCATAGTTATAGTGAATATGCCAGGAATCTCTGTCGTGCCCCATCTCAAACTTGGTATACCGACCAAAAAATCTTTCAGCACACGCCTCAAAGTTTGTTGATCCTCGCACGCGTCTTCGCCTTTTATCAGTGGGTGGCTTATTTTTGAGCTGCCAGAATCATCGTAATTTTCTTCAGAAAATATTTTTATTGTTATTCAATCTCTCTCTCAATGGCAGTATAAACGTCTATTTTCGTCAAGCACGTTGACTTTTCTCAGTTTTCTATTTATTGTATTCAGTTCACGGTATAATACTCTACCTATCCATCAAAATATATTCATATATTTAAGTTTTTGTTCTTAATGTGGTAAGGAAATTCGGTAAACAGCCTGGAATATTGTTCCTTTGGTAGACACCCTGAATTATAATCCGGGACGTGTTTAATTTCCAAGATTCGCCTGAGAGCGGAGCTGTTATGACTGATTAAAGATGTTCCTTTACGTACTAATGCATGCCTACAAAATCGTGTAATCATAGGGCTAGGAAGTAGGTAATTAAGACTTGCGCTACTCTGTGTGGAATCGCTACTCAGTACTGGTGCGTAATGCCCTGTTCTTCCTTCCATATTTTATAATTATTTTGAGTCTATTTAAATTAGATACGATTCCAGCTTGCGCTCTAGGTTGTTATCTACGTGGCATGCTTTTGGAAAATATGGGTTACCAATGGCTTATATTTTTCGTTGAAATTATATGGCACGTATCGTCTTGGCATGACAAGGTGTACTTACCTATGGGGTTGTGCCTAAATTATCGCTGGTACTCCCACTTTCTGGAAAAGGTCACGAAAGGAGGAAAACCTTATCATGGGAGCATCTTTCGTGTATGGGGGCTGAGTTATTTTCAGTTCATCCCTTGGTTCCTTAAGGAAGCGGCTCGGTGCTTTGGAGGGTTGTACTTCCACTCCATCGATTTTTTGATTGGTCGTTCGATGCCCTCCGCGGGAAGTGTCAAAGATACGAGAGCCTAGGTCTATCAATGGATAATCGATTGACGTACGGTGGGTAAACTGGTTCGAAATTCTTAGAGCGTAGTTTTCATTCCCAAATTGTGACTATCGTATGAGATACCGGTTTGCTCATTCCAATGCGTGGTAATACGTTAGAGTTGTGCAATTCGTAGAGAAGAAACTAATCGTTTTGTTGAATTATAATAGAAGTTAATCAGGTGACATATTTCTTAGGGAATGTGTCCTTCCAACAGATGTTAGGTGAGTGGATGGTGTACCGGGCGGCAGTTGCTATAATAATCGATAAATAGAATCCGTATGATACCGATCGAAGTGAGTCGAAATAAGATCTAAATGATCGATGTTTTTTTTAATCGGGAGGCGTTAATTAACTTGGAGTCCTCCTTAGGCGCAGACCTCTTTTCGGAATTAATGCATCCATAAGTTTCAATCACACTACAATTTCCTAACCGGCGATATCACCGTGTACCCGAATGACTAATAATTTCGTATTTCCTTAAATATAGACGTTTATTGGCTTTCTTTTATTATATCAGCATCATCCAGTAGCTCGCCCACGTCGTTTCGGGTATCGTATTACAACAGGCGATTTTCGAGTGAAACAAGTCGGAATTGGAAATCATTTGTCCAGCTCCTCCCCCAAGATTCCAAATAACCCTTGACTGTAGCCAAGATCAGAATATTTCGATTCCATTCCGATGCCCCACCCACATGCCATACGGACCCGTTCACACAATCTCATCAAATGCTAGTTATTGTGGTGGGAGAACTACATTTCAGTCGTGGAAGGAAATATTTCCCAATTAGGTGCCCATACTGCCATATTCCCTGTAAGTATAAGGAACGTTGTATTAAGTACGGACAAGTTGCGGTGAGGCGTTTATCCCCGTAAGTGTAGGTGCTTTGTCGCTAGATTTTAAGCATGGCGAAATGTAGAATGAACGAAAAACGGAATTTGCTTAGGTATATTTTATCTTATATGTTTTATCCATAACGTATTTCCCTTAAATAATGAAGATTTAATTTTTTGTCTTCTGTTTTCATTACTCCTTTATTAATCACTCTCTCATTTGTCACGATAGGTAAGATTAATTAAGATTCCTAATGATGCCACTTTTCTAGAAACCTATTTCAGTCCACTTTTTATTTAATGCTTCATTATCGATGATCATTCTATGGTATCACCCTAGCCTAAGGAGGACCCAATTGTATATTACCACCGTCATGATTTATAGACGTTCGAAAATACAAAATAGTTTGAATATATAGTTGGCATGTTTGGGAACGATTCGTTAATGGACCTTCGTTAGATATTACGGGGAAAGCGTGAATTAGTAAACCAAGAGGGGAGCATTCATTCGCGACGCCTTTCCCTCCCGTTCATTCATGGGGCTGCGTCAGTTGCGTGTGCGGAAAACGTGAAGAAATCTTATCTTCCAATCCATCAACTTCTAAAACCCACTGCCCTAAAACGGCGACGGTAGAATCAAAACAACGTGCCACCTGTAACCGTTAAGGAAGGACGGAACGAATTCTTTTGTGTCATTCAGCACATGCTTATGCTTTCGTAGTGTGCTGTAAATGATATTTTGTATTTTCACGTAGTAGTGCCCCTGTTTTTAGTTTTTTCTCTTTTATGTATGCCATGGCATTATTTATGTTTTATACATTATTTTGTATACTCCTTTCTTTATTATATATGTGTGTTAAAACATAAACTGTATGGAGCCCCATGTTTATTAATCTCTTCAACAAAAGAAAGGCTTTTGTAAAAACCACAAAAAGTAATGCCTATTCTACCAGGGTTTTTCTATGTTTGATTACAGCTTGATGTAAAGCCGTGTGATGTTTTCCACCAAATCTTTACTTGTTTCACTCTGTTCATAAAGCAATCACAGAGCATCTGCATCTCACTCTGCAAGTCACCACGAGGGTGTGTGGGAGGGGGTCGTTAGGTGCCCAGCCATTAATGTCATCAAGTATTATTGGCAATCCACATCATTTCACTTTCAAGAATTTTAAGTTATCGTGCGTGTTTTATTACTGTTTTGGTTGGGAATTTTTCAGGGAAAATGGATTCTTCGCATCCTTAAGCTTGCTCGACACTTCAATCAGCATGAATATCTTGGCTTTCTTCGTATAAAACTAATTATTATTCAGTTTCTTCGCACATGCTGTATTGTCTTCGGCAATACAGATGGTAGAGCATTCGAGACCAACTTTTCTGCGACCGTAACCTGCCTTTCAGCTTTTCAAATATTTGCATATAGTTATATATATATAATATAGTAGTATAGATATAGTTATATATATATGTATAATATAGTAGTATAGATATAGTTTTCAGGAATGCCTTTGCAGTTGGATCCTCTGTGGTTTTGATTGGAAAAAACTATTTCGAATTTTTCATTCCCCCGTCTTTCGGAACTTTATTGTTTCCATGCCGTTGCTAAACTAACTGATAAGCTCGCGGACGATTCTGATGTGTAGTTATCTGATCGGCGATAAAGGTTAATCTTTCTGAAAATGTATAGGGATGACGGGATAAGGAGAGTGGTAGGTGGAAACGTAGTTGCATGTAAATGGTGGTGTATTTGATTGGATGATATTCTTGATCTGTTTCGTTTTCATGTTGTCTTTGTTGTTTGAAGTAATAGTAAGTAGTACTGGCTTTGCATGCGTTCCTGTTTGTAGTATAAAGTGTAGTTGCGTGTGCTTACATGTGACGCTTAAGGTTATAATTGCATGCTTTATGAGGTGCAAGACCCCCATTTGAGTAGTGCTAATCCCTTGTTGCATGCTTGTGTGGACTCACCCCCTGACACACACCCTGAAGGTGGCTTGCAGGGTATTATGTAGATATAGATATAAAGGTGGAAGACAAACTTTTTTTATCTATGATTGGACTAAAAATTTGACTTTTGATCTCACGAAACGCGACTTTTTCGCACTTGGTTCCATAACGTGCTGCAGTAAAGTGTAGTCCTGCCTTGTCGATTTTTCCTGGTTGTAGATCCAGGTCCTTCATAGCTCAATTCATCCTCTCGTCTTCACAAAGGAGTGTAACAAATTTCATTTTGCCCTCTTTGAAGAACGATGAAATTGCTCTCAACAACTGAACGCCTGTATAAACAAGAAATTGTCCTCTACCTGTAACAGGATGTTGAAACCCGTGGTATTTTACGTGCATAATTTTCTTTTTGTTTTTCCTTTACTCATTTTCAGGAAGTCCTGATATAACGATATGATCCCAATACCGTCAACACGACCAAAATATGTATCTTGATATAATATTTGACAAATATAATTACAGAGCTGCCGTGTTCGAATAAATCAATTGCTATTCTTATTCTCAGTAAGTGAATCGCCATCTACGACAGCTCGTTTAAAAATCACTCATATTTAAGTTTCTCGCATAACTTGTCAGTGAGTCAACTTATTCTTATTGTTTGATAAGAATTTTTGTTGATACGTAGTTGTTGACATTGCCTCATTGAACAGTATATTAGCGCCAGCAGCATATCTCTTTGGTGGTAGATGTACTCAGCCGATTTGGTGTTTGTAACTACTCGGTCGAAAACTACGACGGTGAAAAATTGACGAACGGAAGACTTATAGTCAGTAGTGTTTTTTTAGTTAACATTTTCTATTTTAATGTCGGCTGGTTCTGTTTACTGCTTTTTGGGAAGGTTATCAATAAAACATAGCCAATTTAAATAATAACTGGAGCACTGGGAAATTTCCATGATCTTTCGATTCGTCTACCCGACGATGCAGGAGATACCATCTGAATTACTCCCATTGCGGGGGAGGTGTTTTTGCTCTCTAGTATATTAATGACCCCATTATCAAAAAAATGAGGAAAATTACTCGACTGTACAATGTTTTTCGGTTGCATCAAGGCTGACATTTCAAATTTTCTGGTTTCTTTGCGTGGGGAAAAAAATTCCTAAGCGGATAATACGTGCAAAACATCTTTTGGGCCGTACTTATGGGGAAGAAAAAGCTCCAAGGTTGACTAGCGAAGACGATATAAAATATATGACATGGATTATTATTTTTATTAGCATTCCGCGTCTTTCACGTTCGGTATGTTCAAATTGCTGTTATAGTCGTGAATTGTGCGAAGAAGGAAGGATTCCTTATATCCAATCTGTTCGGCAGTCAATCTCTCTCAACTTGCCATCGTGGTCTCCTCTGCCAACACGAATAACATGTGAAATTGGCGTCCTTTTCGTCTTCCACCAATAATTATTTTCATCTTTGTTCTTCATGATGATGGAATTCAGGAGAAAAAGTCAGAGATTCAGGAACGTCGCTTTCGTTTTATTGTGGAGAAAATCCTCCTGTGGAACATTTACTAGTATCATGTACCATGTGATTTGAAATCTTCTCTAATGATGGCGGCTGCAGCTTTAACAATTCTGAGGTACTTCTCCTTCTCATTAGAACTTCGAGGCCCGGACCAATTTGTCGAATATTTCCGGCTGTAATCCTACTGGAATATATTTTCTACCGGATATGCTTTCTGGCGCTTAACAGCACAAGTGATGCATTAAACTCTCTCAGGTCAAGTTGACCTGTTGTCTTACAATTTACATTCCTTTCCCTCACACCGTTGCTACTGGAGCCCGAGTTAAAATAAACCCTTATTATAACACATTTATGTCTTGAAGATTCCTTTTTCATGGTTAATGCCCTAATAAATGATGCTATCTACCCTTGTGACGGGTTGCAGGGTATTTTATTAATGGTAGTGTAGCAATTAGGGTAGGTTTCTGATGCACACCACCGCTACACGGCACTAAAATCGTAACGATCTAAACAAGCAATAAAATATGCTCTCAAATATTTTCTTAAAGAACTCGGAAATGCCGATGCCAGACTCGTGAACTAGGCAACTCACGGAAATCGATCCGGGGGATTCATTTCCGTGGGTTATACCAGCCATATTCGGTACGTGTGCAGAAAACATCTACACAATAACCCGAATTCCGCCGCATGGATAAGTAACAGCGGCCATGAGGTTGGAGGGAAGAAATCGTTCGAAGTTAGTTATTTTTCAAATACGATAGTCTTTCCTTTTTCTTATGCCATGGTCGCGATTCCATTGGATATTCGATCTCTCATTTTTCACTAGTGTCCGACCATCCGATTTACATGATGGAGTTTGAATTATTGCCTCGTTGTTGTTATTGGATGGCCTTAAGTGGGGGCCACTGGAAGCACGAATAATGTATGTACGACTTAGAATGTACTTAGAAAGAAAGAAACTCTTAGAAGGATACCAAGCATTCTAGCTTAAAACTGAAACAAGAAATAATTCGACCTCCTCATTACATTGTAGACTAAACCACGACGGGAAGTTGAGAGTTACATTAATGGCTGGTGACCTAACACCTCCTGCCACACTCCTTCGCTGCGGTTTGCAGGGTACTATGTAGATGTCAGGAATTGGCTGCCGAGCATATACTTATACATTTTAGGAATCCTTTTTCCGCAGCACAATTCGTGATTATAACTGTAGGAAACACTTAGGGCAGTTTGAGCATCGCGAGTGTGAAAGGCTTCAGAATGCTAATAACAATCAATATCCTTAATAAATGATACTGTTTCAGGCATAACTTTGTGGAATTTCTCCATATTCAAGAAAAAGGTTGAAAGAAACTGCTATTCCACAAACAATTTAGTAACGCACGACCCGGTTTCACTGTTGTGCAGCATCTTCAGGTGAAGTTGCAAATGAACCACCTGAATATGCTGCACAGTAGTGAAACCTGGTCGTGTGTTAATAAATTTTTTTGTGGAATAGCAGAGTTTCTTTCGACCTTTTTCTTGAATATCCTTAATGGCTGGTGACCTAACACCCCCTGCTGCATGCCCTCGCGGCTGCCTTGCAGGGTATTGTGTAGATCTAAGTTGTGAGGAAAATAGCTCAATCGTTACCTCTGTACTGAATTTAATCAAACTGATCGATAGCACCAGTAGCATTCCTGTAAAATGTATGTATGTTAGTCTTTCACGGCCCTAGTGCTATGGTCGTGAATTGAGTGAGGGTAAAACGAATCCATGAATTCATCTTCGGCAGAACGTCTCTGTTAGTTTCCCACTATTTACCGATCTTAAAAACGATAGCCCCGTCGTAAAATGTTAGAAGAGATAATTTCTATAAATTTGGAGAGGCGCACATAGGTCCCCTCAGTCACAGTACGTATCATTATTCTTTACTCTAATGAAAGCACAATTTAAATTTTGCAAATAAATCTGACCGTACTATATGTTAAAAATACGTAAAATAAGAATATGTGTATATAGAATTCTTATATAAAGCATGTAAACTCTTATGCGTCGTAATGCTTAAGGTGCATATCTCGTACCTCGCTATTAAGCACTTAATTATATATATATATATAGCTACTACGTCTGTTGGATGGGGATTGGAGCTATAGTCCTAACCTCATTGACCCCTTTCCTTGAATTAACGTTAGACTAGGAAAATGTTGACGCTGTGTTTCTCTCCCTCAAGTCCTTCGGCCACTCGTTCATCCTTTCCTAGTTCCTAACTCCCTCACATACGTAATGGCTTAAATCACCTCAACTATTGAGTGTCTTCTGGATCTTTTCACTACCACTCGAGAAAGCAGTTTCACTTATTGGTAAAATTTTAAATTGAGAAGCCTCTTTCCACATTATAGTTAGCTTTCATCTTTTATCTTCATGTATACTTTTGTGATGGCACAAACGTACTTGAGACCCTTCCCCTAGCAGAACCGTTCAAGTTATATTGTTTTGTGTATCTAGGTAGGAATTTTTTTGGACATGTGGCATTTTATTATAGTATTTGAGGAATAAAGAACAATGTATTAAATATTTTCTCAGCCTTTTTGTGGCTAACGGTCGCCTTAGAATTCCCTGAATACCTTAACGACATTAAATGTGTCATTTGTTAGAGTGGACTCTCAGATATATTTAACGTCAATCCCCATATTTTTTTCGTAAATACTGGAGTGAGCCATAGAAGTTCTGATCCTACCTGCTTCGAGGAAGAAATAACAAGTTTTTCACAAGGGACAGGGAGAATCGCCTAGACAAGAGGATAAATATTAAATTTTTGAAATAGAGATACATTCTCATTGAGTTACGTTTTATTTCGATTGGCATTCAATTTTCCTATTTGGGGATATGTATTGAATTTTTACTGCTTTGGCGATAACCCAATAACTAAATTTCTTGCAATTTAATCTCATTTATAAGTTCACGTCTTCACATTGATCTTTAGCATTTTTTGGATTGTACAACAGACCTTTGCTAGCGCGTATTTCGCTAACCGTTGCAAAATGAACTAAAATATGGTGAAATCAGTCGTTTGTCTTTTTTATTTATTCTGTGCAATTCCGGCACATCAGTGGGTGAAGTTATGGACTTCAGTCTCATCGTCCTTCATCAATCGTCTTATTCAAATAGGTCATGTATAAAGGCTCAAATGTAATAATAATTCACAATAAGCATCACTTGCAAGCACTACACATGAAGGGTAACGCGCAACTGCGTTTATACTACAAAGAAGAGCTCATGAAAAACCCGCATTACCTACTATTACTTCATACAATAAAGGCAACATGAAAATGAAACATTAAGAATAACATGCAGCCAAAATGCACCACCGTTCACATGCAACTACATTTCCACTTACCCTACCCTACCTATCACTATACGCTTTTCTGCAAGATTATTATGGTTTCTAATTTTTCTCTTGTTGTGGTCCCGAATTGCGTGAGGGAATATGCTTTTATATATATCCGTGGTGCAGTCTATTTCTCATTTTTTATCCGGGTGGTCTGATCTGCGGATGTAAAAAAACTCGATTGAAACTAAGGACTGCAGCTGATTATTTTCTTGCATGCATGTACTCCTTAATTCCCCAACTCTCCTCCTCGACTCCTTTCTTCCTGTGCCGTGATTGAAGTCCTCGCCACTCTTCCCGTTCACTCCCTGACATAAGTTATTCTCTTAGCTCCCTTAATCCACCGGTGTCTCGTACTAGCGGTTGGACACCTCGGTAATATATCATTACGTCAAGTAAGTTTTAGCCCATCCTCATGCAGTTTTGTAAGTCCACTAGTAATCAGTTAAGATCATATTTAAATAAGTCACGATGGATAGTGAGTGTAAAAAGTATAAGATGCGGTGCTGGCGGAAGCAATGAAATTGCTCCTGGTAGGGGTCACCCATGCCAGGTAGTTCGAAGGGTAGGAGCCAGACATAAAGTAGTCTACGCAACGTCTGTTTCTCAGTGAGGCGGCTTCAAAGGTGTCAGGCCCCAATTGGGCGGGCATTTAAATCATGTCACTTTGAAAACACTATCGAAGGAAGGAACGGGAAACCAACTGAATTATTTTTCCCAAAAAAGCATAATGGATAAAAATATGAAAATTGAAGACATGTTATTGTATTGTAAGTTGTTGCGATGTTAGTGACGTGTGGCAAAGGTTCCATGAAAAATTGACCAAATTCAAAACAACTGCAAAGAAAATAGCCCCTGCTCTATTTCCGTTTGTTCGTCCTCGATGTGATGGCTGTGGTTCAATTACCTGTATGCTGTTAGTACTTCAGTTTTACTAATGCACGAGAAAATGGCATAATACAGACAGTTAGTTATATTCTCAACTTTAAATTCGTTCGTATTTACACTAATCAATTCCTTTGACACGTCCTTTGACGCATCAATATGATTTCATTACACTTTTTACAAGACTCGATTTATAAGTCTATGACTATGGCCCTGTCAGCATACATGTAGCTTTGATGCAAAGGAAACTGTCTATTGATTTTACGGGACGTTTTTTCTAAATTTTGATCTCCAGGCGTAATTCCAATACTACGAAGGTCCTTCTGATTTTGGAACCCGCTCCAATGCCGGAATCGACACCCGAGCGGTCGTTTGCCGCTTGGCTACATAGAAATGTGTCACATGGATTACTGATTCGTATTTCACGGGAAATTAATACTGACAAAATAGTGTAATCAACAAGTAATGAGGAGTGGTTTTAGCTATTACTGTAAATTATGTGATAATATTAACAAGACCTAGGCTGATTTCTTTCAAATCATAGCCAAGTAAACAAAAAACCTTGTTTATTAATATATATATTTTAAAAAGGATTAACTTTTTAAAATTTTTAATCATTAAAGGTCGTAATGGAAGTCCCAAGCAGTCATAGATTGTTGGAAAAATAGACAGCAATAGCACAGGCAAGGTTAATTATGTCATAAGTATTTTTATTTCTGAGTTGGATGGTGGAAACTTCTTATATTTATATCCTCTCTGCTTTTGATCAGTTATGTGATTTTTAAGCGCTTCATTTCCCTCTCCCTCAAGCGTTTCAGTGATATTGATATATTTTGATGCGCCGCATAACAATGCATCCATCCGCAATCATGTCTCCATTCGTTCGCCTTGCCTATCATTTCCCGATCTCACGCTCTCCAGCGCATGCGCTGGAAATTCCACGGTCCGGGATCGTCATGATAGAGAAAGTGTTTCTGGTGTTTTCGAAGGGATGACGTGTCAGACGGCGTGAGTCACGTTTCCGCTGATTACTCCTCTTATAAAACTGGCATTTGGCCCAGAATTTGGAGAAGTTGCAGGAAATTGTTCTAAATGCATTCTATTGGCTAGGAACGTGGCACATGGGTGCATTTGAATGGAAAGTATCTCTCATAAAAGCCCCTTCAATCAGTCAAAGATAGTCTACACATCAAAGGTAGGTTTTGATCGGTCCCTAACCACTATTATGTCATACGTTGAACATCATCTTGTTTGCCCTTTTATAAGTTAAACAATAAAATACAAAATTTTGAAAAATTGATTTTTGAACTACGTGAGGAAGCAGGTACATCGTAACAAGGTGACAATATATTTCCTCACGTTGAAAGAATGTGATGCCTACTTGAAAGTTGTAGCGTCGTGGCTCGCTTTTGGGTTTCGTAATTTCTCATGTTCTAATGGTATAGCGGTTGAACTGCAATATTGCTGACGTACGATTTCGTAGTCTGTAGATTTTCTGTGGGCTCGAGGAGCGAGATCCCGAAGCCTGGGCACAGTGGCGCGAAGGGTATGGAGAGCTAATAACTCAAACGCGCCACCTCAAAAGAGCACTGGCCGAAAATGTCCCCCTTTCTCTACCCCGAAAGCAGTTTTGTGGCTTGGGGCACAACCTACTTGCATACACTGGAGGAGTGGGAATCGCCAAACGTTAAGTTTGGCTGCATCCAGCTTCCGAAGGGTTTTGGGGTTATTTTCATTGACGTCACTTGATGTGGATGTATTGAAAATGTAAGCCGTCTTGTTGTCAGCCCATCGCTCTTTCCTGCCAGAGACCCTGAGTAGTAGGCACGATTGCTAGGATGGTTGTTTTCTTCATCTTTGTTTTTGTACCAGTTGCAATCGTTTTCGTGGGTGTGAATTGTTTAGGAGAAAGATACAGCAGAATGAAAGAACTAAAACAAAGTACACACAAAAGAATACATTGGGCTGACTATATAATTGGAAATACAAACCTATATCCTCGGTAAATATTTAACAAGAACAAAATACGCTTGAAGTCAAATCCAGCCTTCATTATTGCATCAACGAATTCTCTTATACCGAATGATGAACATGAGAGATGAACTCGTAAGAAATACAACTTAATGGCTACCTCGAATCTCTTATTTTTTACGACCCACATAATTATTCAGGGAATCTTAGAGAGTCATCTGAGCTCCACGATTGAAGGCAATGTAGTGCGCTTGAGAATTACTCTCACATTATAAACAAAGAATACAAAAATGAATTGCGGCAATCGTGGAAAGTTAACTCATAACAGAATGTGTTTTTTTCTTGAATGTCCAAATTCGTCCATTATGGTTTTTCTAGCCACCTCCACTGCCACTCGCGACGGAAAGAGGTATTTATGGAAACATTAGTCACTCCCACGATTTGAGGACTTGAAGTGAGTTCATGAGCCTCCCTGCCTCCATTGATTTATGAGCACCACGTTATACATACAAGTGGTTCTCGTTTTGTTGGTTATCCTTCGAATTTTGCTCCGTTAGAATAGAACGTGGAATAGCTCCTCAACCCTAGCTCAGTGGTTCTGAAAATAACGGATAACGTAAAAATACACCACTCTCTTTCTGCGGGCACCATTATAAATTGATCCGCCGGCTACCGAACCTGCAGACCCAGACGCAATTACGGTAAAATATCCTTAAAGACGCGCTCTAGTGAATTCACCTTTCACTACATTCAAGGAACTTCATTCCTAGGCTATTTATTGCGGACAATCATTTCCGCTTATAGGAAATTAAACAGTTCGATATATGTAACCTTATAAAATTAGAAAGTTACCATGTAAATAAAGATGGGATGACGTGCTTCACGCTAGCGGTAAAAGATGTTTTCGCTTCCACCGCTAAAATCATCGAACATCACACATCGGATCATCAATTTACATGATAACAAATTGGGAATAAGTGAATGATGTCCATTCCTTGTTTGAGATTCTAATCCGCAATCTTTGGAAAGTGCACCCCTCACCTGAATAAGAAGTCCGGGAAAACAAAGTTGTTTTTTTTAAGTTCTTTGAATTGATTGTGCTGTTGATCCATAGATGAGTTATTTATGTCGCGGACAGTGGCCGTCCGAACGTGTAATAAGTGCGAATTTATGCGCGCGAAATTCAGGTACAAAGCGTTCGAACCCCTTTGAAAGGAATCTTTACTACACTTTTTTAAACGCATTTTCTGTCAGTGATAACACTCAGCAAATTCCAGACTCTCATGGATCCGGAGGGCGTTGCGATCGTCCCCTCGCCCATTTTCACCAGTGTAATCCCCTTCCTCATCCGGGGCTACGCGCCTGGGTGGCGGTGACGTTACGCTCACGGCGTTTATTGCAAGGTTTTTTTTCCCCCGCCGCGCCCCTCGTTGGCGTACCGCTGCAGCGTAACATGCAATCGCCACGCCGTCGGTGAAGTAAGCGGAGATGTGCGGTGGGCGGGGGGGGGAGGGCAACGGCCGATATTAAAGACCCCTGCGGGAAGGAACCAAGTTCGATCGCTGCGCCGTGCTCCCCTTACGAAAGCGGCGGCGGACAGCTCGCTCTCCGCGCGAGGCAAACGGGACCGGACGAAGGTCGGGGTCAAGATCCGCGGGAGGTATGCCCGCGAGAAAGGTAGTGGGTTGGGAGGACAGCTGGAAGGGTTAGGGGAGGAGGAGGAATGAGGGGGACGGAGACGAGAGGGTGGCTGTGGTCGTGACACACACAACGGTGGAGCCTCCTCCCCCCTACTGCGCGGCAGGTTCCAGTTTCCCTCCTTATCTCGCGTTACAGTATTCTTCCGTGCAGGTAGACGCGATTCTTCCTCGCGTGGTTCGGGTGTCGGGGGGAACGGAGGAGGGGGAGCCACGCGGAGATTTGTCTGGGTTCCCTCCCCTCACATCCACTAGGATCGCGCGGGCGGAACGTTTCGGGGATGCTCAGTGTGGGAGGGGAGAGGGGGGTTAATGGATTTGTACGTGGGAGTAGGTAGTGAGATGCGGTGGATGGGGAAGCTGGCGTCACGGTTCGAGATCCACGGCTGCAGCGGCATCGACTTGCCCCCACGCCAGCTCGTCTGGGCTGCGTGGGACACCGAAGGAGGGATTAATGCCCCCTTCTCCCTCTTTCACCTCCCTTACTGAGGTGACCTTACAGTCTCCTTGGCCTGCAAGTACTTCGAAGATGGGTTTTACAGGTTTTGCACCTTCCCCTTCGCTCCCCCCTCCCTCCGAAAGGGAGATAAGCCGGGAATATACGTCCCTCCCTTTCAACCCATAAACAACAAGATGAAACTTGATGTGTTCGGTATAATGGGCATAGGCTTTCCCTCGTAGTTTCTTAATGTAAAAAGCGATTTTGCAGGGTGCTTAAGGAAATGGGTTTAGCAATTGAGGCGAAATTATTTGAAAGACTCGTCTTCTTGAGGTAAAGCTGCGAGGGGAATTTTTTGACCGCGAGCCAAAAGGCAGCCACGTGTGTTTCGTGGGCTGGACAATATTTGAATTTCACAATGCATATGTTGAGTATAACGAATGGCGAGTTAGTTTTCGTTCGTGTTGTTCGGTGATTTTTAGTATATTTCCGTTGATGTTGTAGTTATCTGGCCTTAAATATATTGCTCCAACTTGATACTCTTCAAGCCAAAGCCGAGGAAGATATTTCGACGAAGTAAAGCTTATCAATTTTCATATATTTGTGAGGCCTCTCGACTGGAACCACAAGTGCGATAAACTAATTCCGGCGAGATAATAAGTCTGTGGGAAATACAATAATCTCAAATGGTGTAGCAATTGTCTTTCTCCCATTGAGATGTGGGCATGATCGCTAGAAACGAGAAATTTCATTTTTGCATCCACAATTGAGAATAAATAGTGCATATGTCAAAATTCGAACGTTAAATATTGGTTACGTCTAGCAAATTTTCGTAGGAAAGGATGTATTCAAAACATGAAAGCACTTGGTAAACCAATTTTTCCATAGTATCTCCCTTCATTCCTAAAATGTCCTTTTTATAAAATCACCTTGTATGTATCAAATAAAATTTCTACTGCTAGTTGCAATTAACCAAATATATGACTTAGGCTTCGATAAGAAGTGATGCTGAAATATGTACCTACTTATGTACAGATTTTGAATTCTGCTGCATTCTTTCAGGAAGATGAAACATTGATTGAGTTCTCAGAGAATGGAGTAGGGAGCTTCAAGTAGCCGAAAGATTGGTAGACAAACAACTGTGTCCAGAAACGAATGTGCTGTATGCATGTCAAATCATTCCTTTTACATTGAAGATATCCTATCCTGCAACCTCTTTTAGGATGTGTGGCAGGGGATGATTCCACACCATCAAAATTAAATTTACCACCAATAAGATGCTAAGGACTAATGGAGAAGTTAAATAGTTCAAATGATGGGAATATTCTTTTACAAACGGCTTTACATGCACTACAGTATGTCGGTTTAAAGTACTGCTTAATGAATGTGGGACGAGCTGCCTAGTATGTAATGGTTTGAATATAATACAATTGTGGAATTGCTTCTTTTTTGGAAATACCTGATTTCATGTGCTGCCCATAATGAATAAACTGTTACTTTAATACCTTTATATTAAAGTTGAAGTAGATGGCATCATACCCCTTGTCATAGAATTCCCCGAGGGAGGGAATTCTGGTGGACAAATCTTATATCTGTATCTATAAAATACCCTTCAATCAGCTCTGGGGTGTGTGCCAAGGGATGAGTCTACAACAGGCATGCACTAAAGGAATAAACAATACTCAAAGGGGCTATGCACTGCATAAAGGTTCACATCCAGTAATAATACACAATAACTTCAGCATCTCATTCAAGCATTACCCTGTAGGAGTTAATTAATCATACCAATATTTATTCACTGTACGTGACTTCTTGTTCTACTCATTAAATGTTTTAAAATGGTTTGCTGTTAGCATAAAATTGCTAGTTTCACTTCTGAGCTTCTAATAAATACAATTCTATACTATAAAGACAATATAGTGACCTGTACTAAGTGAGTAAATGTGGAAATATTTATAAGTGGCAATTCAAATATTGATTCTGGATGGTCATGAATAAGAACAGAACTTCCTAAACTTTGCAGAGCCATGGCATCTCAATAAATTATTCATTCATGAACTCCTAATCCAAATGGAAGCTACGAGCCAAAAAATAATTCATATGAATTTCTTAATATTTCTTAATGGTATAGCCTCTCATTAATTTATAATAATTAATGCTGCCACATGATGTCACATGCTTGGTTCCTCATGGACCCAAATAAACCTGAAAAACACTCAAAAGCAAACAAAATCAATTATGAAATCCTCCTCTAGTGGACCATATCCTAACTGCACTAACGAACCATGCAAATATCAAGCCATTCTTTGACTCTTTTAGTTTTTTATTTGATTGACTGGCATTTTTTGCTTTTAATTTAAATGGTAAGTAATAATGGAGCAAAGGGAGGTAGAAATTATGTTGTTCGATTGAAGAATAATATCATTGATGGTTTCGTCTGTCACTTTGTGGAATTGCTTCATAATTAAAG
>LYUA01000225.1:572781-584803 GCA_002093875.1 Calopteryx splendens | reverse complement strand
GTCGGGGGTGGGAATGTTTGATTTTAGCCCTCACAAAGGGACGGAGAGAGGGCGAAAGTGTCGGCGGGAAGGGCGTAGGGGAGGGGCGAAGGGGTCTGGGGTAGGGAGACAAAGGGGAACTCGGGAGTCATGCGTGGTGTGCCCCGCTTCGCGGGAGGGGGCGTGGCTGGGGGAGAGGTGTGGGGGCGCCGACTACCGAGTCTCTCTCGGGAGGCTGTTCGGCAGTGATTTTACCCCTGGGGGAGTGTTTACGTAGCATTTAGCGTCATGGGCACACGCTCGGATCGACGGCATACGTTTTTATTAGGTCGGCAGGGTGTGGGTTTCCCACTCCCCGCTTCCCCTCCATCCTCAGGCACCACAATGCATGACCCTTTTCGAACTCCGTCACACGCAATTCCCTGAGCGTAACTCAAGGGGAGGTCGGAGCATCCACATCCTCGATTTTGTTCTTTCTCTTGCATATCGTAGGGCGTAATGTGAAAATTATGTGAGTGTGACCGCCAGCCTTTCCAGAATCTTTGAGAATATCGAGATAAAAGTTGGCATGATAGTGAAAAGCCAATATATACTACTACGTATTTGTGGTGTGTGCATATATGTCACGGTAGTTGTGTGTCGATTCGAAGCTCATTGTGCTAATATTTAAAAACATATCCTCTGGGCCATAATTTTTACCTCGAATTACTTTATTCAAATAAATTTTAGTAAATCATAGCTAAGCCACGAAAATTCGATGTCCTTGGATTAAAATTATAAAATATTTAATTTTAAAAATCATAAAGTAAAGCACATATTTCTTTAATATTTTATTTCAATACTAAACATCAACTTGCTGAAGGCATAAATTTGCATAAAGGTTTCGTCGTCATCGCAAACAATTCGAAATCCGGCACGTTGCAGCTGTACGCTCCCTTCTTTTGGAAGCCAGTCTTATTTCTTCAAGACGCTTAAATCTCTTATTATAAACCTACTTAGCTGCTCCTAATAAATCTCTACAGTTCTTAAAATCCATTTTGCCTTAAATATTGTCTCCACCAGCGTTTCATGCTACATTGCATAACCAATTAGATTGTCTCTTTTTCTTATTAGTGTTATAAACATTTCTCTTTCATTGCCATCTCTTGTTAGAACTTAATTTCTAATTCGTTTCCTTCCTTTCTTCACCATTCTTCTATAACGCCACAATTCCATTACTTCTTGTCTTCCTATTTCAGCTGGTGTTAATGTCAATGTCTCACCCCCATAGAAATGTATTCGCCTTATGTATACGAATGTTATATTTCCCCAATTTCAAGATTGTCTTATAAGCTGATGTAGTCCATTCTTATTTTGATGGATTGCCTCATTTTCCTGGGTTATTGTCTACATTCTGCTTCTTCAGTGACATTCTGGTTCTTCTTAATCTCTTTCCCAGGTTAGAAAATTCTTTACATTGTTTCAAAGCTTGTTGTCTTGGGTGCATATTGTTGATTCTTATGCTGCATTGTGCTGTCATTCTTTTCATGTTGATATTCGTAATCCACCACAATTAATTATTTTGGGTTCATTTCCAATAATCTTCAGGTTGTGCTTATTATCGCGTTGTGTTTATTATGGAGACCAACATTTTGTAGATGGAAAAAGTAACTTTTAATTGCTAAGCAGAACAATTCAGATTTAAAATTAGATATTAAGTTCATGCTCTAGGTGTATCTTAACATTTTTTCTGCTTAATGTGAATATTGTATTTATATGAAAAGGAGGAAAGATGGGGTACGAGTACATTCATCAGAGTAATTATCCCGAAGGTTGGCTTTGTTTGGCTTAGTAGGTGAGGTCAGAGTTCACCTCGTACTCGCAATCACTCCAATGGCGTAAGAAGTTCAGACATCAGAGTAGGAGGACAGTCCTTTTCACTGATCCGTCTTTGGTATTCCGTTGAGGTTTGGTACCCGAGTACAGCTTGTGTTTTAGCTGGGAATGGCTACCTACTAGGCTATCATGCTGCATGGAAGGTAGTGTTTTTAAAAGCAATACTTCTGGTCACTCCGAATTTACCTATCAAATTGGTTTAAAAATTGCTTAATATGGTAATGAAACTTGAAAAGGTGATTTCTTCTTCTTAAGAAGTGTGTACCTTTCCAAAGATGGGATTTCCGTTTTTCTCTTCGTTAAGGATTCATCATCATTTCTTGTCATCATTCCTAAGACTAAATAATAGGGTGAGTTTGTTGGCTAGGTGATTTTTAGATCTAGCGATTTCCGTGAGCTAAAATGAGAGACAAAGAAGACACTTAAATTGATAATTCAGTCAGAAAAAGGTGACAATTAACAGAGAGAGACGTGTTGGTCCGCACTTGACCGCGAGAAGAAAAGTCAAGCTCTGCTCATTACGGCTCTCCTTGTTGGTGGTCATATTTGCTGACCGAAATATTGATTGAGTCTTCTTTATCCTTCTGTTAGCTCAGGAAAATCACAATAGGTATCTTCTACAAATTCTAAGATGGCTTTGACGAGTTTTCCACTAAAATATTCTACCGGATAGCCTCTCCATGCCTATATTTTTCTTCTCTTTAAACTAAGTCGTTACTTGTTCTATGTATCCCATCCGGGATTTTCTCGTTCACCTTATAGCAAAATGCGAATAAGTTCGTGTGAATCCTGATAAGTGTACGGCTAGGCGACTGAGAAATGGAATTTTTCTTCATCTTTCAAGAGCATTTCAAATATATCACTTCCATGAACCTATTCTTCCGAGGCAGGAGTCTTCCCATGTCAATCCGCCTGCTCCGTCCTCATCTCCATTTTCTCTCCGCTCTGCAAGTGAAAGGGGTTGGCGGCCTCAAAACTCGCGCAGTTTCCTTGGAAATTTAAGCTTCTTGTTCTTGGTCGAAAACACTCGCGAACTTCCTTTCAGTTTACCCGCCTCACTTCTCCCACTGAACTTAACTTTTCCCTGTCACAAGTCTGCTTTTGTCTCAGAGCAACCCTCGTTTTCTTGTGAGTAGACTCAGGGCGATTATTTTCGGATCAAAACTTTGTTCCATAAAGGATATCAGTTTGAAAGCAAAGGGATTCATAAACGAAGCCATGTTTACGACTTTAGGTGTAGTGTGATGGAGACACCTGCGCTGCTGTGTGGAATTAAAGGATTTTTTGTGTCAAGTATTTGTACAAACTCTGTAGGGTGTTGTTTCATTAATTTACACTTGATCAATTTAATTCTCTCTTAATGTTAATGGTTAAATGCTAGTATGACATAGTTTTAAGTTTAAAACATTAAATAAAAAATACATATGAACCCGAAGGCTGGTTTGATTCGAAAATTTTAAAAGAGATAGATAAAAGAGTAAACTGTTACAATAGTTATCGTCATTTTTTATTTTATTTAAGAAGTTGTATTTTAATTCCTTACATATTCATACTAAGATCGTAAGTATTTTGGGACAACAATCAACAACTGATCGTTTATCAAGTAAATGTTGACGCTCAGATTTGGAGTATGGAAACATAATGATTGAATGAGGCTGAGGTCTAATGCGTCATTAAAGAGGCAAGGAAAAAATAGGACTGAGAAAGAAGGTACAGATAGACTAAAATAGTTTGATATTGGGCAATTCTTTGACGATATCAAGTAGTTAGTATACAGCTCAAAGCTCGGTCCAAAGTACCGAAATATTTGTAAATGACTGTCAAAGCTCCTGGAGACGAAATGGTAATCAAGCAGTCTCTTCGCCCGTCCTATTCCATTTTTGAATTTTTCATGTGTTGGAAGAGTGCATGAATGAAATAATTCCCTGATAAAATTTATAAAAAATAGTTACTTGTACGGCAATCCAGTTAGCTTGTAAAAAGTAGATTGTGAATTCAGCTCTCAGTCAAATTAATATTATCCATAAAACGACCCTGGTTAAATATTCACTTAAAAAGCATTTTATTTACAGGGCTTAAATGCATTCATTGATGCTGGAAAACTCGAAAGCCTTTTACAACTTATCAAGGAAGCTGAGTTCGTGAGCAACAGCGCGGCCGACCACAAACTGAAAGTGGATTAGTAATTATTTTCGTTGTTTTGAAGTATTTTTTATTAAGGATTTCCAAAATGTGTGTGCAGTAACTTGAAATCGTTCGGTGGTCTCTTTGTGTTTCTATTAATATTTTTGTTAGTTTATAGATATGCCATAGGTCACTAGGGAGACTAGGCGTAGATAAAATGATTCACGCATGACTTTACTAATGGCCATTGGTCAGTGGCCATGCTCTTTCACATAATTTTCTGGTTAGAGAGCTTTTGTACTCCATCGATTTCCGCATTTTCTTCTGTAGACGGATTTTTGGAAACATTCTCCGTTAGCACAATGTTGTCCGTATATGTGCACTGCACAATCGTCACAACCGTCACAACCGTCTTCCCAGCAGATTAATGATTTTAATCGGATTCAGTGCTGAAGCTCAAGGAACATCAAGGTATTATTTGTGAAATTCAAATGACGCTTATCCGCTATTCCCTCATTTGATTCACTTAGGAAAATAAATTCGCGGCTAATCTGTTTTTCTCCACCAACATGATCGTTGGCGATACTCATGCATCCGCTTGATTATGCCGAAGAGCGTCTTGAACCATGTCGCCCAGAATCGTTTTCCTTCCAATTCCCCCCTCCCCGCTCCTTAAACCGATCCTGACTCCCCTCCCCTTTTTCCCAACCTTAGCCCGTCCCACCCCACCCTATTCTCTTGACACGTCGGCACGCCCTGGCTGGCATGGCCAAGTCAATTTCGTAGGAAGAGGCGGTCTCCAGACGTTTAATCAAGTCGGGGCGTCCAGCGCCGAGGGGATGTTGATGCTGTAGGGCGGCGGGAAGAGGTGGAGGGCTCGGTGCGGGCTCTGAAGGGACGGCGGGAGGAGGGGGGGGAGGTTTTCAGAGGCAAGGGTTGCCATGGTGAGGAGGGAGGGGCGGCGGGCGAAGTTAAGCCTCGCAAGGGGTGGCTCTGACGTGGAGTTAATGCGATGGAAGGATTGAGGGCCTGGATCAGATTGATTTATCTACATGAATCGCATGCGAAATCGGCTTATACACGGCCGCGGGGGAGAATGAGCGATCGAGCCAGTGGGAAGGGGAGTGTTGAAGCAATAAGCGATTCGAGCTCTTCATTGTGCCGCGTTTCAAAAACAATAATCCAAATTCGACGCGGCATGTGAGTTATTTGAGGTCGATTTGAGTGCACTTTCATGCGCTTGAGTGTTTTTTAGCTCTTGTTAGCATGATATGTCGCGCGGAGTAGTATTTAGAGCACGTGTTTTTATCTTGCTGGCGCCTGAATATTATTTGAATGCCCCGAGTTGATAAATGCTGTGGGCATTTTCTCCCTGATCAATTTTTAAATTTTTGCGAGGAAACATTAGCAATTATGGCAGCAACCCACGGGAAAAGTTTTTGTAATTGTGTAATAAAATATGAAGCATCATTTCACTTACAAAGGGAATTTAACTAATAGACAGAAGTCTGTATTTCAGCCTCTTTAAAGCTGGGAATGCGTTGCAGTAGTGTTGGATGAATGGTACGTGTTTTATTGAATACAATGGTTGACACTCGCCTTCTAAAATTGATCAAATTAAACTAAACGTACGGTAATTATTCTTAACCTGTGTGGGGGAACGTCGAATTAAATTATTCTTTCTTTTGGCCTTTGAGTTACACTTTTGGAGTACATTAATACGTTAATATCGGAACTACGGAGGTTAACTCAAACCACTTGATTACTGCGAGTACTTTCTGCAATTTACCCATATCTGTGCGTTCATTACGTTACCCGATATTCCGGACTTTTATATGCTGATTAGTGAGGGTCTATGTAGATATTCTCCCTTCCAGATTGAAGCTTTATGTTGATATTCCCCCATCCAGATTTCAGTGTTTTAATTTCCTTATCGAATTCTTTCTTGTTGGTAACCATCCTCCTGCAATCAACCACGTGCGTCGACAAGCTTCGACAATAACCACACTTATCCCTTAAGTACTTATTTCGTAGACCTATAATAAGCCCAATCTCTGCCCATCAGCCTTTTATGTGGTAGTGATTGAGATTCTATCAGCGGTACCGATGGCCTGCTGGATAAGACTGACATACACTGTCGACGATGTCAATGCTATTCATACTCGTGCCCGATCAAAGAAGCAACTGGTGCGAAATGGCCCTCAACGTCGGATGTTAGCTGCTTATGCCGGGTTATTTTCTGTATGGGGACAGATTAAGTTCTATAACAAGTTTCTGTGCAAATTGTAATATGTATTTGCATATATTACCTACCTATATAGTCAAGCATACTAACATCCCTTTTCGCAAACGACCTTATTATCATGGAAATAAATTCGCTTAATAAAACCTGCAAGTTAGCTATCAGACATGATAGTGGATAGATTACTATGGTATCAAGCATAAGGAACAGAAATTAACTAATTCAAGTGGCTGCTTCCATCAATTGTAGTAATTCTGGTATTACTTTGTAATTTTATTCCCCTCTCGATCACATAAGATCGTGCTCGGAAGTGTCTTATGATCATGCAGGAAATTCCGCTCGGTTCTTATTTATGCATTATTTCTTCAATTGTATGAATTGCCTTCACTTGGGCCTCTTAATTTTATGCCGATTTAAAATGCATCCTAGAAAACGAATTTATTCGTACGACCACCTTTCGATGACCTGCACTCTATGCATACAGACATTCATTATAGTTATGCGAGTTTTAGCTTGCATAGCGGCCTTATTCACTCTTGTAATTGATGAATTTTGAGTGCTGCGTTGACAAGGTGAGGCAATAGATGTTCACACGTTCACAGTCGACTTCCAACGTTTCAATTTTTCATGCTTCGTCGCACAGATTATTATTCCAGTTTTTTCAAGCGACTTGAACTCATGGTATGGGATTCGGACCTGAATCCCATTAGACCTATCCCCATGTTGAATTTAAGAGAGTTAGATGCGGATAATATGTGTTTTTATTTCTATGTGGTGTACCCTTTCAATCTGTGAGGAAGTAGCTGACTTTTTTCCTTATCCCTGCACAATTAACTAACGTTTGGCGCTTCATGCTGCAGTGAATAGGTTTTAACCAGTAGAAATAGAAGCGTGAATGTGCATAGAAACGCCATTTGCCTGCGTAATGCGTTCTGAGGACTCTTATTCTATGTAAATACTCTTCTCCCTCTCTAAAGAAACCGAATTATTGAGTTGCATCATGAGCTTCTTCGACATGGCCGTTTGGTTTCAGCTCACTTTTACGTGTCCCAGGAATTAATGAATAAACACTAGCTTAATTTTATTAGCTTGTGGCAAACTGATCCTCGAGTCGTAATGTATCAATTAAAAATTTTCTAGATGGTAGCATAATTGTATGAAGTACAAAATTATTCTTCATTTCTCCTGAAATTACCATTGGTTCTTACCTATCTCAATAACATTAAAGGAAATTTCAGATGGTGGTAATGTACGCTATTCAGTAGTCACAGGCAATGCAAACTTTACTCTGCATGATTAATCTCGGTCATGAATTTTACAAACTAACCTGGCGAGCGTAACTTAATTACTTCAACCAGTAATTTATTGCTGCGGCCACTAGGTACATAATCAAGTCTGCTATTCAGGCCGCATTTTCAATCATTCTTTTCTCAAACGGTCGTTAAGACCTAGTAAATTCATTTTCGAACCTATCGTTCGTATAATAATTCATGGAAATGGAGAGGCATTGGTGAGGATTAAGACTAGATAGGAAGGGGGAAAGAAGGTGGTATCGAAGAGAGTAGACGTGGGTGAAACGAGTTGGGGAGGATCCTTATTGGGAGATGAGATAAAAATCTATTCCTCAATCCCTTTACCCACTCTTTGAATCCCGAACTTTCCCTCCGGGAGCTCTTCCCCTTTTTCTTCCGAGTGGCAATATCTAGCTTCCGGCAATCCCTTGGCGTCAAGGGTTGGTTGATGACAAAAACGATTCATTAATGCCCTTTTATTGATATTCTCCCCTCGGGTTCATATGCATGCATGGGTGGTTGGAGACCAAGAGGGGAAGAGGTGGGGTTTTGGTGTGTGGCACAAGGGTCACCAAGCGATTTAAGTTTCGGGAAGGGGGAGAAAGGGGTGCGTGTCGATCCTGCGGGAAAGGACTGCTGAATTTTTTGTGTGTGCTTATGAGACCCTTGGGAAAGGTCTGGGGCATTCGCGGGAAATATATGTTTGGATAGTGCGGTAGTGGGAGAAGGAGAGAGTGTTAAGCAGATTTATTCCATAAAGTCAGTTCCCACACACACGCGCTAAAACGTTGTCTTGGTCACGTGCTTGATTTACGTCCTCTTTCTCTTCGTTCCTTTTCTCCCCAACCACCTCCTTTCCCTTTGTAATCCGTTCTTGCGTCGTCGGTTCAATTTACATCGATCGTTCTGGCGTGTGTTCTCCCATATTAAAAGTTGTTCTTTTTTATACTATGCTTGTTCAGGGACCGTTTGGCGAGCAAGCGTTTGTGTGCATTGCTGATCTGCATTTGTTCTTTCTGTGGCCATAGGTGTGAGTTTGTTCAGTCGTGATTACTGTCGTTGGAGGGGTATCAACGAAGGGTGTGGGTGTTCCCTCAGTCGTCCGGTCGGGCTTCTGATGGAAGCACGTAATAAATCTCTAATGCCATTAGGGCTGTACAATTGTGTGCAGTGAAAGTGAATGTCACGAGAGATGGAAGATTGATGAGGTAATATTAAAGAGTGGAATCTAGTCTTTAAATCTCCGAGCTTGAAATAAACAATGTTTAATCCGCGGAGGGCAAATGAATCTTGGAGGTGACGATAAATATTTTAATAAAATTTTGTTTTAACTACTTTTTTTGAATTTAACTATTACTCCGATGTAATTTAATTTTGATAACTTGCAGAATGAAGACTGTAGGATTTAATGCTGGGGTAAGAATTAGAAGTTTGAACTGTTAAATTCCTGAAATGAGGAAAACCTTTGTTTTCCTTTATTAAATTAATTAAATGCTGCACCGGTGACAAAAGATGACAGAATTTTCGTATCTGTTCACGAGTTATAGAAGACCTTTGGGAGTTAATTTTGTATCTTTTTCTATGTCAGAGCTCAATGCATTTAACGTAGATTCAAGTATTTATTCATGATGAACGTGTTTCAAATTAGTATACCCTCAATGCGAATGCGTTAAGGTTCTTTGAATGTTATTTAAGAATGAATTATTTTGCTGCGTAAAACGGAAAAATGTCCCTTTAACGATTTTTAAATAGTGGCATTGGTGGATTTGGCTTTAAATTATATCAATCGCGAATATGGAGGGCGATCTCTCCTTTGGTTTGAAGTTTTGCGATTGGAACATGCTGAGCAGGTAGCATGTGAATTTAGTTTAATGGACAATCTTTGTGGATAGTTCAACTATGTATCACGTCATGCTCCACGGACCACTCGCCACAGATAATCTCGATTGCATTTAAAAGTGTTTCTTTTCCATGGATAATATGAGTAAATTTGTCCATGTTTCACTGAGTTTCTTTCTAAGTGGAAATCCTCTGTTGCAGCGGGATCTTCTGCCCTAATGCTAAAAAATTAGGCTTGCGTATTTTGTCTGGGATTAGGTTGAATTATTTTGAAACAAAAAGAGCTCATCGCAATTCTGCGCAAAACAATCTCATCTCTTTTGTGTATCTATAACTCTTCATCAATTAGCAATTAAATATTGCGCGTAAATCATACAGTGACTTAAGCTTTGCTGAGCAAAGTTTTTTGTCAAACATATGTATGTATTATGAAAATGCATTTTACTAGCTTAAAATATCACGCCATTCTTAGCGAATCCATCGGGCGAAATCATTATAACAGATTTAACTTAGGATAACAATCAGATTTTTCATTCATTCAGTCACAAACTTAACTATAACATCTTGTGGGATCATTTCTGTAAGGTGTTATTGCATAGGAGCTATACGTATTTATGCTCTCTGGTTATGCGGTGGCGGCGGAGGGGGAAGGGGTGGGATAGCAAACAGGATTTGAGCGCCCCTTTTCGGTTAAGGGAACAAAAGTAGACAAGGGGTTGCGGAGTGTATGGGGTTCAAGGTCCCCAACTAGGACGAGTGAGTGACACGTGGCTTTGGGGGTCTTAATTGAATTAATTTCTGAACTGCTTCCCTCCTTGGGCATACGGCACGCACTAAAAATTGGGCAACGGGCTCCGTATCTCACTTTCAATCATGGCTCGAGGGGATGTAAGATTTGAAACGAAATAAAGCCTGATTACGGTATTGGTAATCGAGTTGGCAAAGTTCATGCCTAGACTTAACTATGCGGAAGCGATTGACGTCATGCAATCTAAAGTTTCTGTTCAGTTTCAGATATCGCTTCATGGGAGCAAAGTTCCATGCGGAAGCTTTGTTTTGGTGTCTACTGAAGCTTGATTGATGGTATAATGATGGATCCCTCTAGTGAATGGGTTTACACATATTAGTTTGACGAAGGAAGAGCCAGTAGAGCTACACTTTTCATTAGGCTGGAGCGTTACTCCTAAAGGAAATGTCCGATAAAGACACTGCTATTATTAACTTCAGCCTTTGTTGTGAAATGGACGTTTCGTCGATGACTTCGTTGATTACATCTATACACTAGGGAGTTAATTTCATGGAATCAAAGCGGTTCTCGCTTGATAGTTGCTGTATATTCGCACAGGAGACTGGCAGTGGCCTAAATATGGTTTTCTTCTGGTAGGGTCTGCAGTGTTTTACAACGTAATTTTTTTCTCCATTTTTCAGGGGCGGATTACATAATGTGGATCCTTTATATCTTAAAAATTATTCCGTGACTTTTTCTGTTGCTGGAATAGACGTCTAAATTGGTGTACCTACAGTTTCGGGTGAGTGGCCTGTGCACGTAGTTTCATAAAAGGGGTAGGATAAATCTAAAATCGATGGCATCTAACCATAACACCTTATTATGGTAAGTAAAAATTCGTTTCTCATCGAGCTATTTACTGCGGCTCAAAAAGGCATCACGAGATTCCGTCTTGCAAACACTTTTACAGGGCACTCCAAAGGTTTGTCGCATTATATAAGGCTTATCAAGCGATATATATATTCTATAGCTCTTGTGCTAGAAAGTTTTCTGATCCCTTGGACCAGGATAACCCAACTCTATGTTCCGCCTAATTCATTCTTTATGCACTATATCAATAGGTATATCCTATTCCTTTACATTTAATGGGACTATAGAGGTGAATGGATATCAATTATTACAATCCAAATATTAGTGTTTTGAACCGTTTGGCATGAGGAACAACAAATCACAAATATTGTAGACAAATCTAAAAGCGAGACAAAAAGAATTGGCTTACATGCTAACGTCTTGCATTAATGTGTTAAATGATTTTATGTAGAAGGATGAGTTTTTTATCTCTTTACTTTCGCATTTCATTCATCTTTTGCGCGTCCATCGTTGTGCTCATTTTATTTTGTAAATGTTTTTATCAATGAATTAATAGGTAAATGCATTTACTTAAAAAAATACTTATTGGAATTATTCCCTTGGTTTGGACGAGAATCCAGCATTTTGACAACAAAAACATATATCCTTTGAATAATATTTTGCTCTTCGTAGGTTTATGCATTTTTAGCATTAAGAAAAGTTGCTTGTAGGTATTATTTACTCACATCAATTTGATGCTACAAAGTTTAATTGACGATCTTGAAATAATGGGATAAAAAGACCAAACTGGGCTAGTAATTTTGTAGTAATAGGTACATTTCCTTGTTTCGCAATCGATGATCGTAATTTATGCTTCGCATTAAAATAGAGGTGACTGAATTTAAAATTACCAGTCGGAAAAAATGCATGCGTTAAGGTATGTTGAATATCTATTATAGACCTAAATAGGTACACATTTTAAGCTCTTAATTGATAAAAAGCTATTTAATCTCAAGTAAGTAACTTGAGTGTATAATATTGCGCTCTCTTGGCTGTGAACATTTGATGAAGATCCGCTGTATTACGGTGGATTGA
>LYUA01000225.1:546340-558610 GCA_002093875.1 Calopteryx splendens | reverse complement strand
GGGGGGGGGGAGGCGTGTCTTAGGCCTTCGCACTGCTATGGAGGTAGATGTTTCTGTTTCCTCGTATATAGCCTCCCTACGTCTCTTCCGTCCGTTCCTGAGATGGAGGCGCAAAAGGACCATTTCTTAAATTGGGACGGGTGAGTTAAGGCCTCTCGGTTTTCAAAATAACATCGGGAAAAATATCCATGACGTCTCGGGACAACCAGCCTTTCGTGAACCAATCGGGTCCGGTAGCGTTTCCCAAATTTCCTGAAACTCATGAGGTAGGCGTGAGAACATTTCCTGTATTCTTCCTTCGGGACCGTTGTCGGATTCACACGCGGCGTCTTTGTTTGCGGGTTTTTTTTCTCCTTAGTGATACGATTCCATAAAATGGGTTTGAAATCTTCAGTTCGCTTACCATTTTCTCCTCAAGAAAATTCCGATGTGCTTCGATAAAAAACTGTATTAGGCACGAAATAGGTAAATGCAACACTCGTTAATCATTCTTTTCTTGCGTAAATGTTTTACCTAGAACCAGAGCTAGGTTTTATAGTTATAATATGTACTCTATATACTCGCACTATTATCTATTTTTACATTAATAGGACTTCATAAATGTAGTCCCTCGTTTTTCGCTCTCTTTATTGCCTATTCTTACACTTAAACATTTACATTATATATTTATCATCTCATAAATATGACCAGGTATTTGGTAAAAGTCTGTTTTTTCCGGGTACTTTTTGGCCACGACGACTTTCACTGGTTTTCGTTGCATCCCTACTCCGTCACGGGGCTATGCCTTTATTAATGGGTACTTTCGAGCCCTTTTTCGCCTCTTAAGTTTTAGGCGGTGGGACAAAGAGAATCGCTAGGAGACAGTATGCGTGATAAATGTACCGAAGTAGAGATAAGCGCTTCGGTCGAAGGAATTTGAATTGAGGATGGAATGTCTTGCATTCACTCGTGAGCGGTAAAAATGAGAACGGATAGGTCACAGGACAAATGAGAAATTCAAAATTCGTTGAGTTCCCTGAAAAAATGGTTCAAGGGACACTCGGATTCCATCTTGAGGGTGGTTGGGGTGTATTTCTGAGGATACCAGTCCTCCAGTGAGGGGCGGGGAAAATACGAAATTTAAAGAAATGGCATCTTCTGACGGTTGACAGCTATACAGCGGGTGTTATTCACTGCCTTTATATGCCTGTATACTTTTTTCATCTTCTTCAAAAGTATCATTCTTACTCTCCACAAATACCTCCGTCGCGCTCTTTCGCTTTGTCGTATCTCTGCTCCGAGGAAACGGCAGCTTTGTAGGTTTCGTGAGGGTGGGCTTTCCTTCACAATAGATTTCTTACACTCCACGCTTTATGATGAGTAACAATACCTTTTCACATTTCTACAAACTTTGCATTGTCGGCATTAAAGCTTGAAAAATATTGCTCAGAATTTATGGTGTCGATCCCTCTCTTGACATGGAACAATATGTCACCTACCAAGAAAGTAGCAAAGCCACTTGTATTGATCAGAATAATTGTCGCGTCTGATAACTATTCTTGGGCTTGCTCTTAATGCAAAGTAAGTTTAATTGTGTATCGAATTGCATAACTATCATGTCATGAAGAATTATCGTATGTATTTCCTACTGTAGGTACGTTTTATGTTTATTCTAGCTGTTAACTTGAATATATCATCTTTATGATAATATATAATCTTTATATTCTCGCATACATATTGGAAGCCCGATTCAGGCAGAATATATTATAAAAAATATTATTAATGAACTTCTTCAGTTTAAAAGTTACTAATTCTTCACCCATAAGTTTTCTAAGGACTTGAGCATTCTGATCCTCCATAGCACATGACCTTTGTGTAAATGTACGTGACAGTTTAAATAGAAAAAAATATTTGACGTAGTTATAGTTAAGGCCAAAACTACAGAATATATTGTGTGTTTTAGATTATTAAAATAAGAGAAAATGATGGCCAAAATGTATGACTAACCTTTACGGGCATAAGAAAATTAATACATACATATGATGGTAATAAATACACTAAGCACTATATAATAGGGTTTAGGGTGTTTTCGATTCGAACAGATGTACACACTGAGATTTCTTATACTCAGGTCTACCCTTTATTCGTTAATGTTCACACTAAGTTTTTCCACCTCCTGGAATCCATCGCGAGTGCTTCCTACTCGGGTAAATCGAATTCATTCCAAAGACTTGAGTGTCGCTTGAAAAATTGTTTCACACTCCTCGAACAAGGGTGCTACAGCATTCCTACAAGTAATATCCGTCGAAAAAGGACGGCCTTATAAGAATTTCCTTTGCGACGGCATTCCGCCGAGGACCCATATGGTCGCTTCGCAGCTCCAATATCTCCAGCATCAAATTGTTGTCCGACTGTCTCGAATTGCTTGTGAAGATGGGCGATTGTTTCGGGTCAAAATCGTTCGTAAAGAATCTAATCTATGAAGTGTCCCAACTGGGCCTAATGAGCTTGTCTTCCAGAATGTCCCGAGCCACCTTCTCGTCCCTTTTCTCAAAATGGACCTGTTCTCTTACTTTTTGGAGTAGTGAAAAAAAACCTTTCCTCCATCTTACGTCCCATAACACACTAGACAAAAAAGAAAACAAAAGGACCCAGAAAAAACGGGTAATAAAAAAAATGAAGGCGCGAATCGCGTCCTTTCATAAGACAGACCGTTGTTATTGTTGCCCTCCCAATCCCTCTCTTCTCGTATGCGGCGTATTTTTTCCTCAAGAGATGTTAAAGGTGGGGCGAATAGGAGAGAGGGCGGGGAAGGGGGGTGGGTGAATCATTAATCAAGACTGACGCCAGATGAGGAGGGCAAAAGACTGTGACATCGGTTCTATTGTGCCGAAGGAAGATAAAGTGACCCGAGAAAGACACAAGGTGGAGGTGGGGCGGCTTTGGGACGAGTCGGGAGGGAGAGTGGAAAGGATCCTTGAAGGGTGTGAGAGGAGGCGAGGGAAGGTGGCCAAGGTACTGCATTCCTTAGTGACCCGTCCCCTCTCTCTTTCTCTCCCAACATCTCCACGGCACCCATCCCTTCCTCATCTTGTGCGTGGATCCCTTCTCAGCCTCGCGAACGCCCTCCTCGGTCCCTTCCCTCCTCCAGTGTCCTCCGATTTCTCATCATTATCATGCGTGTTCACATGAGAGGAAGGGGTGTAGCAATATTGTGCGACAGGTCTTTTACTTGGCTCGTGTCATCCTTTATCGCTTTTGATGGATTTGTGCCATCGCGGCCCCTTCAATTTTTTTCTATTTCTTACTTTTCTCTCTTTTTCATCCAGCCGCTAGGAAAAAAATGTTCAAGGAGCAGCCCAACCGAAATTCATGAAGTCTCTCTGGAAATTTCAGGGCAAGGAGGAGCCAGGAATCGTGCTGGCTCAAAGGTTCCCTAAGAGGTGTCGCATTTTCGGGGGCTGAAAAATTGTCTAATGTGTAATTGATTGTTCCCATCACAAAAAAAAATATTTTTAAAATCTGCAACTGAGCAAAGGGGAAATGTGCTTAAGTGCCAATTTTGAAACTATTCAGAAATCATTTAGGGATAGCAAGCTTATATCAAGAGATTTTTAAGTGGAGTCATAAGTAATAATTATGGACAGTCCGCAGTGTGAAGGTTGGATTCGGCCAGTCTCAATAGCCTATTACATACCATTGTGGGATTTTGAAATTGTTCTAAATAGCGTCCATGTTGCCCAAAAGGCCTTTTCTTTTCATCCGTCCCTTATCATCCTTTTCGTGTACTCTCACCTTTCCTAACATTCATTCTTCTGTCACAGCCGCTTAAAACCCTCCTCTAAATATATTTAATTAATGAAATCCCAGATGCCATTTTCCACTTATTTATTTTGAGAACACGACGCTCATTTTAATACCCTTGTGTACATTTTTTATAGGGTCTTACCCGGTTTTTTATATCTTCCTTTTCGTAAGTGCTCCTTTTGCTAACGCAGATCTTTTCCTCATATCCTCAATAGTATTCCGTTCATCATCGAAAATACTACTTACACAGAAATTATTTTTGTTGTACTCTATTTTCTATTACATTGTTTTATTAACCTTTCAACTTCTGAAAAATATTATTAATTTTATATGTCTACCTTTATCAATGAAATATCAAAATATATTTAAATTGATCTTGTGTTCTCTTAACTGACTACTTTTCTTTCTAGCTCTTACCGATTCATTTTTTTGTGCTTCATAATTTAGACTAAGGACATAGTATTACCTTGTCGTACAATGTCGTCCCATCCTGAAAAGAGTAAATTAGCTAAAAAGTCACGGAAGTGGATTATTTAGGACGTGGTATATTAGCACGCGACCTCCGAGTGAGATGGCAGCGTCACCATCTGGGTCAAGTACAATTGCGTTTCATCAAGTTATCTCTACTACGCTTTTAGGGATTTGACTTAATTTGGGAGACTGTGGTCCAGTTTGTCGCAATGTTGGTTTTCTATCCTCTCGGTTGTTTTAAGGAATCGTTACTACAGGTAACCGTTAAGTATCATTCAAAATCAACATAGTTCAGTAATTATGGGGGATTTTGAATACCACTGTAAGCAATTGATACTGAATCTCTTCAAAATATAAGGAATGTTGAAAAATATTCTTATATCTAAACGATACATATTTGGATTGCATGATAGCAATTAAAGCTGATGGCAGTTTTCGATTAAGGCGTGAATCACAACAACGAAAATGTTCCTACCTCGTTTGCTGGATTTAAATGAATGATTACAGTAAATGGGGTGTGGTTGTACTACGGGTAGAGCGTCGGGCTACTACCTGGAAATTGATTCGGGGCTATACTTCTGGGCACCCTCAGCTTCACTCAAGCTGTGTAATTTTTCGGGTACCATAACTTTCAGGCAATTCCTTGAAGGCACAGGGAAAAGAACTGTTGTTCCCCTTACCCTGATGAGTGAATTTCACACTTCGTTGGACTTATTATTGGGTGAGGTCTTCCCTTACCTATCAAACCAGCCTTATAACTGTGGTGGTTTTTACTACAGCTAATAACTACACTATAGGTTATGTGCACATTTAGTAGTAACTATATATGTACAAGTGAAACCCCTAAAAAGTGTAATTGAAACCTTTGATAGTGAAAGGTTTGAGAAACCGTGTATTTGGTCTAAAATGGCCAACCACTCTTAGTGCATGATCCTAACGACACACTAGCCCACGATATGCGTTTGAAATATTTTTTTTCGCTGATGAACAAGAAGTTCAAACCACTTGACAAATAGAAAAAAATGTGTAAGGTCATCGCGATGAAATTTTGGTTAAAAATGGACTCAGAATAGTGAATTATGGAATAATAAGAATGTCACCTAGTGACGGGTCTGAAGTCCAACTGAAGTCTACTAGGGATGATTTTTGACAATGCATTTACAAGTTTAGTTATGGTCACCGTTGAGGAATACTGTTATGTATTTTTAACCTAAGGTACGTGGAGGTGAATATTATTTAATATAATTCCGTGACATTTTCGGATGAAGTGAGGCGATATATGTAAAGTGAGTTGAACGCAAATTTTATGGAAAGGGGGGGGGGTGTTGAGAAACACGGTACCGCTCTTAGCGGTTGCAACGAAACCTCATGGAGAGTCCCTTTAATGAGAGAGGACCTTTAATTATATGGCTCGCCATTGCGAATGATAGACAAGGGTGGGGGCACAGTTCAAAATCCATCCCTAGGGTCTAAATACTCCCCTTGACGAGGTCTTCACACAATACGGAAGCGGTGGCTGTAATACTATTGAAAAATCCACCATTTTGAATCAAACAATGAACAAAACGCAACCACACCGGATGGTAAAATCCTCGACTGCTACTCTGTCGGTCGTGGATTTGAATCTCGTCTAGGTGAATTTGAATCCATAGCAGAAATCCGTTAAATGATAGGAATACGAGTGGTTATCAATCAAGTTAGAATGTATTTTACTGTTTCAGTAATTTTGACCATTGAATATGTTAATTAGTCTATTTTTTACAAATATTTTAGTGAGCGTTCTTACGATATATTCCAGTTCTCTATTTTTATTTATACTCAGTGTGTTCAATTTAAAAAAATAGATTGATAAGGTTCATTCTCATGAACTTCACAGATTGTTTTGACGGATTAAAATTCTCTTTTAGTTAAAATATATGCGTGAAGTTAATGAAAATGGATAGCAGAAACTTGGCGTTATTTCTAATCTCTCTCAGGTTTTTAATTCCCGTTGTTTATTTCCTTTCCCTATTAAATCTAAATTGATAATATCTTCCTCGTTTTGCCTAGCTTACATAAATTTTCTCTCTCAGTACTTCCCTTCACGGACGTACTCACTTTTCAATATATCCACAAGTGTATAATATTGTGCTTCTCCTCCTATCTTTTCCTCTCCTACCAAACTCCTGTATTCTCTCTATTCAACCCACTTCCTCCACCCTTCTTCAAACCCACATCTAAGATCGGAACTCTCCAATCTTCTTACATCCTCCCTCTTAAGCGAAGAGGTTTCCGAGCCGTAGAAAGGCACAGTACGTAGAGGTACTTTCACTTATTTTACTTCTTCATCTCACTGCTCGAGGTCCTGCCATCAACTCTGTTCCTCCTCAAAAATTTCTCTTACGCCCTCCTCATAAAATCCTTGTGCTTTTCTACATTGTTGACAATTTACGCCTTACCTAACTTATTTCATTTTACTGATGTATTTATCTTCACATTCTTTCTCTTTTAAAATCTCATTACCTTTATTTTATCGTGACTTTTTTCTTTATTTTGTACGTACCTGCTTTGCCGTTTAGTGCAATTTCGCAACTGAAATCCCTAGGTTTACTGAAACAATTTATCGTCCGCAAACTCGACTCACTTAATCATAATGAAATGTGCCCTCAATGATACTTGCTACCGTAAGGGAAAGCATTTTAAATGGATCTCTGAACTCATTTTCATTTAGAAACAAGAATAGCATAGTAAATTTTGACGAAAAATGGAGTCCATATAGAATAATTAAGTATGTTTCACTATTTAGTATATTTTTTATTTGAAATTAGGGTTAAATGCCAAACCTTTATGTTTTGTTACATTAGTTGACAGTATTTATCGTAGAATTTTCTTGTCTGAAGTGAGATTTTTCCCGATTGAACTCCTTTTCAGGGGCCATATTTTTTTTGAGAATGGCAATATTTAATGTTTTACAATATTAGTATGACATGGACTACTCTTTTATTGTTTTATGATAAAGAAAGCTTAAATTCCTTCCTTTCACTCTCGGATTTTCACCGGCTGCGAGTGCAGCAACAACCGTTTTATATTAGCAAATTTAATAGGGGGTTTTTTTATGAAAATTTGCCAGTTAACTCTCATTTTGCGGTTTCGTAATCTAAGAGATCAGAAAAGGAAGATAAATAAAAGAATAGTAATTTAAATTCCTTTAAGGTTTGAGCCTAGATGTATTTTTGTTTTCTAAAATAAAAATGATTGAATGGGATTCATTAAAATTTAATATTGAAGGTTATCCGCGCGAAATATTTTTCACTTGAGAGCGCTAATTGTTACGGGCAAACCTGTATAACCAATGCGTAGTTTTTGTGATACATAGTGTATTTCCTAGAAACGGCATTTTGATATCTAGGAATTTCTCGGATGGTCGAGTTCATGAAGGAAATGGTTTCTAGTGTTCCTTTGAGTGGTTTCGGCACTTCTGTCGTGAGGGCGGGTCGAAGTCTCTCGGCTCACTCCGAAAAGCAGGGAGGAGTGCGTGGTGTTTAGAGAATGAGCCATCACATCATCGCGTGACGGTGTCAGCACAACTTTTGCTTTTGAAATGGAAATCCGCACTGACCTCCCATCTCACCCTCCCTCCCCTCCTCGGTCACACACAATTTCTCTCTCTCTTCCACGCCTCCTTCTGTTGGATTATCACCACCCCCCCTATCAATTTCGCCACCACCCCCCCTCGCCCTTTAGCGTCGCCCTCATTCTCCGATCCACGATTCTTTCTGTCCGAGTCAACGACGGAGCGATGGTGTGGTCGGTTGTTCGGTATTACGGACGAGGGGAGGGCTAATGAAATAAGGGACCCGGATGAGATACGGCGGGGAAACTTGCCTCTCCTGCGATCAAAGGGGTTGGTGGAGTGCCCTCAATAATTTTTCCTTACCCTTGTATCCCACAGCCAATGAGTGGCGAGGAGCGTGGGAGAATTTATGAAGTAATTTAAAACTATGGAGGATAATTCAATTAATTCTGCCTCCTACATGCCGCATGGTATCGTTGTAGAAGTTGTGGATAATTGGGTTATTTGTGTTCTCAGACTGCTAATATTTGCTCACACTTTTTACTCCAAATTAGATATTCAATTCCTGAAAACGCCGCATTCTTGGTCGAGGCGGGCTTCAAACCCACGACCTCGGCAGTAGTCGACGAGCCCATTGCCCACAGGACTAACCGAGTCGTACATAAGACTTTCTCGTTTATTGTTTTTTTTCTCTCTTGTTCATATTTAGCAAAACTAAACACACCAAAAACCACAAACGGGTTTGTTACAAATAGCATAACAAAAATCGATAGGATTTGACATCGTAATGGTGGAAAAATGTAACTGGTGCATTCCCCTCGATAAAAAGCTTAATTGCTCTTATATGCCGGACGTTATTCATTTAAATTATCATGACTCTTATTTTATCTCATTGATTGCCGATATGAGCTTCAAGCTCTGTTACGTAGTGCTTCCGTTTAAAATTGTCAATAAGGGTCTGTCACGCCCGACAATCGACCATTGCCTTAATCAAGGCATCGAAACTAGAATATTATTCAATTCCGTTCGCATGATCATACACTTGCATTTTCATTCACAAAGGTTTCTATATTATGCGGGGCATTTCCATACTGTGAGTGATCATTATAATGGTGTACAAAAACGTAGATACGTTAGAGGCATACAAAATGGCTCTCAAAATGGTCATTGGAAGAGCACAGTAAGTATTTAGTATGCTTATCCGACCTCTACTCTATACCATATATAATATTTCCTATCCTCTGTAATAAGAATATTTGCATTTATTTTTCTTTGAATAGTTCTATTTATTGTTAGAAACTGGCGGGTGAATCGTATAGTTATAACCTGTGATAAACTTTAATCCACACTTTCTAGAAGGAAAATCACTCGAAATAAATTTCCACCCCTTCACTTGTGCTGAAAAATATAGCGAACTCGGTGGCATTTATTACCGAGTAGTACACCGATTATGATTTTGAACGAGTCGTATTCCATAGCTTATCACTAGTGCCTGAGAAATATAGCATTGCCAGACTGCTCGCCTTATTAAGTACTCTTGACATTCATGATAGCTCGTTCCAGTCTCGAACTCGGCCACTAGGGCACATTTGTGGAATTTCATACATATAGGCATATACACACAACGACATATATATGTGTATGTTGTATACAACTAATCCATCATCCTACGTCGCCAATTGTAAGATTAGTTGGTGGCAGTCCTGCAAGCTATCCTGTTACCTGCAAATCTTTTAAATCCCTTAATTCTCCTTGAGTAGACATTTGCCATCACTAGCATCTCAAAATTTATCCTTTGTCTTATTCTGTAAGTTCTTCCCTTCAAAGGTTCCTTTCATTAAGGCCTTCGGTAAAAAAATAGTGCACGAATGTATCCAATTACTTTTCCTCTTCTTGTCAATATCCTCCATTGGAGTTTCTCGTCACTCACACTTCGAAGGATTAATTTATTTGCTACTTGGCCGTTTTATTTTCCGTTTTATTTACTTATTATTCGGTAGCACATCTCACAGATAGGTAAGTGAATCAGGGGTTCGTTTCTCAAATTGCAAGTGATTTTACAAATCCTTGCAGTTTACTCTTGTAGAATCTCCTAATGAAAATAAATGTTTTGGCACTACCTCTAGTTCCCCTAGCCTCCACGCAACCTCCCCGCAGTCATCGCCTAGTGTGTAATTTCTCCCACCTCCTGCCGTCCTTGCACCAACACTGAATGCATATTTAAATTCCCCTAATTCCTACTTTGTAACATTTTCACCCAAAACCTTCCCCCCCCCCCTCAACCCTTTTTGTATGCATGGGCTGTTTCTGGACGTGCAGCACAGGTGTCTTGCTAACCAAACAAACGCCGGAAATTTAAATCGTTGTATTCTAAAATGCAATTTCACAAAATTAAGGCTTTTACAGTCAGCTTTGCTGTAGCTCAACTCAAATGTAATTTCCAGAGAATATTTGATATAGAATGTTCTAGACTAGAGTTACAATGTTTCTTAGATAACTTGTAAATTGACTCGGTTTTTAAAGGTGTTGTTACCCCAGGTCTTATATTACCGAAATGCTTCGTGATGCCTAGGTTAACGTTACTTGTCGTTTTTCGGATATAATTTTCTTTGTATGTCCAAGTATATCGTTTGAAAATACATATAATTGTGTTTTCATCCATGCAATTGTAATACTACAGTTCTTATCACACCTTTTATCTTTCACTTTATCTTGGTCATTCTGTTCTTGATGCATACGCTAAGGGCGATAGTAAGAATCGCCGTCTAATTTTTTTATTCTACCTTCTTCTCTATTTTCTACACATTTGATCACTGTTGTATGATATATATGTAGAGTGTCTATCGTTTCTCGTTCTTTCTTATTCTAATTTCCTTCTGACTTCTTTGGGCAACGATTCGTAAATTGATGTGCAGCATTCGTTTTATTCTATTCCATGTTTTCAAAATCTTTGTCGAGGTCCTCAAGTGTTATTAAGGGCGGTTGGTCTTATTATATTCTCTTCCCTCCTTTTCTTCCAATTCCTGCTATTGTTCCTCTACTTATAAACTCAAATTAATCCTCACTTGATTATTCCCCTGTTTTCCTTCTACGGTAGATAATTTTTGTCATTATTTTCGATGCATGGATCATCAGACTGATTTCTCGAGAGTTTTCGCATTAGTCAGCCCTTTTCTTTTTGAGATGGGGACGATTACGTCATTCCTCCCACCTTTAACATATCTATAGGTAACCCCGACGAGATGTAGTATAAATATGCCAATAAATCACGCCAACAAGATATATTTAATTAAGATACCGATATGTTGTACAAGCTTTTAGGTCCAAAGTAAAGTCATTAGCTTTCTTTTTATAAATTTTACACATTTACAGAGGAATTAATAAAAAGGTGGGTAGAGTTCAAGAGCTCGTTGACGTCTCTAATTACGCTAGGAATTGAAAAAAAATTGTATCCATTCCTTTTTGATGAAAATGTTATGGCAAACAGTTGAGAATGGCTCTTCCTCCGAGTAGGAAGCGAAAGGCCCAAGTACCCAACTAATTCCATAGACTCAATGAATGCCCATAGAACTCAAATATGTCCACCATTTCGTCTCAATACTCTAGTCCATGTGGTACTTTTAATTATTCTATTGTGTTTCTCCCACTACTGTCTATCAGTCCCCCAAGAGTTAAAATATTTTTATATTATTTTACATTTCATTTCATCGCTATCATCTAACATATCTTCCATCTCGTTGTCATCTTGCGCTGTTGTAGACATGTAAAGTTGTGTTGTTAATTTGTCGTGAATTTCAACTTGAATGCAACGTGAATTTATACCACTGTGCCTACCGTTGAAATCTTTTCCTTGAATCAGAGGAAGCTCCTCCCTCTTATTGAAGCTTGCTTCCTCAGGATTAATCCGCTCACACATTTCTGTTTGCGGCTCATGTGTAACTTTTACGTACCTGCCCCTCGAAAAACCTCCTTTGTACCATTTAATTTCACATTTGCCTATTATTTCAAAGCTTATTTCGTTTTTTTCAATTTAAAGATTGTTTAAGCTTCCTCATGTCCAAAATTATTATTATTATTATAACAGTATTCTACTGGTAAAGGTAGGTTTTCGATGGAACCAGATACACAAGTTCTGCTATACTTCGAAGCATCACCTAACGTGAATTAATATTGTAACACCCGAAATTACGATATACCATTTTTAAACTCCACATACCCTCTACCTCCCTTATTTCCGGGAAGAAGAACATGCCTACTATTTTCCTCCCTCTGCTTACCCAAACTTCTCCCCTCTGTCAGTCTTCAACGCTATAATGCCACTCAATATACGCCGATTCAATTTTCCTGCATTTTCTGAATTTCTCCCAAGAATCATCTTTCTTTCCCTACCCTATGTCGTTTGAATCTAAAATCTACAAATGTTTGTGTATATATATGTATATATATATATATATATATAT
>LYUA01000225.1:510236-522944 GCA_002093875.1 Calopteryx splendens | reverse complement strand
GTAACAAACTAAAACCCCCCCCCCCCTCTTCCCCCTCCTTCACCCGCTCCTCAAACCCGTTCGCCTCTCCCCCCCTACTTGAACACCCACTGGACAGCGGATCGTGCTACTGCGTTGACATCTTCCATATGTCAAGCCCTGACACACCTCTCCCTGCTGGTGGTCACTCTGATGGCCGAAATATCGATTTAGGAGACTCTTACTCATTACTAGTATTTTTTACTATAAAACAGTCCCCTCTTTCTACACCTCGATCATCGCAGTAATTTCCGGATAATGATTAATTACTTAAGGATCCTGTTGCTAAAACCTGGAGAGCATACGGCTCTCCGGAACCTGAGGGTATCAACGATTTGTGGGCTACTGCTACCTGGCTGAAAGATGGCCAGAGAGATAAGGATGCTTTGTGGGGATGACACGAAAAAAGTAACCTTCGACCCAAAACAGGAGTGCACCGGGCCCCTGGCCCTCTCCTATTCGTCCCCTCGCAAGGATGTAAAAGGCATAGAAAGAACCCTAGTGTTCCTTATCTTAAAGGGGGATCTGGTGGTGCGTTTTTTATTCCAAAAAAGTCAAAATTTCTTCCTTTTTCTTGTATTTGAAAAATATTCTCTATTTTGGATGAAAGTAGCAACCTTTTTTTGTGGCACCGGGTCGCTCGAAAATAGTTTTGAAAATTATTTCCCTCTTGCTTTCGGCTTATTGTGTTTCAAGCCGAAGGGTCCTCCCCGGTTGATTGATCGTTTCTTCTCTCTTTTGTTGGCCATGCATTCTTCCGTTGCTATATAATATTTTACTTGCATAGTTGTGAGATACTTCTTATGGTCATTTCAGAAGTGTAGTAAAATATGGGTAGTATGATAACTACATTTTATTCCGGAAGAATCTTTTGTTTTTTTTAACGAGGACACTAAGATTTAAGTACCTCTTTTTATAATTTTTCCCCCAAAGAAGCATGCCAAAGCAGTCTCATCGTGATTAAAAGATAAATATTTCTGTCCTGGGTTAAGAAGTTGCTTTATTTGATAAAAGCAATTAAGAGCGTTTGTTAGTTATATTATGAATGTCCGGAAATGTCATTGTTTGACCTAGAAAATTCATAGACCGTGATATTAAAAAATTCTTGATGATAAGGGCGGAGGTTGTGATTTATTTTGGACAAGTGTAACATCATAAGATTGAATATCAGACCATGGGTGAAGGCTAGCTCTCCCTGTATGTGTTCATTCGAATCGTAGTAGATAGGTAATTTGAAATCCAACACAAAAAATTCTGATATTTTACTGTTGATTTGGAAGTCTTATATGATTTTTAATTTTTTAAAAAGTTGAACATCCATCAAAGGTGTACTAGGATATTCTGTCTATAAGTGCTACGCTGCCGGTAGTTTATGTTGCTGTTGATTCAATCAGATTTCCGATCACGGTTTCTTGTACACATCATTATGGGTGTAGGCGTGTTAAAGAATACACTACACCATCATACCCAGTTACCACATAGTGATGAGAACCAGTAGAAACGGTTGGTGAAATGTAAGGGGAAAATTATTGCGTTAAGGATCTTACGAGAAAGGAGGCTGTTCGATGAAGAGTGGTCATATAATTTTTATTCGCATAATTTATTGTGCTAGCATTTAATTTTACGTTATTTTGTTAGCTCGTACAGACGATAGGAAATATTTATTCAGGGTGAGATTGGAGATAGAGATGCATTGGATCTGAAAATTTGTGATATGGCCAGAAGAATTATCCTCAAACTACGTCACCCTCTATCTAGCTATTTAAAACATTATTCTAAACATGCCGTTAGCCATTGAAAGAAAACCATCGGGAACCGATCGGTTAGATAAATCACGTTTCTAACGAATTAATAATAATTAGCCACTACTTTCTCGTATTTTAAAGTATCGCTAACTTTATTTTTGATGCTTTTGAAGATCGGGATTTCGGCTGACATATATTTTCAGGTGTTTTTAAAATATTCGTTGCAAATTTTCACCACAGAGGAAAATAGCTACTCTGATACAACATAAAATCAGATGATAAATTATTGGTAAACTTTCGCTTAAGCGGGAGATGGAGGCTCGGTGTAAATATACTTTTTTTATCGTGGTTGGGTGAATATAATTTTTCTCATTGGCTTATTGAGATTTGGAGTTAAAAAAATTAAATACCAGAGTGATGGCAGTGTGGAAGTATATGTCGATATGTAACCCTAGTTTGTTTATGTATTTTTCTCAAAAACATCATACAAAATGCATGAGTATTAGTTTCAGTGCATGGGTCTATCTTTTCATCTGTGAACAGTAAGCATCAACCAGGTGAGAGAGATATGAGACAAAATTTGTCTAAAACTTAGAATCTTTCGACTGTTTATTTATTTATGTGGAATGTTTAAAGTAACACTCCAGGAAAAACACTTAAAAACATCGACATTTCGAGGTTGCCTAAGGTAGAATGCGTTATCAAAACGAAATCTTTATATTTTTCCATTAAAATCGTAGAGTTAGTGAGGTTAAGAAGATTGGAACGTGCAAAGTAATAATACTAGTTAGACATGTAAACCAGTTATAAAGGAACAAAATGATTTTTCGTAAATTCTCTCAGTGCTGAGGCATCTGTCAAGTAAAATTTAGATAAATGTAATGTTTTTTTTGAATGCATTAACGTCTCCTTTACCTGGAATTTGTATTTTGTTTAGTGCACTTGCATTTGAAAAAAAATGAAATCCAAGGATTTAATATTTGCTGGGCTGTGATATTAACTGCATTTTTTCCGGCTTGAATTTCAATTGTTCGTGTCCAAAATAGCCCGTCATTGAAATGGTCCCTCCATTCCGTACCATTCTGGTTTATCGCCATCCTCTTAATTGGCTCATGAGCGGAATTCATTTTTCCTTTTGTGAAGTTAACTGCACATCTCATGAAACCAGATTTCGCACCTCCATTTGAGACATATGTGCATGTTAGACTTGCTTGAATGTAATTCTTCGAAATTTCATACCATCTGCGATGCTTGCGGATTATGAATGGTATTTGGTGATTTGCCTTTATCGTGAGGCAAGACTCTTTCGCTCTCAACCACAATTGTGCAAGATCAACTTATCCGTTTCCTAACACAAGTGTCAGATGTTTAATATTGCTTCAGCACTTTAAGAAGGTAAAAAAATATCATCCGGCACTCCAACGTCAACGTAGTTTTTTACCAACTTATCTAGCGACATAAACTGAAATTTGCAGCGAATGACAAATTCACAGTTTAATTGTTGTATCACCAATAGCAATATTAAAAACATCTTTAAATCACTTAATGCCTCACTGCATCACTGCACACAACCTCTCATCTTTTCGTAAAAATCTAATATACCGAAATAAACAATATTGTAACTGCATTAGATATTTCACATCACATTTCTCTAGTCTTTCTGCTTAAAATCTTTCTTGGAGGGTAGCGTGAGTTGTAATTTTTTTCGATCGTTATCTCTTGTATTCAAGAGACCTCTCAAGATTCATTAATACCGTAGTTTTTTTTTATAAATATGTCAGCTTTCTGGGTAGTTTTCCATCTATTTGGTTAAGTAGATACTCAAATGGATTCTAATTACATGCCGCTGAAGTTGTACTGTTGCTACAGAGAATGCAAGTCAAAACTAATCATCAGTAGAGATCGCGATTGTTTTTCACGCAATAGTTTGATAATATCTTGGTAGGCAGAAAATACAACAAAAAAACACTCTTCAACGCTTTGTTCTACCTCGTCTCTATGACCATACCCCGAAGATAAGGTCTCCGAACAAGGTCCTTTTAGTGAAGACGATGACGGAGGTGGTGGGGAGGGAAAGGAGGGAAGGTTGAGAGATCTCGTTCTCTCGCTGTGGGACAGGTGTCGCGGAAGGATCTCCGACCAAGGGAGAACAAAAGAGGCGCGGCGGGGCGCTGAAACATGAAAGCACACGCAGGACACGCGCGCGCGCACGCAGAAGGTGTTTTTCTTCTTTTTCGTCCCAGTATTTCCTTCTTTATTTTCATGCCACGCTTCGCCCCTACACCCTCCCGCACGCTTTTTAAAAGGTTCCCCCCTCGAACCGCAGGTAAGTAGCTTTTATTTCCTCCGCTTTCTTCGTCCTCCCCTTGTGGAGTGGTTCCACTGGGGAAATAATTTGCTTGGGAAATAATAAGGGGTTGGCTGATGGAGACCTTGTCTCAGATTTTTTTATAAAGCACTTTATTTTCATTTTTCGGCCCCGGAAAACTTTTTATTTCCTACCCAGCTGAAATATTTTGAGTCATAACGGATAGCCATTTATTAGTGGAATCCATCCCATCCATCTATTACCTAAAACCTACTTTATCACGGAAAACAGTACTTTTAATAACTATATGTACATCGTCACTTAATGTCATCTAGTTTTACTCAGTCAAATAGCATGCTATTACGTATTATAAAACCTCTGGCCTTACTATAGGTTTTAATGCGATTAACGTATTAATTATCAAACAACCAGTAGGTATAACCTGAGAGTAGATTGAGAAATTATATGCAAGTTATTACATAATTAATTGTTCCCCTTTGCTTTAGTGACCCTATAAATCTCGTTATTAGATCAACCAGTATCGTCAATGAGTGGGAAAATTTGTAGACTCCAATAATTAAATTAAAGTCATAGACCTCCAATGCGTATTTTCTGTAGATTTTTTCATGCTTTGAAAAATTTTCATTTCATAGTTCACTCCATTTAGACTCATTAGTGTCAGCTGTGACGTCGACCTTCTTCATTTAAGTACCACAAAGCTTTTTTATTTATTGATGAATTAATGCCCAAATATTTTCGACTTTACTTCAGATTAAACCTTACTCCTGGCTTTAATGATGTTCACATTAAGTCGATCATTGATCATGGAGTGGTGGGCGAAAAAATCGTGTGTGAAGCTTGCTCCAGAGTATAAAATTCTAACGGCTTCGATGACGCTTCCGTGGAACTAAAATCGTCGAAGAATGCGACAACTGCTTCATTCCTCTTCAAATAAGCGGCAATAACCCGCTGGTGTCCATCGGTGGCAGTCCCAAACTCGTGCATCCGTTAGGTCGGCGAGGAAAGGAGAAAGGGGAGGATGTGCGCATTGTAATAGGTACCTATCGGCCGGCCTTTATACGCCGCTGGACTTTGACCCACTGTTCGCCTTATCCCTTGACCATTCTTCCGCCATCCTTGCCACCTTCATTATCTGCACTTCTTCTCCAGGTCCAAGGTGCGTTACGGTGTTAAATCCGTGCAGCTGCCAAGTTCCCCGTCAACCTCTCAGGAGGTTTTTAATGGAATGGGAGGGACGTAGGGTGTGGTGGCATTCCGTCTCGTGGTTTCTGGGGAAAAAAGGGAAGGAGCCATCCGCACGCTCACCCTCGCATATCCCCTCCCAACTCCCTGGGACACCTTTCCACTCTTTGACCATTACCTCCCCATTCCTCCCTCCATCTCTGTCTTTCGTCGGCAGAATGCTTCCTTCTCGCTACTGCCTTCTTGTTGCATCTAAAAAAAGAGCGGCGTTTCAGTTGAACTTCCGTCAAGTCCCTTACTTCTCGGAATCGAAGCATTGCCATTGTGACTATCTACGTCGCTGGAAAATGGTAAAGCCATCCTGTTGCCGGTCCAAATCTCCCGGGTTCAACTTTAGGCGATGTTAAATAACTCTTAATTAGCACTTAATTTTTAGGTACTAGATTAAATAATGCTGCGATCCAGTCATAGTTTAGTAATTTTTTTACGCTCCACAAACCAATGGTTGATTCATGTTTCAGGATTTATTATCTCGAGCGATTTATAAAGGACGACTTATTCATTTTCAACATTTCATAAATGTGCATGGAATGTTCCATACACTTTGGTTTAACAAGAAAGGGGAAATACGTATGTATTAGAAAGCCTTTAAAGTATACTTAATATTATTTCTCTTGTAAACTAAAAATTAATTAGACTGAATACATACATACTAACCATGGTGATCACTCTAAAATGTCAATTTTATTGATTTTTCTTATTTAATGGTAATAAAAAAAGCCTAGTTTTTTGCTTTTAAAATTGATTATAAATATGAAATAACATTAAAAGCAATCAAAAACGCCGGAGCTCTTGGTGGAGGAAAACCCACCCAAGCGGGAATCGATCTTGTAACTTCTACTAGCAGGCAAGAGAGTTGCCCCGTTGCCAGCGAGGCCAAAGTGTTTAACAAACGAAGTAATGAACAGATATAGCTGGCGGTGTTGTGGATGTCCTACTTTTTTGTTGAGGTCTAGTGATTCTCAGCCCATTCCAATGAGTTTCTTATATAAGTATGTCTAAATTAGGTGTCTTAAATCCCCATTTCAAATCCATGCGGAGATTTATAAAAAAAACGAACAGTCGCTTAACCAGTTAATAGCATGCACGCCGGTAGATATAAATATTGCGAGTTCTTATCGCTCATAAATATATGTATATAGTGTTTTCATTTGATGGTTTTGTGCGCTTTTACCTCAACCTCACAGAATTTCAAAACCTAATTATTAATCTTTCGTATTAAGCAAAAAACAGGAGCATTCAATCCGGAGGTTGGTTTGATAGCCGAAGGTAATGTTCACTGTTATGTGTTAATTTTGAAACCTTTCGGCTTGTAGAATTAACGCGTCAAGGACGGTGGCTTACCACTTACCGACTTCGGTTTACCAGTAAGATTTGGTGCCAGGATGTTTCAAAAAATTTCACAGCTTGGGAAAAGTCAGGAATGTCTTGGAGCATGAATTTGAAATCGAGGCCTTCCGGCTGACCCATTGGTATCCGAAAACATATTCAATTCTGTGCCTGTGCTCACGTCGTATCCTATCTCTAGAGGGATATCCAAATAATGATCACGAGGTATCCACATCTGTATCCTATTTCTCGAGGAGTATTCAATGAGGCGAAATTGGAATCCGTGACTATTGCGTTAACCGGAAAACACGTTACCTACCGGGTTACCCGCGTCGGTACTTTGTTCTGAAAATATTTGGCATTCAAAATAATTTTACTTTGATGGACATAATAATTTATTTGTAGGTAAACTTTTATCTGCGGTTCTCATTTACTACCTCCTCTTATCTCTGCATTTTTTCCACATCTTGAATGTGGTTTTTTCATCCCATCGTATTCTTACTTTCTTCCTCAGTTCTTCTCTACATTCCCCTTTCATGGTTTTCAATTTCCATTTCGACATTTTCTCTTTATCACCGTTCCATTATCCCGTTATTTTATCATTCTTCCTTTCTTCCATTTCTCTTTGCCCCCCATCCGGGTTGCTAAGCGATGGAATTAAGATAAGGATCCCTCTTTCCGTGCGAGGACCTTTTTTTGGGAATAGTACCCTCGGAAAGTCTTTCCAGGAACATCATCCTTCCTTCTGACTCCTCAACTTCAGTAGGGTCGTAGTAGTGATTTTTCTTGGGGTGGTCCGAAAATCCCCTCCCAAAGAAACACCTAATATATGAGCCTTAAGGAATCAGGGAAAGAATGGCCAAGGGTCACCCTTCTCCTATTTCAGCAGCATAAACGCTAAGTATGAGCGTTTCTGGCACCAATCTCTTACATTCACCGTAAAGTGTTTGGAAAGATCCAAGAATCTCCGTACTTAGATTTGTCCTCGGCGGTTATTTTTCTAAAACACTCATATATCCTTTGCTTTCACTTTCCCCATTTCCTTTCTCGTAGAGATTTTTACATGTTTTGCTTTTCAGTACAGTTTCTATTGAGAAATATGTCTACTGTTCATGCGGATTTAATTTTCGTGTGTAAAAAGCGAGATAGTATTTCGTACTCGGTAGGAGACGCTGATCTAAAATCATCTTGCCATAGGCAATATAATTGCTTACTTCTTAAATAAAGTTAAATTTAGGGTATTGGTATTTTGACAGCCTTCGGAGCTCAAAATGATTTTTTGCTATTTAACTACTAGTAGGTATGACAATTGAAATAAAAAAAATGATTGAACTTACACATTGAATATCTTCATAATGCCCTATTTGGAATTCCAATTTTGGAAAATACTATCCGTTCTGATACTCAATCCACCCAATTTATTTTTGGGAAAGGAAATATTTCCCTACGCCTGGAGTGTGGTTTCGCACCCATAGCAGATCTTTGAAAAACAAAAATTATTTCCTTCCGCACAATTTTTTTCCGGGAAGTAAGGACATGGCTAACTAGTCAGAAGACTGAGGTGTTAAATCGATCCTGCCAATGCAAATATGGTGTTTGTTATGGATTTTCTACTCTAGACTTTACGGTGCGTAAAGGCATCTGCCTTCGAATCTTAAATGCTTCCAATGAAAGATTCCAATGAATCACGAAAATGAATCTTAAATGTCAAGTCCAAATCACTACTCCAGCAATGTTTATAGACTCATTGCCATTGCTCCAAAAAGATCCTCTTGATGAGATGATTGAATCTAATGGAAATTTGGTTTTTCCTTAATAAATAACGTTATGTATATGCCATTGCTCTTTGCGCATCAATCTAACTACTTGTTAGCCTTGTTAGTATTGGGGAATGGAAACCAGTATCCCGACAGAAATCAATGAAATAAAAACAAACGGAAAACCGTTTATCCACTTGTGAAAAAATAATATAACTAATGTTCCCATTTTAATTGGCTGTCAAAATCCAAAATATTTCCCCTGCTCTATAAAATTATTCGACTCCGCATAAGTCTGGCCAGTTGTTTGTGATGGTCGCTGGTTGCGTCTGTTTCGGCGTGTTCAGTGGTTCCCGGGAATCATTTTTCGCTCCTGGAAATTATAGTCCCTTCAATCCACCTCGTTTTTGAGGTTGAAACTCTTTCCAGGAACAATTACTTCCATGGAAGTCTTCTTCTACCGCGATCATAATGGGGCCTAATTGGGAAGATATTCTTCCGGCGATCAAACAGATTGGGTCATAATTCGCTACTTCCCCCATCCACCCTCCCCATGTCCTCCGCCTCATTATAGGGCTCCTCGTTGGTTTTTCATTGGCTACCGCTCTCGCGTTGGCGGTCGCCGGAGTTATAGCCCGCCCGCCATCTTTCATATGAGCCCCAAGCTCCGGGAAATCCTAGGGACTTGGCAACACCGCGGGTGGCCTGAATCCCAGGGGAAGGTTGGGGTGAGGTGGAACCAGAAAGGGGGAGGGAAAGGGAATCTCCATCCCGCCCCTCCCTAAACTCCTGCGTACGGCGGCAAGTGGATGAAGTGACGAGGGAGAGGAATGGGTGGGTGGATGCGAACAGGAGCCATGGGATGACGGTGGATGTCACTCGCTACAATGCGAAGGCTATAGGCCTTTCTAAAGATTCGGGCAATAATCGTTTTAAGATGGTTCCTCTTCCCGAATAATTCCTGAAATGTTTCAGTTTGGTCCTTGTAGAAATCTACATATCTTCCGTGGGTTATATATTACAAAAGCTATGCCTACTTAGGTTAAATGTGTTAATTCCCTTCGGAAAATAATCAAACGTTCCATTAAAAAGATTCACCCTTTCAGATCAATAAATTTTACTTTGGCTGATGAAAGTGCGTAGAAAGTTGTAATGGCTGATTAAAAAAACATCTCAAACTTATTTTTCAAACTTTTCGCATTACGCATTGACAAAAGGGGAGACATAAATCAACATTCCAATTTCAGTGAATAGACAACTGGAAGCTAAATTAACTATATTTGTACCGATTATGTTAATGATATTTGAGCTATAAATAAAAAAACACATGATAGGAGGGAGTTTTTACAATAATATAAAAAGTAGAACCTCTATAACTATAAAACTCACTCGACTACTGGTAAAACCTATTAAGTAATGTACTCGCCTGATTGCTCAAATGTCGTGGGTTCGAATCTCATTCGAGACACAGATTACATGTTTTTCGCGCTCAGGGATGAAATACCTACAATTTTTTTGTTATTACAACCGTGAGAGCATTAAAAATCGAAATCCGCTACTATTTAAAATGACATTGGTAGCGCAGTAAACCTCATACTTGCCTCGTCTTAAAGCTCCAAAATATTTAGAGCTTATGCCCCATGACAGCTTTCAGAGGTGCTTACGGGATTATATCAAAATAGGATTGTTACAGAAAATACATGTTGAGCTTCGAACTATCATCATTATTCGATTAATTACTCAAGTCAATAAACTGAAATTATTTCGCGTAACTTTTTAATTATAACATTTTTGGTTCAAAGTAATAATAACCTAGATATATTACAAAGATATCATATCCCTTATCATTTGCTTCAATTGACAAGCTTGGAACGTCTATCAAATAATATGACCCTTGATAGTTTTACTTTCAAACCAATCTTACATATTGTGATAAGTCCTTTGAATCGTATGAAAATGGAGTGTTTTTATCTGCTCTTCTTCATTAATGGAATGATTTGTAGCACTTCTGTCACCAACTAACAAAGAAAGGAAAGAATTTTAACGCCTATAATTATGAAAAAATCGACAGAGATCATAAATTATTTAATATAGATGTGCTACTTAACGTAATTATCATTAAAAGCTTTAAACGGATTTATCATTTAGCTTAAACGAAAATAAAAATATGACATTTATTGGGCTACTTTACAGCGATTAAAAATTTTCTTTCTTTTGTATTGAGCAGAAACTATTGCTATTCTTCCTAATCAAATCTCATTGTCTAGTTTCTTGAAGGATTGAAGAGAATTTTTAAATACCTGAGTGCAAAGAGGAAGAAAGAAAACTTCCGTTCCCATTACAGTAAATATACGAGTACGTTCTTAAAAGTCGTAGTGTGTTACATAGGCGTTCTGCAGCATTTATGTATGAGATATCGTAGAAGTTGTTTTTCTGAAGCAACTTTGTCTGGTTTAGAACTAATTCTTTTAAACATGCATTTGGTTTTTTGTATCGAGCATTTCTTGATAAAATTCGATGATTGATGAATTTATTAAATTTGTGACCAATATCAGGATTCCAGCATACCGATATGCATTCCGATAGATAGAACATACATAAAAATCAATAATTAATGAAGTAGACCTGATACTATCGTTTCGCAGTGTGGTTAGGTTTCGCAAAGAAACAGTTATTTTCGAGTAATTTTTCGTCCGATTTATTGGCTGAATCTCCGTTTATTTCTTGTTGAACTCTGTTCACAGATTTCCTGAAATGTTATTTTGGCTATGAGTTTTAGCAATTCAATCAGTTGTTGGCTTTCGTTAGTAGGTATACATACTTCTATCTCTTTAATATGATGTTTCCATTTCCAATCTCAGTTTTATTTTCTTCGTTATATTTAATTGGCGAATTAAATACCCAATAATTGCTTTTTGACTGTCATTGTTGTGGAGTCTTCTTCCTAGCCAAACTCTTTCTCTTTTTGAAGAATTAATATTTCTGATATTCATTGTCTTTGTTGATTAAACTATCAATAAATGCCTGGATTATTTTTTTTATAAATCCTCTTCGTTATTTCTTACACAATTCTAATCGACAGAGAGGGAAATTCTTTTGTTTACTTTGCCTATAGGGTACAATACAAATGATATTCATCAGCATTTTCTTCTTGCTAAATTGTATTTACTTGAAAAAAGGGCAAATCTTTCGAAATGTTCATCCATTGGTTATTTTTTCTGCCCAATCTTTCCTTGTTTCACATACCTAGGTACCAAAGTGCATGGTTTTTCTATGAACTGGAATTTTAAAGGTGCAAGTGTCTAGATCGTCAACTATAAATTGGCCTTTGCCTGTTGCTTCACTGAATTAGTCTTCTTTAATTTCTCGTACTTATCTCATTAGTCCTTCCATGGTGTTGGTATCTAAACGGAAGCACTAAAAATAACATAAAGTAAAGGTATAATTTAGGAAATTGCTTTGATTAAACTAATATGCTTGGGAGAGCCATTGGTATTATTTTAATTTTATTAGGATGTTAAAAGTAATGTAGTCTAAACTAGTGCTTTTCAGTTAAAATTCATACTGGAACATTATGGTCCAATATTCAGCTAGAAAGATGCTGCACCAATAAATTATGAATTTATTGCATTTTTTAACCGTCCCTTTCATAAGAGACATGCGCTGGTTCGAGCGATAGAACCAATATATACGCAGATCATCGTTGAGTGGATCGTATTAATCGTGGAGCTATAATAATCCATTTTATGAACTCCAGCAAAAATGTTTGACATTGGAAGGGGGTAGGGTTTCAGGGAAGGAAGGGTGTATATTTTTGCACTTTATTTAAAGTGCAAAAAATTACGATGCTCTGATTCTATTGAAGAAATCGACTCCTTTTTTATATAAATAAGGGCGTGTCGGATGAGTTTTTTTATGGCCGTGTACCTCACTCGTTTCCAACCCCACCTCCGATACCCTTTCGTCTCCCTCCTCTTCTCCGCTCGCTCAGGCATTCTTTCTCTCTCTCGCTCCATCTTTCTCCTTTATCGCCCACTCACTCCCTTCCCCGCCCCACTCCCTCCCTCTCTTTCGAACTTCCTCTCCACCACTTTTCAGCGCCATTTTAGTAATCCACTCCAGTGCTGCCCCCCGGTGAGCCGCGGTGGTTGGCGGTAGTTGTGTGGCTCAAGTGAGGAACAGGAGTTGTTGGGTGGAAGGGAGCGGGAGGGGTGAGGGAACAAGGGGGCGGGGTGGGGGGAGATGTGAGTTACGACTAGCACTATGGAGGAGGGATCCCAGCTTCCCT
>LYUA01000225.1:481317-492309 GCA_002093875.1 Calopteryx splendens | reverse complement strand
CACAGCTTGGGTGAAGCTGAGGGTGTCAAGAGGCATCACCGGGAATGGAACCCCGGCCCTCCGGTCAGCAGTCCAGTCACTGGGCTACCACGCCCGATGAAGAAGCTATATTATTAAATATATGAATTGCGAAGAGGGAACATTACGTTTCCTTGGTAATACGAAAACTGTAATATTTTCCTTTCTTCGGATTTGGAAATTTGGTTTTCAAGTTTAGCAATGACGAACGTGGTTTGAAAACATTGAATATGGAAATGAGTGTAGCATTAAGTTTATTATTTAATGTAGATATCAAATGTTTCAAAAATATTTCAATATTTTTTCTAAAATATGTGGTACGTAATATCTCTATTTTAAGCGGGAAATATGAACACGGATTGGATATTAAATATGTGAACGTATTCACAAAGATCAGTCGCCTAGTTACCATCTATGAAAATATTGAAGCTCTTTCCCAGATAAAGACAAATTAACTTATCTCAGCAATAGTAATGATAACTAAATAAAACATCTGCAAAAATCTAGAAAATATGGAAATTAATGTGAGGAACCCCTGCCACGATACCCATAATTTCATTAAAATAGTTAATGAAAAGCCTTTCATCAACCCATAACTTAGTTCCCAGCTGCGGGGTTTATGGAAGTCTGAAAAATTCGAAATAATAATAAAAGCCCTGCCTGGAGTCCTTAACGGTTGTCCTCGAGAAAACGTAGAATGACATAGCAATAAAAAACACTCCGGTCGTATAGGAAAGAATTTTTTCAGATCCTTCCCTTTTCCCTTTCTCGACGCCTATAAACTAATCCGAGGAGGGGGGGAAGGATAGAAAACTGGAGAGTGGCTCGGTGTGGGGGAGCAGGGGAATGAGGCGCTTCGGATCCTGAGGATAGGAACATTTCTGTACACATACACTGCGTGTGTGGGAGGGACGCGGTCAGAGATGGATAGAGGGGGCCGAGGCGATAGGAGATGCAGTAGGGAACCGAAATGGTGGCAGGGAAGGAAGGAGAAATGAAGGACGAGGCGGTTTGTGTTCTGGTGCTGGGGATCCCCCATGCATGGGTTCTCCAAAAACGCGTGCTTGGCTCGAGGGCAGCGAAAGTCCAGCAGTCACCAAGGCTCCCCGCGCTCCTCGTCTCCTCCCGGGGAAGCGATATGGGGAGGCGCGGCAAAGGTGGAAGATGGTCGAGGTTGGGTTGGCCCCGAAAGCATATATCCCGAGGGCGCTGAAACCCATCCTTCCTTCATCTCCACGCAACTAACCCTTAGTTTTTTCGGGGAAAAAAATACAAAACGGAAGAAATATATATATGTATAAATGTCTGGCCACTGGTCGGTTAGACATCCAACGAAAACGAGACTTGGAATTGTCTTGTTCGAAATGGGACAAGGCGTGGATTTGTGGAGGATTTTTTTCTTTCTTTCCGTCCTGGTTGCTCCTTCTCCCCACGCATTGCCTTTTATATTCCATCTCCTCAGTTTAAAGTTACGGGAAAAGGAAATGACGAAGTGGCGGTTATAATATTTTTATCGTAAAACTTTTGTTGTGACGATTGAGGTTTTTTTTATTTCTCTCCGTTCCTCACATATACGTAAGCTTCTTTTTTATCACGGCCATTCATGCGGTTGTGACGCTTAATTTTTTTTGGACGGATAATAACGTGGTATGGTTTCTGATTCTTTGACTGTTTTGAGCACCTGTCTATGTTAAATATGTAGCGGCATAAATAAAACTTACTGGAAAATGACTTGTTATCAATGTGATTGCCCTAGGATATTTGTGTATAAATAAGGAGTGTTTCGTTCAGCCATTTTAATTTGAGGACCTGCAATGATAATTGTTTATATCCATCAATATACTGTTCTTAACATGTGAGCGTGTCTCAGAATGTGGTTAGGCGACCTTACTGGTCAGCGTTTTTTGCATACAAAATGGTATCGTCCACAAATGTACAATATATTTTAATCTCGAGATTTAAATTAATTTCTTTTAGAAGGCGATATATTCTTATCGATCATACAATGACTTGATGCACGCATAAATTGACATATACATGAGGTATAAGTTTAACTACTAACATAAGAAAAATATTTTATGACTGACGGATTAAGGCTTCCCGTAATATTAACATGTGATAGAGGATAAGATTGATTAAAACACCCAGATCTTTGGCCCTGGTTATTGGTAATATAATTTAAACTGTCGGTGTAAAATATTTCTCATACTGGAACCGAAGTCGAACCAAAAAAATAATAATACTAGAATATTTATTATTTTTAACTTGCTAGTGATGAGCAACCGTCGAAACCATTGGTTAAAATATATTATGACTCACATTATTATGCTTCGTCGTCAATTTTGTGGCCGGTACAATCTTGATTAAATTTGCGAGCAGTGAAATTTGGAATTCAGAGATACTGTCCGGAAGAGTCTCATGTGCTTTATTGAGCTTACATTTAATTTTGTCATCTGCTTACGCCTCTGTCCCTTCCTTTCAAGTTTAGTGTTTTTGTCCAGAAGTGTTGCGGTAGTTTCATTACACCTTAGTTCATTATATTCACCTCAGTGCAATCATATCGTTAACACGTAAATGACGATTAGTTAATGTATTGTTCCTAATGCAAATAACTACATAGGGGTCGCGTGTGATTGTTGCCAATAATTTTGGGGTTGCGAGGAGGCTTTGCCCTATTCTACGGATGATGAACAATACTTGAGAGTTTTCTCTTCCCGGGATCCGAGAGGTAGCAGGTTTCCTGCCGAAGAATCAGCCACCTCAAGGAATTCAACTTGGACCGAGGGAATGCGCGTCAACCTAATCCACCTTTCCCCATCCACGCCAGTTTACCTCAAAATATTGTAACATAGACAAAGATAGGTACTAAATACTTCGTAGGGTGGTTCATTAAGGTGTTTTGGGGAACAATTACGGGCTCGGATCCTGATGAAATAGAGGTTAACTTAGTAATAATTGTAAAGAAATAATTTGCTGTGCTTAAATTATGGAAGCAGCACAAATTAGTCTGTCTGAACTGGCTGTTTGAGTTTTTACGAATAGTTTTCAGTCAATCAAAACACCGAGCAAGGGACAAAGATGTAATCTATTCCAATATGCTCGAAGAAGGTCGTAAAAATCTGTGATGCTCTCCGGAATTTCTCTCTGCCTGCTCCCCTTTCCCATAGTATCTGAAATTCATGACCCCCCGCCGTTAATGCCCAATGGATTTTTGGGTAAATTGAAAAAAAAGCCACCCCTCACTTTTTTAATACCCTCTGCGTACGGGGAAATATTATTCATCCGAAGAGCTGAAGTTGATGGATTGACCTCATGTACGGCGAAGAAGCGAAGGCCAAAGAAACGCCGAGAGAGGGAGGACGGAGAGGGGATGGAGGAGACGTTAGATTGAAGGTGAGGAGGAGGGTAGAGATCAGCTGGGACGGTTTCTGTTGCTCTTTCTCATCTCTCTCCAGCCTCACCATCTTCACCCAACTCCCCCTTCCCGTTTATAGGTATATACCTATTATATCTCTCTCCGCAACTAAGCTCACTTTCATTCTCTTCCCAACCATGATGAAATCGAATAACCGGGCAGCAAGTAATGATATTAGTCAACGAGTGCAAATAATTGTAAATGAAATTGCTTTTCTCCATTTAAACTCCATTTGCGCGCAGTGTACAAACTTCCATACTCCTCTTCGCTCAAACAATCAAGGCTAAGTCAGGTGCGCTCAAGTGGATGGCTTTACATGGCCTCCTCCATTATATCACATCCCGATAGATCCACAGGCAGAAAATTATTATCTCATTACATGGACCTGTACCTCCGTTCTACTGCGGGTGTATTCTTTCCGTGGGCCTTGGCCAAGATGGCTCACGAGCGTTAAAACTAATGTTGTAGCGCGGTGGCGCGCGACCTGAGGAATTTCGGCTCCTCATGAACCTGCACGTGATAGGTTTTGCGTTCACTCGCTTCTTCATTACCATTTTTTCCCCATTTGGCATATATCTTCCTTTCAATTCAGCAAGTAAATATCACAGAAAATTCAGTCGGGAGTAATTAGTGACAACTATCGAACAGGAGTGAAGTTAGGTTGTTTATTGATTTTAACTTTTTTAGTGTGAGAGGTTCAAGTTATTTTTGTATGCAAACTAACATTTATGCTACCACCAAGAAAAATGCCATATTGTAAATTTATAATAATAACATTAATATAGTATGAAGTATTTAATTTCAATACTTATGTAAAGTAATGAAGGATTAGAGTAAACTTAATGGTCCGAAATATACTGGAGGTGCGTAAAAATATCGTATTTACGATATTTACCTATAAGAACTCCTGGATAGCTTGTAATTACTTATATCAAACATATTTTAGTAGTCATAAATATTATTTACTTTTGAGTGAAGAATAGGAAATGAGTTACCTCCGGCACGTTGTAATTTGGTGGAAAACGTTCATTGCGAAACAATCAATTTGTTATTGTAATATTTATCAAGGATCCCGTGGTAGATTTTCACGTGTAATTCTGGTCGTTAGCAATAATCCAATTGTATATTTGAATGTATGAATGTTTGAACGTATGCATAAATAATCTATTGCATGTGGAATAATTGTGTTTTTTTGTTTCCATTCGTGATAAGTTGACTTATGGTAGGTGTAAAATTGTCAGTTTCTCATTACTGTATTCCGTAAGTACTTCACCACCTTGCACGTACACCAGTACAACGACAGTTTAATGAAAAAAATCATCAATCATCACCATCAAATCGCTATTAAATTCGCTGGTGAAGCCGTTTAATCCAGTATTATAATAAAAGATGCACTTTCTTAAACTTTAAATTAGACGATGTGTACTTTCATTTCGGGCATTTAGTGCTTTCTATCCTTACTGGAGCTATATATTTTCGTCTTTTTTTCCTCATATTGTAGGTGCTTTTCGAATTTTCATTCTCATGCCGAAGAAACACTACTTATTCTGTCGAATAAATGACTACTTGACTATGCTACAAGGTAATGAAACGCAATGTGCTTTCATTTAAATTGTGGAAAACTACGAAATCGTGTTTTCTAATTGGAATTTTCAGTTTTATTCTTTTTGGTTTCAGTAGTATCTGTTCAAGACTTTTCTTGTTCAACATGAAAAGTATTCTTCGATTTTATGACACATATGTCTATGGCCAACTGGTCGCTTCTCTTCGAAGCTATAACTATATGAACGTAGTGCTCCCTGTCTCATTTCTTTTATCTTTGATTCCATTATCTAATACCAGCGATTTATCTCTCTTCATATCGCCTCCCCTTCCCTCTTTATTTTCATCATTCATTTAGTTCAACTCTCTCTCGACTTCCTTTTTTATTTTTTTTCCAAATTCCCTGTCTATATGTCAATATTTTCCTTTCTCTCCTTTTATTTCCCCATGAATATTGCTGATTACCCTAATTTTTCATTTCAACGCCCTTAATCCCTTTGAATTAACTAATCCTGATAATGGCAGTATCATAACAAAAATGTAATACAAGCCCATATTTCGTGTACTAAGATCCCTTGGCAGTAAAGCAATTGTTAATATGTTCAAAAATACATGTTTAACTTATTTTAATTTTTAAGTGTTAAACATACGAGAAAATTTTTTATGATTGTTCATGACATCATAAATTATTCCTGAAAATATCACGCAAACAACGTAATTTATTATTCCGAACTTACGTATGAGGGGTCTCAAGATGCATAAATTAATCCAGTAGTGACTAAAATGGTTAGATCCGGGGTTAAAATACCTGTTCCTACTTTATTACTGCACTTCTTGTGTACCTCTATTATCGTTCTATAATCATCTGTGCTTTGATTAGTTTCTTCCAAGTATTCAAGCCATAAAAGAGGTAAGACGTGTGTAAGATTGCCAAAGAGATGTTTATTGGGCGGGGTCACCCGATTGCCTCGTCAATGGTGCTCCCCTCAAGTTAATGGTGCCCTATTTGCATTCTCACGAACAATTTTCTCCTTTGTTCTCCAACATGTTTACTTGTTTATGAAATCATATCAACTTTTTTGAATGAGGAGGTTGAATGAGGAATGAGGCTATAAATAAAACTTCAGAAAACGAATCTACACATCCTGTCTGCTTTTTTTCATCGAACTTCTTGGAAATTTTTGCGTCTTCATTCTTTCTACGTAAATTTGGCCGGACTCTCAACACATTTTTGTGTCCCTTGCCTAAATTCAATCACATTTTTGTTATTGCTGCCGTTGTGCTTTCCACTCATTTCATTTTCTCCCGTGCTTTTTCATTCCTCTTTCAAACCATTTGGCCACTCCTTTCTGTCGTTTATTATCCCTCCGTCCTTTCCCTTCCTTCTCTCCTCATTCTGCTGATTGCTTCCCCACTTAGTCCTTCATCTCCCGCGCATCATCTCTGTGCTCATCTTGCCTTCCTCCCATCTTGATTTATGGTCTTTTCCTTCGCCATTCGACCTTTATACCTACCGAAGACCACGTCCAAAGGCGTGATGGAGCTTCCTCATTTGCCCGCTTCTTCTGGAAATTCCTTCTGAAGGCGATTGTTTTCGTATCGGAAGCAGTTTTGTGGAGAAATCGCAGAGAGTTAAGGGAGTGGAAAAGGTGTTGCCCCGCATTTGTAGGATTATGTCTGTCGGGTAAATGAAGAACCGGTGGATGTTGATAGATGATGTTTAAGGATTTAGTATGGCTCAGGTATGTTTCTTATTTATCTGCCACTTCCTAATCCGTGATATTTTATAAAGCTGGATATATATTTTATGATAACTTACGAGTATGGTTTTTCGCAGAATTTTAGCAGCATTATTAATCGCCTTGAAACTGCTTGAAATCGTAACATATCAAAACTTTTGTGTACCTTTTTTACTTGACCAGACTCAATAAGAAGTCATTTAAGTCACGATGAAGAAGTAGTTTAAGCCACTATTACCTTTTCCCCTAGTAGTTTTCTTAACCTCTTCTCAACATTAGTTGTGGTAGTGTTAGGACTGGGCAACGATTATAAATAACATACATTGTAGAATGGGTTAACTTGATGACAATGCAATTTTCACTGCTATTTCCGGTGCTTAATAATTATCTACTGTTTCCAGCTTCCTTCGTAAATGAAGTACTTTCGCGATATTCATAAAAATGTTTGCGAAATGATAATGTCCCGTGTGGAATTTAAAGTCCGTACTCATTTTCTTATATTAGAGCTTCGCAGAAAAATTTAGTCATCAGTAAATAAAATTGCAGGAAACTTGACATAAATGAAATTCATAACAAGCGTTGTTTTAATTCAAACTCGGCTGTGCACGATACGTTTAGAAATTGTTAAGTAATTTGAATTTTAGTAGGTGGTGATTATGTTTTGTTATGGGTACCTAATGCTGTGGACTGTATTTTGTCCTCTGCGTCTTTCATAAATCATCTTTACATTTCTTTTTGGTGTAATTAACTTTGGCTTTCTCTGCGGCTACTCTGATTTTTCACAATGCTAACATGTCAGCGGCAGGATCCGCATGCCACCAGGCGCAACGTCTTAATAAAGCTGTGTCTTAATAGAGAACTTTCGTGTTCGGGTCTCTCAAGTAAGCATGGTGGTAATTCCCATGGTATTTCAGAAATATTATTATTTATTTTATTTAAACCATAAATTTATTTCGCATCAAACAGAGTGAGATCATGAAATCAACAAGTGAACAATTTTGCAGTCACCTATTTTACAGTCCTCGTCATACAGTGAAAATGAAAATAAAATCTTTTTCTATTTAATAGAAGTGAAAAACTGAAGAATTGAGTCCGCTTAAATGTAAACCCTACGGATATTATGGCTAGCTAAATCTCAAACAAAAAATTGTTTCTTATTCTCGTAAGTTCGACCTGGTTATTAAATTAAACACATTACCTATACTGAAGGTCGCAGATGCTTAAAATGTTGCTCCAATGATGGAAGAAGATAAAGAACTATGAAATAATACGCATAAAAAAGAAGTATTAATGTCATAATTAGCACAATAAATTACCGGAGGAGGTGCATAATTTTATACTGGGGATTCGAAGGCACCCCGATACTAATCACATTTATAGAAAGAACGGCATAGCTTGTTTTAAATATAGGAATTTGAGAATTTTTAATATGGTGCTCGGCGCCGTTTGTAATTAGGCATTGGGACAATTGACTCCATTTCCCCACGGATTCGACGCTTTTGGTAACAGAAAAGTATGGGAGGAGAACGAGATAGAGTAGGGAAGAAACACTTGAGATAGGGGAGTTAGGAAAAGAAAGTAAGGTAGTTTTCGATAACTAGGAATAGCGAGCTTGAAGTCTTAGAGATAAATTACAGTAATAAAATTTGAATTTCATCTTATTGGTATTAGTGTTAAGATTAAAATCTGAAAAACTAATAAACCCTCCAAAAATTTTAATCTTATTATCTCTTATTATTCTAGAATTTCCTCTTTAAACTGGTCTGAATCGTTAATAACGTAGCATTATCTACAAAACCAGACGATATCCACCATATAGGTATGAGAATGATAAATAATGATATCTCTCTATTACACAATTCTACTTGAAAGAATTATTTGTTTTAATTTAATAATTCGTTATGTTCCTCACACTTAATATATTCCAGGGAGTTTAGAAGAAATGTTCACTTTGCTATTTCCGCATAAAGATTTAGTTGAGAATGTTAATCTGTAACGAAACCATGGTCGGTCCAAATAAATCTTCATGTGGAAATTTCTTCTAAACTCCCTAAGATGAAAGATTTCCATATGCTAGTTACGCCCGCTACCGTATCCTAATTTATTCCAGTCGATTTCCACGTCAAAGCTTCATTTTAATAGTTAATTTTTTTAAATCTACTTATATGTTTAATAAATTTGCCTTTGAAATGACACTTTGACGTGGAAATCACTAGAAACAGGAGAGATTTAAAAAATATAGTGTTTCAAACATAAGAGTATGATATTCCAAGTAGTCAATTCCGATGGAAGCTGTTACTATCATTACGTTTTCTTTGAAAGAATAGTCATGTGATGACATTTATGCAACGGAAAATGTAGGCTCCTTTGGCATAAAGTGGTAGGTAAGTGCTATTAAGCCCAAGAGTACCGCTTTTGAGACAAGTACCTACTTGATGCATTAGAGTACTAGAATTTTAAATTGACCGTCGTGTATTTCCTGTGATTAGAGTGGAGAAGCTGAAGTGATAATGCAATCTGAAGTAGCTTCTAGCCATTAGTCCGTGTGGCCCAGAAGCATGAGTTTGCGCGTTCCAATTAGTGAACGAACGAGACGCTATCAAGCACTGAAGTTCGTTGATGAAGTATTAGGAGTCACTATCGTAGGCTTTACCCATTGTCGTTGTGCCACTAGACCAAACTTTGCCTATATTGCTATTATCCACTATATTTTAGAATAGTTCTAATGTGTAGGTATTCTGGTGATAATCTACGTATACATGGTTTAATATTTTTATTGCTTCGTGGTGTCTGATCCTCAGCAGCTGCGAATTGTTGATATTATCGAAGTGCACCCTGAACTCATGACTCGCGGATTACCCCTCATACGTAAGCTCCAAAAGGCTTTCGGCGCCGTTTTCCTCCACCCCAGCGGGCTCGCGAATTACTGCGGGGTCCTATCGCAGACTCCCTCCTTCTCCGTCCTCAAGGCGATGAAGTTCGCGCGGTTCTGACGCATTCCTTTGTTGATTCCGTGTGGCAAAAACTCACTCCCAGTCTGAGCACCGAGGAAGATGAAGGGGGGCATGAAAGTTTTCCTTTGAGAGGGCTCTGCGTTAAAAATTCAATATCGCAAAAAATCGGCATCTCGAAATTTCGATAAAAAGTTACGAAGACGCAATGGAGTTCACGCGTAATCGATCTATAATTATCAACTAATATCAGGTCGACCAATCAATGAAGGCTGAAACCTGTGTGCATATTCGAAATCATCGTCAGAACTGTTACAGTGGTAGAAACTAACTCAAACGATTTTTAAGCATTAATTAATTTATTGATAATTAAATAAGTAAATGCTCTAAATGCTCAAAGAAAAGAGTAAGTAAACAGTCCACAGTTTCCGTAGTTTACCTGTCCAATCAAAATATTTGGTCGAAAAAATTGAACTCTCTCTCAGATGTCGAGGAGAATGGCATTCACTCCATCCAAGTATCAAACCCAGCCGTGGTCGATAGCGAATCCGTATAAAAGTAGTTACCTATGATGCACGAATGAATATGCCTTAGTAGTTTCCTAAATGAGACAAATTGAAATTGTGTAGCTCACCATCGAAATTACATTTGGACATTGCCATTTGACTCCATTTTACGTTGAGTCGCCATGTGATGCAAATTGGCATCGCATTCCTTTGGCAACGTCAAATTTATGTTAGGGTTTGGCGATGTGACGACGGCATTTTACGACATTTCCATTTGCGCCGTCACCCGTCTTCGCCTCCGTATGTACAATATCGATACGTGGCATGTTGACGATAGCGCTTCACTGGGCTATCTACCAGCTTTACCTTCATCGGCTATAAAATGTTCGTGTCTATTAACGAGCGATGTTTGATAATCGAAAGCATCAAAAATTACACCGAATTTTCGTACTATCGCATTGCGGTCCCGACGATAACGCAGAAAGCATCGCAATGTCGCACGGCCCGCTTCGTTCGAGTGTACCTTGAGGGGGGGGGATGGGGAGGGAGGGGTGGCAACGGCCACGGCGTCGACGCACTAGGTGCTCGTGTGCGTGTCGTCTGGAAGAAGGCGTTGGGGCGGATCGAGTGAGAGAGCGTGGGAGTGCGGCCCATGCGTGCGAGAGAGAGAGAGAGAGAAAGCGCTCGATACGCCTGGAGGGGGAGGCGGTCGGCGTTTCTGTGGGGAAGGGTGGCGGCGGGGAAGGATGAATTGTGAGGGGGGGAGAAAATTGAGGGGAGGGGAAACTTGTGGGTGGGAGGAGGGAACTTGTGCTCCATGC
>LYUA01000225.1:455502-470851 GCA_002093875.1 Calopteryx splendens | reverse complement strand
GTACCGCCTGTGATTTCCCAGGATGACCTGGTACCCGAAAAATTGTACACAGCATGGGTGAAGCTGAGGATGCCAAGAGGCACCACCGGGAATCGAACCTTGCCTCCAGTTGGTACCTCAGCGACTTACCCACAGGACTACCGCGCCCCATGTAGGTCAATAATGCTAGGTTTTCTCGGTATCTAGGTACCTATGCCGTTACCTGAACCACCAACTGCAATATATTGGATAGTTGAGAGGATCTTGTTTTTGTTATTCACCCCAAGAATTTTTGATTTAACATGATGTAGTAAATAACGTTTTATAATATCATATGTTGCCCAAATCCTGCCTGGACTCTTTAGTCTAGTTAAGCGAACCGTTAGACTGTTTATAAAATCATGATTCGTGGTTGCGTATAAAATTGACTCTGGAGTTATTATAATCACGTAAATAATGCAATATTTTGTGAGTTGCGATTTCACTAATGTTACGGAGTCTACTTGAAAACTGTTTATTTGAACTCTGCTGCTTGACTTCACAAATCCTTCTTCCGACGTAAATGGTCGGAAAAAAGGAATTGTTTAAATTTGTAAGTTTATCCTAAATACGTATAGTCTGATAAAATCATACATACCAGTATTTAGTGGGATGAGCCAGGGGTATTAGGCTATATCCACCCCTGAAATTCTACTCCCACAAGAATAGTTGACTCAGTTGAGTACATACTACTGAGAATTTCATATTTGCAACGTAGTGTAATTTTCATTTTCAATGAATAACTACAAAAGATAAATCAACCCTATTGTTGTGCACATAATATTATAATTGAGCACATAACATATTACTTTGCACATTTTCCATTCCCGTTTTTTAGTTGACTGTTAATGTACCTATGTTCTTAATATAAAAATTAAAATTAGGTAGCCTCAAATGGAGGGGATGAAGACGAGTAGTCATTGGGGATAAAGAATGTGGACACAAACTAGATAACCATAGAGTCACTCTTGAGATGAACTTTTGGACGGGAGAAATAACTTCTTCAGGTACAGCAAAGCGTCCCTTGGCAGCTTGGCAGCGGAGGGTCAGCATTATCCCCCGCCTAAACTATTTTCTGTGTATACAAATGTTCTTGCCTCTCTTCCTTACCCAATTTCCTTGTGTCTCAATTTTTTTTCTCTTTTTTTCTTTTTCTCAGATAAGCCACGTTAAATATGTTTTTCTGCTCTCTGACTTTTTTATGTGTTACAACAGTCTGTATTTTAGGTTAAAATGAAGATCACACCATAACACTGATGTATGTTTTAAATTTATGGATAAAACACGTTAAATAAGCTTATAATCATTGAGTGACAACTCAATGAAAATCTAATGAAATTAAATTAAATTATGCTTATTTGCATTACAGATTTCCTTAATGCTTTTTATATTATTAAAAAGAAATAATTCTTTTCGTTTAAAATATGGGGAGAGAACTTATCTATGAATCTTTTGCTGTAAGCTGCAATCTTATTCAATTTGGTCGAATAAAATGCCACCAAAATAGTTGTGCTAAATTATTATGTTCATGCTCGTAAAAAGGGTGACTGAAATGAAAAAAAATTATTTTTTTTTCACTCCACAGTAATCAACCAAGTAGGTTGGTTTGATTGTTGAGATTAGATCTCACTCAATACTAAGTCCAACGGCGTGTGAAATTGATACATCAGGTAAAGGGGCCAGTTCCTTTGCCACCTGCGGTTTCCCAGAAAGAATTGGCACATTTTTCTCGATGCATACCAAATTAATAGATTTGTTTATGTATTTTAAAGAAAAATAAACTTTTACTTGTGATTAACCTTTGTGTAAAAATTCCAGTGTATGCATCTCCTACCTTTTCGATTGCCGTCCCGTCCCTCGATAAAGTATTGTTGCATAAATGTCAGAGGTTTAATAATTGATATGGCGTATGCTATTCAAACTCAATGAGTCATCCGAAATTTAATGAAATTATTTTGGGATCACTTTATGAAGAAATGTTATCGATATCTTGTGGTTTTCATACGCTCGCTTGAGTAAATACATTTGGTGGGCGTGTATATGTGGGCAAAGAGGGGCGAATGATTTGCAGTCATCTGTTATTTCAATGCTGAGCCAAGAAGGAAATTCCGAATTAAGACATTGCTGTGAGGTGCCAGATGAATCCCCATCTTAGGCACACCGTGCTCGCCATGGAGGCCAAAAGCAGTCTCTCATCCCGGATTAGCGTCGCGCTCCCGGCGGATGCTGGCCAAAGAGGCTAGGGAAACTTTCGAGAGCCACGTGATTCTGAATGGATTTATGACGTGATGAGCTGTAAAAACACGCAACAGGTGTTTCGGCTTTTTAGCGTGAAAATAAAATAAGAGGTATGATAAGCCCAGGATTCAAAGTTGAAGCTATCCCTTTTAGTGCTCCTGTGAGGCTGTGAAAAATTATATTCCCACGAACAGAGATAGGAGTGCTTCGTATCGTGATATTTGTTCGCTTTATCACGGCTTTAAGAGTGCATATCACTCTGCATTCCCATCGAATACTAGGTGTCGGAAAAAATCTGTCGTGATTTCTGGTTTTCTAAGAAAGTGAATTTGAAATCAGCTTTTTGCTAGGAGCTTAATGAATGGGTTAATTGCCACACGCATGCGGTGGGTTATTATTTTTGGCACACCCTCATTAGTAGTAGTATTTATTGTAGGAGGTGAACTAGGGATAAAGTTAGTTGCACTATTGGGGGGCATTGTACTACGGGTTTATATAGTTATTGCACTGCAGGTGGGCATTGCAATAGCGATTTTAGAGAGCGGAGTGGAGATGAAGAGAAGTGTTAGCTTATCCCCGAAAAGCTCGTGGGGGCCTTGGTTTAGCTCCCCATCTGACAGATGGGGTACGCAAAGTGCTTTCCAATCTATTCCGGAGTGGATATTAGAATAGGTATTAATGGAAAATAAGGTGACATCCATACCTTAAACCCTGGGCGCTGGTAAGCGAATTATAGCATTAGACACCAAACCAATCCGATCCCTATTTCTTCGCTAAATGATAAATTTCGAAAACATTTTTAAAAAAATGAATTAAATATAACTTATCTTAGAATTAGATGAATTTTTTATTTAATTTTTAATCCTTTGAAGAAAATTTTAAAATTCCCTGAAATATGCGGATTTTATTGCGTATAAATACTAATTACTCGAAGAATCTCGTGAATAAAATCATAGAGTAAAAAGTATCCTTCCTCTGTGATATAACATATGACCGCCAATTTAAATTACTAATGGACGGTACGTAGTTCCTTTCATTTCGTGGATTTTACTGGACGTCCTTAGCGCGTAGGTGGTATTTGTTTACTTATCGCTCGTCAAGTTTTAACAACTCAGGTTTTCAAAAAATAACGGTAATAAATATCTAAAAGAACGGTCTTGGTGTATCTTCGGCAAGGTTATTTTTTCAAGTTCTTACGCATGCATGTCTTGTGGTAAATTATGCTATAGACAATATTTACAGCCTTACCAAATGGTCAAGTGACATGTGCATTGAGTGGGATATAAGTTTTGCAAACATTGAGTGACTGTGGTCTTCTTCTTAATCCTGAATAAAAAAGTGTGAAGTATTCTACCACATTTGCCAAATTCATGACACATATTTTACTCCGATTTCTTCGGTAGCCTGTTAAAGATCTTCGTAAAACTGCTTTCCGCATCACCATTTGCATACACATGCGTGACTGACTAATCATTTGCGTTCATCACTTTGGTTAATTCTACTTTTGTGGAGGATGGAATGCGTTCATTTTCTTTCATTCGTAGATTTATTTGTACCTTGATTCCCCTCGTAATCTGTGGACACGCTTCTGATCACATGGGTCCCCGAAACGCCTAGATTTGCCGGTTTTGCGAACATTCATATATACTGGATATTGCGATGAAATATGAGGTGTGTAATGAATCGACGCTGGGTGTCGAAAAGCACCGAAAAGAAATTATGCAAATTGAATAACAACAGTGAATATCCAAAAGAACGCACTTGGTGCCTCTGCGGCCTCTGTAAGTATGTTAAGTTTTTACGCATGCATGTGTTGTCGTACATTATGCTATCGATAATATTTACTGCCTTACCCAGTTGGTCACGTTATGTTGTAGGTATTTACACTCTATTTTACCAAGGACAAAGTTACTTATTTTTTAATGTCGACAGATAAGAAAACTCTACATTCAGGAATAATCTTCACTCTTAATAACTTAATGGCATATATGGCATATGTTATATCACAGAGGAAGGATACTTTTTACTCTATGATTTTATTCACGAAATTCTCCTAGTATGAATTCTCTGACTGCTAGGAAGTTGTATGCAGTCTTAATTCTACAATACTAGTAAATTATAATATATATAAATATTTAACATAGAAGAGCCGAAAAAAGAAGTTATTATGAATAATTTCTGTGAGAATCTTAAAAACAAATCTTCACTCTGTTAAAGTGTTAATGATTAAAATTACTCCTTTAACAGTGTTCACACTGTTAAAGGAGTAATTTTTTACTTTTCTTCTTATATAAGCATATGTAAATATTGATGAATGCACTATTGCTGTGCGGGAATCTCTTCCTTTTGGAAATATTTCTTCTTTCTTTGAGAAATTTCCTCACCCATTTAAACAAAAATACATTGGACGCCGCTTTCACCGTTTATTATTGCATTAATATTATGAAGGTCAATACAGTAAGCCTTAGTGCCCAACGTTTTTTCGCTCGTATGAAAGTCTACTACTACATTTAAGAACAATTTCCGAGTGCCAGTAATCTAAAGTGACACAGCTTCATATGTACTTACATCTATATGGCCGATATCCACCCTTAACTTTTGTTTCTCTCTTTGTATGCACTCCTCTTGCCTGCTCTCTTAAGTCGGCCCAGACAGATGGCTACAGTCCATGATTCCATTTTATATTCAGGTATACCTCGTAACGCCTATGCGTCGCAGAAATGACGGTTTCATAACAGGAACTGATTCACGTTCTTTTGGGATAGTCCAGGTCTTGGGAGGAGGGAGGCCGAATGTGCTTCTCTTCAGCTACTTTTCTAAATCCGTGTTGGCATCTGCTTAGTGCATTCTTAATGCCATAACTTAAGAGAGGACATTACGTTGCAAATAGCTGTGCTCTAAAGGCTTGCAAGATATCGAGGTTAGGGATATGGTCTGTAATTACTCACATTATCGTACTCCCACCTAAATGGATGGAAAGGTTCTCATTCAAAACATTTCATAGTAAAGCCATAAACTTCCTTCTATAGTAGTGGTTCAATATTGGCATCTTATTATTTTAGGCTTATTAATTATTCATAAAACCTCATTTTTACTTTTCTTTAAGTATATTAACATTTAAAAAATATGTTTTAATGAAGTGTATGGCATTAAATGTATTTTAAGCAAGCTAATTATATATTTTTATTATTTTTTGACGAAAAATAGACAAATTCCGATGAGAATTTAAATATTAACACTTTATAAGTCACTATATTTATGAAATCATTTTGTGATTGGTTTTATGGTATCGTAATTTAGTTCTTAGATAAACGAATAGCTAATTTAAAAAAATTTATTATCTATTATATTACGCTTTCACTGTATATCGAAAGGAGCGAAGGAAATGGTTTAGTATGTATTTCTTTACGGTCTGCGTGAATAAAGTCTTCATACTTTCATTAATCGCAAATATTTTATCGTCATGTGCGAAATAGGAGAAATTCATTTTTTCCAATCTTTTTGAGGTCCTTTTCCCTCTCTTATTTCAGGAGGAAGTAACTATTGGGTAACCAAAAAAGACGGAGGGGAATGGTTCTTTTTTTTCGAGTGCTCATCGTGATGTCAGCAAGAAGGCCAATTGATAGCAATAAAGAAGAGAAGTTCAAAGAAATCTCATGGTCGACCAATCTCATCTAATAGAATATCTTACTGTTTCTCCAGGATTCGCTTTGACTTGAGAAAACCAGTATCACAAGGTAACTGTTTATTTTTTATTTTTTTTAGAATGATTTCGCTTCAGGTTCTCAGAGTTTCATCATTTCTAGGCGTCTACCATCAATTTCGTTAAATCTTTGGTTGCCAATCAATTTTATTGTTTATCCATTTTTACAGAAGTTAAATCCAATTATGTCCTTCGAAGTTAACGTAGTCACTCTTCATGAAAACAGGTGTTGCCATTTTGATTAGTTTGTGCATCATTCCTTGGCAGCTGTGGTTCTATTGCTGTTTAAGAGTATAAAAATCAGTGCATTTCTTCCCGTTTTCACTTTGTATAATACAGTCATCACTACGATGCTCAACTTCATGATTCCTTAAATAGTAATTGTCTCTCAGGTTCGTTTGATCAATGTCAATAAAATTATTTTAACAGCATAGATTGGACAGTTGTTTTTCGTGCATCTCATTAATACATGAAGCTATATTTATGGGAAATTAGTGGAGGAAATACTCATTCATAGTCGCCAAAGAAAGCCATGCAAGTAAGGTTTAATGTGTCATGATTTGCTCATTTTCGACGAAGCCTATGTTTTAGCGATCGATTTTAGCGCGTTGGCCTGCAATAATGACGAAGGCATAAGACAGCTTTTTGCTTAGTATCAAAGTCGGTGTTCAGCTAATTTTAACGAGAATCATAAAGTGAGCATAAAATAACCTTCATAAAATAACCTTTGAGTGACCATTGATTAAAGAGGGGACTTATATGAAAGGGGAGAAGATTTTTTCTTAGTTGCCTATATTGACTATGCCAATGACCTATGCCTATAGCCTATGACCAAGAAGACGGCTGAACTCACCACCCCTTCCCCCACCACAAAATAGAAATTATATAAAGATATATTGGTTCGTATTCACACCCTGATGAAGGCCCCTACAGGGAAAAGGAAATGCAGATGAAAATTCCAATCCTTACGCAGAGAACCCAAGAATTATTTTAACACCATAAAAATCTGTCCATTTATAGGTCCAGAACCCAATTCCTTTACGTAGAAAGGTGTTGAATTAAGTCGTACATTTCCTTCTTTTTTTACTTGCCCTTTCACCCATGTCACACTTAGCTATACAAATTTTACCTCTCCAACATTGAGACACTCATATTTCTATGCTCTCAAATAATGCTTTCGATAAAAATCAGTATCGTGAACTGTACCCTTCGTTAGCATAAATTATTTTTTGACATATTTCGTATTTATCAGGAAAAATTCTGTTGTGTGGCCTTAGGTTTCCTTTAATCTGTTTCTAGCACAATAGGTTTGTCACTGTTTATTGACCTTCCATTCGAGTGTGGCGTATGTATATTAATTCATAATTAGGGATTCTAAACAGCGGTAATGTCTTAACAGAAGGTAATTTATATAAAAATACTTCCAGCTGACGACTGTTGAAAATGATCACGATGTATTTCCAGATACCATCAACAATTAATTATTCAAACACCAGCAACATTTTTTCCAATTTTTTTCACTCTCACAGAAATTAGAATTTTTATTTTAAAAAGTAGTGGGCAAGTATATTACATTGAACATGGATCATAAATTACTATTTTGTTCCTATCACAAATGGAAGTTTTAAAGAAACCTATTAATGTTTTGCAATAATAAACTATTAATGAACGAAGTATTAATAATTTTATGAACAAAATTTATCATGCTTTGATTAGCATAGACTTAAAAATACATTGACAGAAGTTCTTTACAATTAGCTATTTTCAATTAGTTGAATTACATTTTTTTGAAATTAAAGTATAGGTTTAGGTTGTAATTAGGATGTTTTTTAAATATTTTTTTTTGTTTAATTATAAACGCTATTGCTGTATAGTTAACAGTTTATCCAGTCATCATAATCCTACGACGATTTAAATTATATATTCGTCTGTTTAACCTGCGAAATCTGGCAAATTATAAGAACTATTATACTGCGGCGTTTAGAAAGATATATTGCGGCGTTTAGTTCCCGATAATTTTTTTTCTAATCATTTTCTATTTTATGACGATAGACTGAAAAATTCCTACAATCTAGAAGGTTATTCTCACTATAACTATCTCTTTCGTCATTGCCTCGTCCTATATTTTTTCATCGAAAGAAAGTGAATCAGTTGACCCATTCACCCACTCTAATCTTGCTTTACATATAAATTTTTTTTAATGTAAGAAATGACCTGTCGTTTAATGTGAATTCTGTATGACAATTTTGATTTCAGTGTTATGTCTAATTGCTTATTTTTATTGCATTACTTATATGGTAGCCTGTGTGCATCCAGATTCATTCGCTTGTCATTGAGTTTCTAAGACACCGGACTAGAAAAGCATCAACAGCTTTTATATTCCCAAAGGGTTATGAAATCAACATCATTTCAAGTTTCCTATTGAAGTTGTTCTCTCCAAACCTAAATGACCTGTAACTTACCAAATATTAAGCACTCAAAGTAGCTGCACCCCTTTGCCACGCCTTTGTTTAGATGCCATCAGTCAGTCCATCGTCATAGTATGTATGTAGGTTCCAAAAATCCAAATGAGGTAGGTCAGCACCTTCTAAATGATGGGAGATTCATTTCTAAAAACAAAACTTTGTGTGTGAAATTCACGCCTCAGGTCATGGAGACCACTACTTTTCCCTGCCTGCAGTTTACAATGAAAATCTGGTACGAATAAAATCAAGCATCATTGGAAAGGGTTGGGTTTCCCAAAAGAATAATCCACATTTGAAACCGGGACCCTCCGGACCGTATCGGAAAGCTCTACCCACTGAGCTACCGTAGCATATAGTTACAAGAAAAATAAAATAATATTCCTATACCGATCAATGGACTGCTGTTTGCATAAATGTACATATCTCATTAGTATTTATTATGTAATTGTGGTTAAATGCCATATAATCGTAGAGAACCAGATAACGTGGCAGATGAAGATGACGAATAGGATTTTTCGATTACAGCAATTCGTATGCTTAGCCTTGGTTGCATTGTGATAGCTATTTGGGCGAGGGAAGACAAGCTAAGGTATTACAAGATAGCATACCACAGCTCGAGAATTTATTTCTCTTATTTTATCCGGGTGTTCTAATATGCCGATGTTGTGTGTGACCCTAATAAATTCTCAGTGACAGGAGGAAAAACTCCCTGTGCCTTTCTAAAACTGTTAGTCTCGCTTGCTCTCTTCGTATCTGGAGAGACTCCAGTCCCACAATAATCCCGTCATGCTTACTTTCTTTCCGTAATATTTTTATCAAACATCAGCATCATCCATCTCGACCGCAGTAGAACCAACCCTCGAGACTTTATCAAGAATATGTTTCACAAATCAAGGGGATCTTCTTTAAACTTTTCCAAATTCCTCATTTGGCACTTTCTCCGAGTTGTCCCAGATACTTGCAGCATTTTGCAATTATGTCCTATTACGATATCACACTCCTTTTTCTCGATTGACATACTCTTCCCATGTGTGTATTTCTTAAAAAGCTGAAGGAAGAATGGACGCATATACCTGGCTTTTTAATTATTCAGTTATTTAGTTCAATCCCGTCTTTTTTTACATTGGAATTCTACGTTTCCAATTTATTTTACACTAAACGTTCCTTACCATCCGTTGGTATTTAATTCCAATCCTCATTTCTCCCAACAATCTGTTTGTGTATCAGTTTATTGCACTGTCGAAGGTTTTCTTGAATTCTAAAAATGCTGCATCTTATTGAGTTTCCCTTTTCTCTGATTTCCGAAATCATGAATGAATAAGATTATGTGTTTCACATCATCTACTTTTCTAAATCCGTGTTGGCATCGGCTAAGTGTATCCTTATGCTATGTGCTGTAAGTATCGCTTGATAATGAATCTTTTTGCCACGGACTTAGAGACTATGCTGTCTAACAGTAAGTAAAACGCGAAGTTTTTCGCAAACTCCTTTAATATTCCAACATTCTATTATTTCTTCCGGATTTTGTGCTTAAATTGATTTTTGGAAATTTTTGATCGTTTCAGGATAATGTTCTGGGGCTCATTAGTTGCTCTATGGGTTTTATTGGGTGCGTTGACATTTTTTGACTAATTGCTTGGGAGTAATTGGTTTAGGATGTTGGAATTATCAATGCTCTCTTTAACAATTTTCTTGTTTCATTCTTTCAATATTCTACAATGTTTTACTGAAAGCAATAAGTTCAATATTTTTTTCCATTCTACCGTGGAATGAGTGGTAGATAGATTTCACGTCATGCGCAATTTTTTCGTTAAAATAGAATTTTGGATTAAAATTAATGGGTATCTTCTTGTTTGTTTGAATTTAGAACGTGCTGCAAAAATGACGATAAAGTTTGCTTCTAAGATTTACGCGGCGTTTGAATGTATAACGGTGCTGGACTTTTGGGCTTTTCAACGCGGTGCTATCGCTAGTGAGAACGTTCTCAGCCCTTCGGTGGTGTTCAGGTCAGATGTGAACTAGAGACAGCGAAGCGCAAAGGAAACCCCTTAAGCCCAGCCGCTTTATAAATATATTAATGACGGTCGTAATTCCTATTTGTAGGCAGAAATGTTTCTTTGGAATCAATATAATAAAAATTTACCTGCAAAGAAAAGGAACTTCGTAGTTTTCCGCAAATTTATTTGGTACCAATACGACGCTTTTCGCTACACAGTAGTAAAAATCTTTTGCTCGTTTGTCACTTTTGCATGTGAGAATGCTACAGTGTAGCAAAAGATGTTCTGCAACGAAAGACATTTGTGGAAACCTGCTAAGTCATTGTTCATTATGGGTATCTTGAACGTCCTGCTGTACGTTTATTATTAATAACAATTGTTTAACTAAACATAAATTTATTTAACCGTTGCATAGAAATTTTGCCATATCTGTGCCAAAACATCAACTTATTTAAATGCTGCATAAAAATTATGTCGTATGCCTACAAGATAGCCGAAGAGATTTATTTTAATTCTGCAAGTAACTAATTCTGAAAGACATTTATGCAGCTTCAATACTCAAAAACATAACATTTTAAGAAGAATATTCTATCCTTTAGGGTTTAATTTCCTCATGATTGACCTGTATTGTATTAGCATTCATTTCTGAGTTTAGTAAGGCCAAGTCGACTTACTGCAAACAAATTAGGAAAATGGAACGCATTTAGCCGTCGTTTTTCTTCGGAATTGAATCAATTGTCTTTCATATTGGATTTAGTGTCGACCTTATTAGCAATTTCAAATATTTGACGCGAACCAAACAAAGGACCTCGTCGGGATCGAGGAAGTAAATATTTAAATCTGCCACTGCTTATGGGTATAATCGATGGAATGTGATCGATACTTAAATGCTAACGATGCTACTCACATCGAATGCAAATCCGTTTCAACCCGTCCTTTGAGTGGGCCTTCGAAAATTTCCTGTGGCGATGAATACCGAAAATGAATCCTGAAAATGACAGGAGCGTTTCCCTCTCTCTCCACCCTCCTCTTAACAATCGACTGAGAAAAGAGAAAAAAAATAAACTTAGGATATATTTACACGAAATACGTGGCTACAAAGCAACATAAATACATCACAAAAACCGTCGTACGCTCAACAAAAAAATGAATAAAACTGTGGGCCGCCACTCAAATTAATTCGGCCAAGGAAGGGAGGGAAGACAGCATACGGACTCAGACACAGAAATAGACGTCTTCTGAAAGTGTATCTGGGGATAGTTCCTTAAGGAAAAAGACTGAGTGAGAGGAACAGAGAAGGTATTGGTGGTTATAGGGAGGGTGTGGGAGGGTATGACGGAGAGGATGGAGGGGAGGCCAACGGGGGAGGGCGTGTTCGGGAGAGGGAGCTGATGCAGGAAGTTAAGGGGGAGTAGTGGGGTTTGGAGGTGAGGCCCGGAATGGAGGGGGTGGACTCTCCTGCTTTGAGAGACGATGGATTGGGGTGGAGGAGGTGGGGTAGGGCTTTGACGGGGTGGGGTTCGTAGGGGTGGGGAAAGAGGCAAGGGGGGGAGGGGATGTTGGAGATAATCTCATCCAATCAGATGAGGGTACGGGCACCCCGCTGTCAGCCATTACTGGAGGCTGACAGATACAAAGACTTGGTCCCCCGCGTCTGGCAAACGAATGCCTTTAAAAGAGGAACGGAGGAAGAGGAGGGATCGGGGGGGGGAGAGAGAAGGAGGGAGAGGAGAGAATGGAAGCGCGTGTCTCTGTGGAATATATAGGATGGGAGTAGGAGGAGAGATGAAAAAATAGGGATGAGTGGGGGAAAGGTGGGAAGGAAAAAGGGAGGAAGGATGGGATTCGTAGGAGGGAGATGAAAGGAGAGAGCAAGCTGAATGGATGGAGGGAAAGAGGGGGAAGTGTAGGGGAAAACGGAGTACGGCTGGAAGAATGGGAAAGTGAGATTGGCGGGAAATGTAAACGGAGATGGAGGAGAGCTGAATGAAGGGGAATAAATGCGCGAGAGGAAAAAAATGGGGCGAATTAGCTGCGCTGCAGTAAGTGTTGTATTTGGAGTTGCTGAACACGATATGAAACATCTAGATAAATTATTGATGCGGATTTGTTCCCAGAATATTTTAAACTTATCACACAATGCCTCAACGGTTGGCTATCTGAAAAGTGGAGTCATAGGATTATCAGACCGAAAAGTTTTAAAATGTCAAATTTTACAAAACCCTTTGAGGTTAATAATTAAAGAGTCACGTCGCAATCACATAGCTAAATAGTTGGATCCAGGCCACTTTCGCATCTCAAATTTTTGCCTCCAAAACTGTACGTGTTAAGCTGTCTTCCTGCCTGCGTTGGAAACTCTTTCTTGAGGATCATTTCTCTGGAAGACTCTGGAAGGAAGGACTCTGGAAGCACTAGCCTCCGAACGTAATCCGCAGCTTCCATTGCAGTCCCATTCAGTAGTGGTTCATTCAGTATTACCCATTCATCCTATGCAGCTCATTATTATGGCGACTCGCAGGTTGTTGCGTGGTTGCATATGTAGCTACAGAATGAGTGCGTGGAAAGGACAGGTCGAACGAAAAGAAAGCGAAGGCAAATGATTGAAAGGAAAAATGACGAAGGAAGAAAGAGACACTGTTGAAGGGGAGGAGGCGGAGAGGCCGAGGGACTGGGTGAGAGGAGAGGGGGCAGAGATTGGGAGAGGCCTAAAATGGAGAGGTTTGGATGTAAAAAAATAAAAGAATGAGCATGGAAGAGATACAGCAGGGAAGTTGAGTGGTGGTTTATGCTATCAAAGAGAACGAGTTCCATCATTACGGAGATCGGGAGTTAGGTGAAGAACGCTATTGCTTCCGCAAAATAACAGCTGAAAAACAAGGGAAGAGTAATTTGATGCCAGGTTCAAGGGCACTCAATAGCAGTTTAAATTAAAAAGTTGTTCAGTGGCTCAGGGGTCACTGCAAGATGTAGAAAAAAAATTGGTCAAAGTGACTTAATTGAAAGAAAACTATTTCGCTTACCCAAGATTATCGAGGAGCATCAAAGGGATCGTATTCATATCATTTGGTTTTCATATCATTGTTTCGATCGTTTTCATATCATTGTTGATTGGAACTGAATTTTACCAAATTTTCCTAGCCAAATGGTGCGGGATTGTGACAAATATCGTAGAATGGGAAGCATTGAATTTCTTTATATTAGAAATACGTAACTATCCGTGAAATGACTGAGGTCGTCTACGGTATGATCTGAAACTGCCTAGATTGGAGATAGAAACGCGTGTAACTAATAAATCACCATTAAGGTCTCCAGTAAATGCCCAGTGATAAACAAGTGAAAGAAATGTCTTTATGCACATCCTGCAGAATGGAAATCAGAAAAGGGGAACTGTTACTGACAGGGTCATTCTGTATTTTGATCGACATTAGGCGTGAAGAGCAGGGGTTGATTTCTGTCTTTCCCGGAAATGATTATTTTACTATGGCCTGGCCATTCCATGTCAACGAGCCGTATCTTTTCCATTTCCTCAGCTGTCAACTAATGCATCACCAGTATTGGGAAATAGCAATGCCACTTTTATCGTTGCAAGTATGGTAAATGATGATCTTCGGAGCAGTAATAGTCAGTACTATTTTAGAGTTATTGGAAAAATGGTAATTTTATTTATAGAATTGTTACGAGGTGTATAACGGCATATAAGTGGTTAGTGATTACGCGTATTTTTAGTTCCCGCTAGTGAAATTAGGTTGTTATTGAATCTTCGAAACGTCGAATAAAGAGAGGTGAGATAGCGGAAATTTGTTATATCAGAGGACTCTTCAGAAAGTGAATGAAGTGCACTACGAGATATTAACCAACTGAGGAGTGTTTTAATTTTTTCGTAAATTTAGCCATGAAAATTTTAACTTAGAAGTCTTCATGGTGTTTTTTATAGTAAAAAGGCGTAAAAGACTGTTAATAGCCGATAGTTCTTTGAGCCTAATACAATAAAACCTATGTAAATGTGGGTAATGTCTTCACGATTGCTTCACCAGGTCAGGTAATCAGCAGCCTAAGTTTCGATGGCTGAATTTGCATTCCTACTTAGCGTATTGAACACTCACATCATACGCCCAGAAGAGACTAAATCCTTATCACATACGCATGTAAATGCGTTTTGCTTTAATATGCGATGAATAAAATTCATTTCACCGACCTTAGAGAAATAAGTGGTATTTTTCAGGTAAATAATAGCGGTAAATGATGCGTGAAACAATGTTGTAAGTCTTTTAAAAGTGTTTAATATTATTTCATGTGCTCCAGAATTGAAGTTAAAGGTTTCAGCTTTTTTTTTACTGAAATTTGACGTTCCCCTCCATCCATTCAGATTGCTCCAACCTTTGTGACGTCCCTCCATCAGTATTGATGATGAATAATATTGGATCCATATTAGCGTCAAATATCAAACTTAACTATCTTAACTCTTGGTAGTTCAATCAATTTCATGTTTTCAGGATTCTTGGAGACCATTTAGATGTGGGTGCCATGCTGATTTAAGTTCGATGTTACGTTTCTCAAAGTCTATTAATCTGTCATTGTACTCTCCAATTTGTAAGAGTATAACAACTAAGTATTCTTTAAATGATTTACAGTAATTCTTATGCTTATCAATTATGTTTGCTGATAGGGGAGATTTTTCATCCGAAATTTGCTTTTGAAGAAAAAGAGTTTTGAATAAAGATAACTCATTCGAAATTCTTGGATTTTTTCTACATAACATAATTGTATAGACTTATTGTTAGAACTTACAAAGAAATATTCTAATCCTTTTGCGTTGGAGCGCTGGACTGCTGAGCGGAAGGCCGGGGTTCTTTTCCCGGTGGTGCCTCTTGGCATCCTCATCTTCACCCAAGCTGTGTACCATTTTTCGGGTACCAGGTCATCCTGGG
>LYUA01000225.1:440872-451949 GCA_002093875.1 Calopteryx splendens | reverse complement strand
TTCCCCCCCCCCCCGACAACGTTTACTCTTTTCGGGGACGTATGAATAATGACTCCGATATGAATGAAATGATCCGTCGCGGCGGCGATGCCATGCGCACACACTACACTTGCACGATGCTTACGGGAAAGGGGGGCCCGGAGGGTGAAATAAGTGCGAGGGGAAGCGGAAGGAAAAGCGTTCAGAGGGTGGAGGGATGTCATGTGTGCGTTGTTCGGGTGGCGGAGGGGTCGTCGGGGGTTGGGGAGGTCAATGGGTGCGTAGGGGTGGGGTCGCGGAGGGGTCGCATTGGATGGCGGGGCGGTAGACTCGGAAGCGGGGACAGCGTGTGAGTGAGCGTGTATTGGCAGTGGGTGGGCCGGTAGGTCGGTCGGGTGATGTTGTTTGTGTCCGACACACAACCCCCTCCCTCGGCCCCCCCTTCCCCATCTCCGCAGCGACGCGTTCGGTTCCGCCCGCGTCATTATCATAGGTTTTTCATAACGTCGGCGTCGTGCCATTCAAACCGAGTTTCACGCGCTCTTGATCTCGGCGGGCATGCGTGCGCTGGGTGGGGGAGGGGGGAAATAGAGGGAGTGAGGCACTATTTATTTTCCGTTATATTGAGCCGAAAATATAGAAGAAGAAATGGGGTCGTTCCTTGCGTAATGTTGATCCTATTGGAAGAGGTGACGGGGAGTATGGAAATATACGTTTATACCCAACGCCAGAGGCCATAACGCGGGGCGTTGGATTCAATTTTTTACGGCGTCTTTTTATTTTCATGTCTCCTGAAAGTTGTATTTATTTTTTCCCCTCTCTGGGTTTGGAAGCATCCGCCATCATGAAAAGTCTTTGCGAGTTTCCATTGAGGAAAGTGTAAATGATGAAGAACAATTACGCCACTGATTAAAACTTTGTCGAAAAAAAGTGTTCCGAAATTTTAATTGAAGGCTAAAAACCTCAATTTAGGTCTTAAAACAATAGTGTCTATTTTTCTCAGAATCAGCGCAGTACAATTAACATTTCAAATTTTGGTCCACACCACCCTTTCTGTTTTTTTTGAGATATGCTTGTAGCTATATAATTTTGTAGGTATGTCCAAGTGGACTTCATCGTCCAGTGTGGCTTTATCATAGGTTAGTTTAGACTCGAAGTACCCTTAAAGGATATCCTATTCAGACAATAGATAAACATTTTCTGACCTTCACATGATAGGAATTGGTTTATCAAGTATCAATAAGAAATAAAAGATAAACAAAATAATGTTTTTCCACAATTTCAACAATTATTCTAGGGAAAACCCATTTTTTTTATCTTATCGTTTCCACCAAGTAACGCCCGATACTACCAACTAGTCATGAAGTTAGCCAAGTAGGCAGGCCCATTTCAAACCCGGACCTTATCTACAGCTAATCCTAAGGCGTTTATAATTTTTTGCATTACGCAAAATTATGAGACTACTGGCGACGCAGGTAAAGGAACTGCGCATCTATCCTAAATGTGTGAATTTTATTCGTGGTAGAGCTCATTATGAGTTGAACTTTAATATCAATTAACCAATCTTCGAGTTAATGATTTTAGTTAAATCGATTGTAATATATTAGCAGAGCGTGCTTTTCGTTTTTTTTCACACCGCTAAATCGTGGTGAATAAACAGATTAACCTACATAGTGCCACGCTGAAGATATGCTATCCTCATGATCTTGAAAACAGTACATTTCACTCGCAAACTTATATTTCAAATATGGTTATTTTTTCAGTGGGACACTACTTTGATTTGAGTTCTTTTTGCCTGACCGAGTAAAAATTTTATTTTTAAAGATCGCACAGCTTAGCGTCCCTTTGATTACCTAGCACTTTTAGCAGCTGCGGTGCGGTCAAGGAAGTTGCTTATATTTTTCTGGTATAGTGAAGGGGCTGAATAAATCCATGGATGCAAATGTTGTAGCCGAATGATGAATGAATCCAGCAAGTGATGGAGTCGCACGACCGAGTGTGGGGAAGCTCTGTACTCGCCCTCCCTAAATATACCTGAATTCACTAGCACGTGATATCTTGAACGGAGGGAATTAAATACTCCCCGCCCGGGGCGCACGCTCGCTCGAAACTACCCGCCATGTACTTGCGAATGTGGCAGTGATGGCATCTCATGTTCCCAACGCCACCAGCACATTCCTCATCTCGCCTCCCGTTCTTGTACTTTACCTTCTTCTTTCTCCCTCGTCTACACCAGAGAAATATCCTCCTTCCCTTCTTTTTCGACCTTTTGCCGACATGCTTTTCCTCAACCTCTCCCTTATCATCAACCGAAGGTAACCATTTTTCATCTTTCCTCATATTCTGTCTCTTATCTTCTCCAAGGGAAGAATCGTCTCATGAGTCGCTAAGTGTTTCGTTAGTGTCTGTGAGTCTCTCTTCATGTCGTCCAGTACACTATTGAGGTTTCATACATTTTTTATGTTTTTTTTCTGGATTCTCCCTTCCTTTTGCCGTCTATAATGACACTGGAATCCACGGGAAAGGGTCGAGAACTAAGGACAACATCAATGAATGAGTCGTAAGGCAACCATAGTACTATCACTGTTAGTGCTACTTATGAAAAATTATAAATTTAAAAAATAAATACACGTTAGTAGAGAATGTAGGTCATGCTTTATTGATCATAAATTTTGCATACGTTCACAACCGAATCTTAATGTATAGAAGAAGACCGTATATCAGTTGCATTATAACACAAATGCATTCTCAACAGAAATTTATTTTCCACGGAATAGATATTTATTTCAGAGTGGCGCTAGTTAACGAGCTTTGCTCGAAGGCATATTAGCGGTCAGTTAAACCGAGATTAACTTATTAGCCTCTGTGACAATCAATACAAAGAGAGCAAATACTTGGATGATTGGTATTTAATTTTCCAATTTAAGTGCTAGAGAATTTATTTTCTGCTTGCTTCACGTTTTATTTAATATAAATTTAGAAATAAAGCTAAGTTTTTTGTAGTCCCCTTATTTTCTCCCTTTTTTATGTAATTTTGTGAACCTTAAGAGCAAAAAGTGGCATCAATGGGAATACTATGCTTGACTAAGTATTTAAATATTTTTACAGTATAAAAAACAGTTCTAATGCATTTTTACGAAATGAGTGAGAATACTAAATTAAAAAATGATTTTCAAAACGTAATTGAAGTCAAATATTTAGTTAATCATAATTTTATTGAATAAATACTTCAACTTAATAGATAATTATTTTAAAATTTAGCTCTGAACAATAGCGGCTAATACTCGAAATAAATCTTAAAGAGTAGGTACGTGCACGGACGATGACAAAAATTCAAAGGAGTGTGATATATTAGGTGTAGAGTTGTTTAATTGACCCATAAATCACCCCGGTTCGTGCATGTTTGCATTAGCAGAACTGGGGGTAAGATGTTATAGCTGGCTTAAATTAGATGCACTTATGAAAGGATAGGAATCTGGAGAAGGAAATTAGTGAGAAGTTCAAGGCGTCTAGTTTTTCTAATGATTCAAACTCTAATCATTTAAAGTCCCCCAGGAAGAATTTAGATAAATTGAGAGGATATGATTGAAATTGAGAGAAAGAATAATACGGAGATCGAGGGTGGGAGACTAAGATCATTTCATCATCATCAAGGGTTATCAATCCGAGAATTGTAATAGCCCTGCAAGCTATCCTATTTCCAGACGACTTCTTCATTCCTTCATTGTTCTTTGTGTTGATATCTTCCATCAGTTGCTTCTTGGAATCCATCTTCTTCTGTTGTTCTTCCCTTCCAGTTTTTTTCCATTACAGTATTCAGCACATCATTATGCCTCAGAATGTGCCCAATTAGTTTTCCCCTTCTCCAAGGCCGTGTCTACTATGTGCGTCTTTTTTCACCTACTCTTCGCACTTCTTCACCGGTTTCATGGTACCTATATCTAGTTTTTCAAGAAATAGGGAAATTATCAGTTAAGTCCTATGAGTCAATGGCTGCCTCATTCCTCTAGTAAAGGCCATGTTAACGTACCCCACGACGTGTTTTTCAGTCAATTCTTAAAGGCTCATGAGGAAAGATTTTTTTGTCTCACTGAGCGGAAATATTCACCTTTAAGCTCTTTAAAATTGTTCGCTATCTTGATAAGGATCATAGCAATGTGTAAATCTAACTGATTCTGCAAATGCTAAAAATATAAAACTTGTTATGATTGCATTGGAAATCTGTAACCTTTATTTGTCATTTCCGTCAAATTGAAGCTTTTCAACAGAAGCTTAAGAGCTATTATATTTTTTACTGCTGCCTAGTGGCTTTAAGTCAATTCCGATGAAATTTTGTGATTGGCTCTTTCAGAATAATTTTAGTTAACGGCTGCAGCAAACTTTCATCACAAATGAAGAACAGTGGTAGGGTAGTGATACAGATCTAGATGCGCACTCTAATGATCATTCGAGAAATGCATTCTTCCATCTCGAAGTGTGCCATCATCTCGGGCACGTGCTAACCTGTGTGCAAAGTGCTCAGCGAAAATTCCCAAGTGGCTTTTGAAGTCTCCTGAGCCGTTTCCTTCCCTTAGGGATTTCTGCTGGATTGATGTACAACGAAATCTTTTCTCGCTTTTTTAAGGACCCTACGTATATTTATGGGCAGTTGGTAAGGCGGATACTCCTTCCCTTCTCCCGGTATCTCATTTCCAACTCGGGTACTCTCTCTCTCAACGGGTAGGGCGACGTCAAGTGGTAGCCAAGGAGATCCTTTTACCTCCTCATTCCACCTCTCTCTATTCCAGTTCTCTCTACTTCAAGACGACTACCGCCCTCGCAACTCATCTCCCATCCCAGTAGAAAGAACTCGCCACCCTCTCTTACACCACCCTCATGTCCCCCCTCTCCTTTAAGCCGCTCACACTCAGGGATCTCTAGATTAAATCATTAATGGAATGCCTGTGTGATGCCGATAAATGTATTGCAATTGCACCTTACTTTCACCTTGTTGAAATAGTCGGAAAAGATTTTTTTGGAAGTTAGAAGGCACAGGCTACAAGTGGTATTTGTGATTCTAAGAAAGAATTTATCCAGAGTGAAAATGGGATGGCTAAATTTGACGTTAGTAGAAATTAAAGACTGGGAAACATCCATCGATGCTGAAAATCGCGATAAATAATTAAATAGCTGTGATGTTTAATAAAATACGCTCATAATTTCAAACGAAGCTATTTTCATATAATATTACTGATATCCCCTTACTTCTGGTTTCCACATTTCTCTTCTCTTCGGAATTATTTAGCTTAATCCATGTACACAGATTCGTTTTATTCGTTTTCATATAGTCTTTTCTTTTATTAACCACTTGTGAAACCGATTATTTTCTATTCCAAAATTGATGGCATTCAATTGTTTAACTTAATTTGAAAAGAATATTATTCGCTTTGCCCTGTAAAGTTACCGAGCTAACATCCGGTAAACGCCCAGTAACATGTCTCTAAACATTCATGTTGATAATCAGTATTGAAGTAAGTAAGGTTGTATCATAAATACCTGTATCTGGTAAAGTGTGAAATTGCGTGCATAGGAGGAGGGGAGTTCTAAGATGGATCTTTATCTTGGGTATCACTCCATGAGTAGTATACTAGCTTTTGTAACCGGGTAAATTGCAGTTTTAGTAATTGCTTTAGAACTTTAAAATATCATTGTCTCCTATTTCATCATAAGAACTGATATACTCTGATGTTTGTTTTACATTGTAAAAATAATGTTATAGCAGTTGCAATTGAAAATTGCACTAATTTCTGTGCTAGCATAGGTATTTTACATACTATCGTAAATGCGTATACGCACAAATCTTTACACAGAGATAAATAGGTGTCGGAATGATTTCCTTTCCCTTGCCGCATCATAAATGCCTTCGTGTTTATGTTATTTCCTGTTTAGAACTTAGTACCAGTAAGTATTAAGAACAATTATGCTAAAGCGCTCTAATTAAAAAGTATGCCTTAGTGTGACGTGCCGTTAGCACTAATGTTTAAAATAAACTGTATCATAAGGTGGAATACCTTGTGATACAGTTTTTAAAGTTGATTATATTACATACTTGACTATATTTTCATAGTAATCGGTGGCCTCTAATTTTCTGCGCTATCTCTTGGTGGTTTGTTATTTGCATGTTATAACTGTAACTAATTCTGTTTGAAGTGTTCAAGTACAGCTGGACACATGCAATTTTGCTACTTCTACACAGTGACCTCCGAAAACCAAGTCCGGATTAGAAAACAAAGTAGCCACTGATAGAAAATACACGCACACTACTTGTTTGGAGAGTAGGATGACAGTATTCCCCCAAGAGGACCCAATGCGTCAAGGGAGTCCGAGAAGGTTTAACCCTTGCCTCCCTCGACTTCTTCCTCTCCCCCCCTTTCTGTCTCAAGTTCCCTCACCCAATCCCTCAAGTGAAGAGCGGATTCCAGTGGACCTCCACCCCTTCCTCCGCCCCCATATTCCACTTGTCCCGCTCCGCGTGGCAGACTCCTGCCGCCAGTTCCAACCCAACCCAAACGAGGCTGACCGATCCATCCCAAACGACCCACCCACTTCACCACTCCTCCCCCCTTCTCCGCTCGGCGAGAGAAACCCCTCATTTTTACATTCCTGCGTCCCGAAAAATAATATGCCGCTCCTCTCTTCCCCCTTACCTCCTCTCTCCCTCTTCCGCCCACTCCAAAAATATTTTACCCCCGTTGGAAAGATGAAAATATGCGGTCTTCATGAAAAGTACCGGCTTTTTAAGTACTCGGCGTTCGAGTTGGCTCTGAAGTATTTCATTTTATGGCGTGAACATTTGGAGAAGTTTTATTAGCTATCTTCTATTCATGCTATGTGATATTAAAGAGGGGGATTTATGCTTGAGACCTTCATAAGGTTTTTCTTTTTGAGGGGAAGATATTAATTTTGGTTGACTTGATTTGCATTTATGGAGAGATTTACGAGAAGAGGAATGTAAAACATTATGTGGTCATGACTTCTTCATTGAAATTTTTTAATATACTTAAGCATAAGAAGAATGGTTGTTCCGGGGATAATTGTTAGACTAAGCAGTCTAGTTTGTAGCCATTTTATAAATAATCCTTATTGTATTTTACCCTCCCAAGGAGTACAACCTAGACGCGGTGGGAGGGCTTGTGTGTTCTCATGACCCTCAGAGCTGTGATAATTGTTATTTCTCCTGGTAAGGCGACCCATTCCAGATAGATCGAAGGGTAGGAGCCAGACGAAAGATAGCCCACGTAGCGTCTGTTCCTCAGTGAGGCGACTGCGAAGGCGTCTGACCACAGTGGGGCGGTCCTTTAAGTAGTGGTGTCACGTTAAAAAAATTTTCTGAGGGAAGTAACTTATAGTCACTTCAATTATTTTTCCAATGCAATTATGAACGGTAGCTCATGGGTCATGAACCCTGGCAACTACGGAATTCGTCCCACTGAGCCGGGTGGGGTGCCCATCAGTGGAGGAGCCAAGGCCTCTGCAATAGCCATCCTACGAAACCCTTGCTCAACTGAGCAAACGGTAGTGGAAAAGTGTACTAAGAAGAGGACCGCAGCTGTTTGGATAGGTGCATGGAAGACAAGATTTAGAACATGGCACTCTATATATCAGAGGGATGGACAATTGGAAAAGTGGATCAGCGAAAGATAGAAGCCTTGGAAACGTTGTGCTTTAGGAAAATGCTGAATGTAAAACGAACAGATAAGGTCAGGAACAAAGTGTGTATAGAATGGCAGAAGGGGAAAAGACAATGTGGAGAATTTTACAGCAAAGAAAAATCTGATGAACTGGACACATCTTGAGGCTCAATGGATAATCTGCATTAGTCGCTTTCGGGACGTTCGGGAGTCGCATTAGTCGCTTTCGGGACGTCGGGAAGTTAAAACTATATTAAAAAGGGAAAATTGAAGGGAAGGTACCGCGAGGAATACCAGGAGCAAGTATTTGGACAAATTAAGGGTTTACCAATACCGAAAAATTGTCAGGGCGTAAACGAGTTAACTTTGAATAGGGAATAATGGGAGGCTGCGCTAAAACAATCTTATGACTGAAACACAAATGATAATGATGGGGTATAGTGGGGTGATAGGTGATTAATTAGAAATCTGTATATGAATCAAATGGCACAAGTGAGAGTATAATAGCGATAGGTAGGGGAGTAAGACAGTGTCTTCCTTTATCGCCGGCACTTTTTATCGTACATAGGAGGAAATGTTAACTGTAGGATGGGAAGGGCTTAAGAATGTAATCAATGTTGGCGGCAAAGTGATTAATTCAGTTGGGATTGAAGATGATCAAGCAATATTTAGTCCGGTTATCAAGGGGTTGCAGTAATTGCTAAGTACCTTACAGGAGCAATGCGGGAAGTGTTGGATGAAGGTATACCAATCTAAATCATAAATAATCAATTTCCCATGAAGTGTGAAGGCTAAGTTAAACATAAATTAGGAGGAAAAAAACTAGAGTTGGTGGAAAGTTCACGAATTTTGGGCAGCATTTTGGAGGAAAATGGACGCAGCAGTGGGGCCACTAGGAAAAGAGAAGCGCTAGCAAAAGAAGCATTTGAGATATGATGGCAGGTAAACTAAGAAAATATGTAAAAAAGATTAGTACAAACGTTAACATAGAGCTTAGCACTTAGATGGATCCGAAATCTAGTCTTTGAGGCAAGGGGAATAGATGAGAGGCCTTTGAGATATGGGTAACGAGTAAAATGGAGAAAATAAATTGGACCGGATGGAAGACTAATGAATATTTTTTAAATAAGCTGGTAGAAGAGAGGAAGTTACTTGGCGAAATCCGAAGAAGACTGGAAAAATGGAAGGAGGAAATATTGAGAGAGTGGATTGGTGAAGGCCATAATAGAAAGAAGAATGAGAACTGAAGGGGAAATTATGACGCAGGGCAAGTAAGAAGAGGTTCGCGTGAAACGTATTTACATGATAGTGTTTAAGGGACCGTCCAAAACCTACCTTTAATTGATAGGTTACCTTTGATGATGATTGTAGTATTATAAACTATGTTAGCAGTTCGCCATTTATCTATATGTAGCAGAGTCCCTATGAAAATCTACATCTACGAGGTACCCTACACGCCGCCTGAAAGGCGTGTGACGTGTGACAGTGTGACTACAACCTTTCCTAGTACCCTATCATTATGGAATTATGTAAGATGAACTAATATTCGTTTATTGTGTCTGCTCCTGTCCTATAATTAGTGATATTGTGGTCGCGTATGGTTCGAGGAAAGGATGGATTTTTAAACCTAACAATGACGAAATATCAGTGCGTAAATACTGTGGTACACGTGGAACCGTTTGTAATCCCAGTTACCTTTATTTTTTCAATCACATAACTTCTATACCGGTTCCTAACCTGTTAGCAATATATAATTTCGTCGTGAGGTCTCCTTCTTCCACGCACCTTAGCTGTAGGGAACTTGGAGATGTAGATAAAGAGGACTATTATGATGCAATTAACGAATAAAATCGTAAAAAATGGAAGGATTTATGAAGGAAGGAAATTATGAATTCGCGGATATTAATATCCTTTCATATTGTATCTTTGTTCCCCAATAGTTAAAATACTTCCAGTTTTTCCTCCTAATTGCTCATTTATATTTTCTAAAAAAAATTTTTTTTGACAAAAATAAAGGTGGAGCAAAAATGAATGGCCCTTATATCACTCATCTATCAATCAACTCTTTGTGTTAAGTAGGTATGTTACAGACTTTATTAATTACATAACTTTTTGTTTTCACGACTTTTCCTTTATATTAATAATTTAGTTAATTAACAGATTGATATCAAGGAAATTAATAAACTCTGGGCTAGAGTCCAAAAAAAGTATTGCAAAGTGTGAGGTTTTTTCTCTGGTTTCAGATTCTTTAATAAGTTAATTAAGTTAAACCTGTCAAAAAAAATTCGACGGTATCCACGATATAAGTTCCACATTGACCTAATTGATAAGAATTGACTATATAAGGAAGCCGAATAGTATTATCTGGGTTCCTAGGGTTTTACCACGGACCTGTAGGTAAATGTCTTCCAATGCTACCGACGCCAATATCAGAGTTAATTTGGTTGGTTTGATGAAACATGACCCTTAGAATAGGCTCTACAGGTTATCGCCATCATTATAAAAAACCCTAAGCATTATTTTTTTATGAATCACTTAACTCATGATAAAAATTGATACGAGCATGGAGGCGTAATTATAAGAAGATTAAATTTCACTACAGCTCATGATGAGAATCTAATATATTTTTCGCGTCGTCACTGTCAGGGAGGAAATTGTCTTACCCCAGAACGGACAGACGTGTCTCAGAGAAACCTGAGCATGAACGCCTACCGGCTGATTTCTTCATTGTGAGTCACCTTTTAATAGTTAGCGTTATGAGGTGTCACTGGCAGAGTGTGAATCTCGATTGCGTAATCTGTAAGGAAATTATGGAGTGTGAAAATGGCATTTTATTCCACACGCATGCAAATATGTATCTGATTACTCGGTAATGGTCTGCTCACGAAATACGTTAATTTCATGACTGCAGTTTTTACTTTTTACATTGGTAGTTGTTTCGAAAAGTGACTTTTTGGACTAACGAGGAGATAACTCGACTAACAATGGGGACTCCAGATCCAAATCTTGTCCTTTGGCACCCTATCTCAAGTTTGTGAAACCATTGCCATAGATAATGGGTTCACTATAAAATAATGTTAGCATAGCAGAAGTGAGCGCAAAACTATCAAAGAAAACCTTTTAGTATTCCCCATTTATTTAGTATATATATTTTATGATTTTGTTATTCTATATAGCAGTGATATTTTTTCTCCTGGGTAAAATTTTTCTTATTTAGGCATCCCTGTGACACATGAATCTTCTTCTTTGGTTATCAATCCGTAGATTGATTTACAGCAGTTGTTTTTCTTCTCTACTCCTCCCGTTCTTGTGCCAATCTCTTCAACCCCAAGTAGGAAATGCCGCCCATATCCTCTACGTTGTGTTCTATATGTTTGTGGATCTAAAGGCCGCGGGTTCAATCCCCGGCAAAGGCGAAAAAAAATGTT
>LYUA01000225.1:369302-389883 GCA_002093875.1 Calopteryx splendens | reverse complement strand
TCATTTTCTAACCTCACAACACCAGACTGGGCTATTAGAACTTCCAAATAGGTGACTGTCAAAAATTTGATTGCTAGCTGAAGTACCCGTCCCTAGAACAGATTAAAATACCAATCCATCCATTTGCCGTCATTACGTCTCAAATTCAGATAACGGCGAAGCTACAAGGAGAGTGCTTCTTGGTACAGTAAACTCAGCTTTATCATCAAACTGTATTTTACAAAGTTAATTGGTTTACTAGCCTTTGATCTCGATGCATGATATCGCTCTTGAGAGAATTAGCATTGCCTCAAGTGAAGACCAGCCTCATTAAGGTTATTCCCTGAGATGCAAGCAATGCCATCACGAAGAATAGTCTGGGAGGAAATTGTAGTTGGTAAAATTGGAAAGATTGGAATTTTATTAGTTTAAAAAAATATAGAGGCGGTGTTTACTCGTCAGGGTAATATAATTATTTAAATAAAGAGTGCAACTTTTCCATTGCCTTCTATTTACTTATATCTATGAGTCCCACCGTTTATGGAGGAAATCGACTTAAAAAATAATCCGTTTCTACTTTAATTATTTATAAAATGGAAATGCTAAAAATCAAACACATTTAATCTTTCGCGGGACGTAGCTAGTGAGTAAACTCATAGATAATCCGGCGACTTATTCATTTTTTCCTGCACTCCTTCCTTATCCACTGCTGAAAATCCGATTTTTCTCTCTCATACTCCATGGAGTGTGTTGCAATTGAGAAGAAGGAAAATATGGACTCGAGAGGAAATTTATTATGCAAAATCAAGGTTTTATTCATTAAAGGAAGTCACGTTTTCAATCGCGATTTCAAAGTGCGAAATCAAGCTAGACATTGATTAGTTATGTCACATGGGTTTTATTAAAATTTCCTTCACTTCATGTCCAATAAATGAGTGTCACATCGAATGTTTGGATGAATAGATTTGAGCACGCGTTCAATACTTAACGAAAAAGATGGAAAGCCGCTTATCACGGTTTTGCCTCCTAAGGAGCCTCAAAATAAATTTGGTCCTTGAATGGAAATTAGCGGAGATTCGGTCTTTGGGTGAAGAAGAGAGAAGTGTTGAAGGTGCCGTGGGGTGAGGTGGGGAGTAGATGTAGGGAAGCTGGGATTACGAGAAAGAAAATGAGATGGAGAATGGAATAGTCAGTTCGAATGATGTAAGATACCTGCTTTTATGAATAGGACGACACGGGGAGCGGTGGTGGGGAGATGTGGAACTAAATTGAGTTTAACAGAGGGAGAATAAAGAGAGGGGTTTTGCTGGTGGACGAGAAAAAAAGAATAAACTAATTTGCGGGAAGAATTAGTCGAGGGAAATGAAGAGAAGAGAGGGAGAGAAGGTTGACGAACGTATTCTCTACTTAATTGAACGAGAAGCAAACGACTGGATGAGAAAGGGGTAGGGGAGACTTTATTGATGAAGTGGGGGTTGCCGTGGGAACCGCTGAAAATAAAAGGAGCTGCCGAAAGTGGTGTCCAGAGGTGAGAGGCGTTTGTGAGAATAATCGGGGATAAAAAAATAAGGCATGCGCGGAAAAAATATCTTGAGCTATATTTTGTGTGGGTGATGTCTTCTACTTTATACGAGGACACGAATAACTTTAGTGTTATTTTATTACTTTAGTCCCTAGTTGAAATATAGCAAGCCGAAGAAGTCTATCGAAGTTAAAGCGGGTTAAAATGTAAAATATATCAATTGAAGTACCTACTTCAAATCCTGGAGGAACCTTAATATTTTCATTGGACAAAAAGGTTTTGTTCTAGGCAGTTGCTTCCTTTCTTCTCGTTATCCCTTGGCTCAAGGCGAATACTGGGGTTTCTTTTTGCATGCGATAATGTTATCGATTTCGATCAGGAATATTTATTCCTCCATGAGTAAGAGTTTAAGTAGACTTCCTCCTAACTTAAATTGCTTTTTGTTACTGTATTAGGTTTTATGGATACCAAAAATTACTGAGAAACAGCAGGCGGTGGAAAAAAGGAGCTGACTGAACCGCCTATCCTGAATGTATGAATTTCGCGAACCGCGGCTTGGAGATCAGAAGTGAGCAATATTTAGTCAAATTTAGGCCATGATTACTTTGATACTTTTATAATTTCATAGCCATAGTCCTGTTATCCCAATCTATATTTGTTACTTAGAAATACAAAAACTATTTATCTTAGAACATTCATCCTGGCTTTTTGAGCCTATAAGTATTAAAACCACAATATAGGTACCTTCATAGAAAGCGATGTGCATGTCGTAAATGGATGAATACCACGTGAATAATGCATTTTGTGTGTGTAGCTGGGTGAAAAAGTAGTGGTTATAATTATTCCGGATGGTATTAGCTAAATAAATTATGATGATAGGGAGCAATTTTAGCATGCTTTGCTAGTGGAGAAGTATGCTAAATTTAGGGCTCGAAGTAAGAGCGATACATTTGAAGTAAGCACAATGACATCATGGTTAAGATGGGGGTGGATGAAATTAATGCGTGTTGCGAGAGAATAAAAAGGGTTTATACCTTTTAGAAGCTGACAAAACAGCTTGAAAACGAGCTTAGCTATCCAGACTGTGGGAGTGTTGGTGGGATGAGGAAGCAAGGAGACCCAGGTGACAAGGCAGGGGAAGAGAAAGGCAGGTGGAACGAGGAGATACGAGCGGTGCGAGTATAGAAAGGCGAGGAAGTCACGTCGGACTCGTCATATACCCGTGTCAAAGCGGACGAACTCAATCCTTTGAACGGCCGGCTCTCGCCTTTTTCTTACATCGGAGACCGTAACGCCTAATCAGAGATAAAGATCAAGAAGTCATACCATACGTGACCACAATTCAGAAGGAATGCATGATCGGTTCTACATTTTAAAGTTTCGATTTGATGTGCCGATTTCAATAGCAAACGAGGGCTCTGTTCCGATCCAGTGCTAATCCTGGAAGTACCACCGGGCTATTGCTGTAAATCCCTAAACTTAATGTAATATTTTCTCTTTATCATTAGAATACCTATCAATCAACATATTTTCATTAGTGGAAACAGTTATAACTAAAAAAAGTAGTACATATTGTTATTTTGGGATGCGTACGGCTGCCGAATTGTTTTGCATCATTTAGGATATGCCTATCGGTATTAGGGTTTAATTACGATTCGGAAAGAGATGTGAATTTGGGCAGAAAATCGAATTTCTTGCCATTGCCATAAATACCAAAGGGCCTTGAGTTTAGTATTCTATCCTTAGGGCGCTGCACTGTAAGAAACTCTAAAAGTCTAATTTCGCCCTGCTTGATAAGCAGGGCGAAATTAGGCTTTTAGAATTCGGTATCATTACTCCGGCACCTTACTAATTTTATCCCATATTTTTAAATACCGATGAAAAATTTCATTATTAACTTTCTTTCGCCCTGCTTAAAACCTTTTCCGCATTTTTTCATCTTTTATTCACAGCCTGATTGCTGTTATTTCCAAATTGAATAATTCTGTTTATTTGAGTAGTGTTAATGAAAAATTTATCGATTTTATTTATTATGAATGAAAAAAATTGTCGTGTTTATGCCTAATGAAAGCATACATTTCTATCTTATTAATAAATTATTATATTTTATAATAATCTAAGAATATCATCCATGAAAAATCTACAAAAAGCAGATTTAGATACCAAGAAACAAACAAACCTGAAGATATTTTGCATTTTCAGTTTTTTTGGGCTTGAAAACGTTCTCATTCCATATCCCCTTGCTTTAACATCTAATAAAAAATAAAATTTCTTCTTGGGAGTTACGACGCTGTAAAGAGTTAATGCGCTCACTCACGGAACGCCGGGAAACAAAATAAGAAACAAGACATGACCCTAAAGTCGATCTCTTTTTGTTGTTTCTATGCTTATTTCTCTCCGTTCCGTCCACTGTCCACCGGGAAGTATATCCGCCAGCAAATCATGTGGGTGTGACGCGTGGTATATTCAGCGACCTCCGTCGGTGGCAGTTATACGACCTAAACAATCAGGTGATAATTGATGAGGTTGTGGCTTTTGCGAGCCTCACTACTTCCATATGCAGCCTTTCTGGCGTACATATTTTGAATTATTGTTTTTCTCGACATGGCGGTGCATGCAATTGTGAGAGGAAGGGAAGGATTCTCACTCGGACCATTAAAAATGGGGACGAGGGGTTTGGGGAAGAGGAGGGAATGACGCTTGGAGGAAGTCAGGTGGCAAGACAAAGGGGGCCGGTTTTAACGTGATAATTCGTTAGACTTATTTTAATTCCTTGCTTAGACTTATTTTACTTAGCTGGAGTCGTGCGTCGGCATCATCTTCTCACAATTAAATACAGTGCAACTAAAATATAACCCATCAGGGTTGCAACAGGAGGAATCATTCGGCGGAAATATCTATCTGACATTGTAATCATTCGGTCAAGAAAGGGATCTATAGGTTTTCATTTGTTGGCCGCCAATGTAAATTTAAACGGAAACAAGAGTTTTCCCATCACAAATGATTGGATTATTACTTACTCTCTGGCTGAATGATAGTTATCGAGCAACTCTTTTGCAGGCATAAATTATTGGCATTTGTGCTCGTGGTATATAATTTTTATCAATAGATTACAATTTCTTGGAACAGTTTATTATCTTACATTTGCTAAGTAATGCATCAATATGCTCGAGTTTACCATTTGGGAAAAAAAGTTTGGCAGGATACGTACGCTTTGCTAGCCAGTGTATGAATAAGAATTTTGTGGATCATTGTTTCTCAAACTCTGCAGCGAACGCCATCAGTAGCGAAGTTTCGGATAGACTGACTAGGTAAACGAACGTTGATCGCAAAATACTTCGCTCCCTCCAGAGCTCAAAAGTCACATAGACACCACTAAATCGCTGCATAAACCTAAAATCAACGAATACTAATCAATTTAAAAATTTCCCGTGCCCATTTTCGAGCCTGAAAACGGTCACATTTTGCAGTTTGTTTGCGGTGGCACTCGCAGTGAAAACGCTGCAATCGTCCGTGGTGTCATTCAGGGATTAACACCTGCCCGGCGGACATTAGTTGGGAACCGTGTACGATTCTCCCTCAACGGATTTTTTCTGGACGATTGCCTTGTGCGCGTATGCAATAGGATAGGAGAGTCCTTTCGAGAAGGTAAAAAATGGTACTTGGTTCTTTTCGAGAGAAGAGTCAACTCAGCAAAAACATTCTCCATTTGCTGTTAAAATCCTAAAGCTTTTAAGATTGAGCCTTAAAATATTATAGATGGTAGAATAATAATGAGACTATCGTGATCTTGAGTGGTGTCTTGCTTGAAGTACCCAAGTACTTAAGGAGTTTGCTTTTATATGCGTATAGCTTTTAATGATGAAAGGAACACTTGTCATGTGTCCACACGAAATTGATTTTCATGCTACGATTTCAACGAAGCATTGTCAGTATTATTAAGAAAAAAATCCTTAACGCTGACCATGAGTCGTTGAAGTCGTTTACCAACTTATGCTTCCGTGATAAATTATCAATTTTTCAATCACTGTGTTCACATATACAATGTTAAACCTAAAATAATTTAGCAAACATAACTTAGAGCATTTTCAAATTAGCGATCATTTGATTACATCAGAGAAAAAGCATTGGATTTCTATGACATTGAATTCGTCCCGTAATGAAAATCATATTTGTGCATCAAGTTGCTAATGTCCATTTTTTAGTTCCTGAAACTGTGTAGCTGAATTTAACGATAATTATTCGAAGGAAGTAGTTAACGAGGTTCGTCATACTCATTTTATTATCCCTATCGTTAATGCTGCTCTTATGGAACGACAAAAGGAGAGCATTAGCATTATTTATCTTCAATTAAGCAAGAAAAGCTGTCCCAGTCTGAGAGTCTGCCTTTTTCCACAGAAAAAAACTGTGTTACATTCGTGTGAGAGCGTAAGCCTATTCTCATCTGATTGCACCACGTAAAGGCAAGCAATAATTTGCGTGACGTTTCAGTTTCAGGTAAAAAAATATGCTCACCTTATCGCATGCACATTTCGATCAAATTGGCGTGCTTAGTCGCAGTTCCTTATTTTTGATGTGTCATGTGCCCACGCCCCTCGTTTAATATACCATCCTTTACTTCGTGGGTCGAATGTCTCCTCTCTTTCGGAAACGCCCCAGGGTAGTTATTTTATGTGAATCGAAGATTTCTGCTCTAAAAGGTGCCTCGCACAGTCTGAGACACAATATGAGATAAGCGGGGTAGTCATTTAATGGCGAAAGGAGCGCGACTCAAGGCTGTTTGCTATCGTCGGTCGTCCACAGTCGCTTATGCCGATTCGACATCTTTAGCAGGAGAGAGTTGTAGAAGAGTTCGGATGAAGGGGGAAATTTCGACGTAGTCGTTATTTTACTTGGCTAAAAAGCTTACCTAAATTATTTTAGAAATGAGTTTTACTGAATGATTTTTAATAATAATAAGGCCGTCATATGCGATGGCATGATCGGGTGACAAGTAAATACCTAGAGAAGATCCAAGTAATTTAGGGTATTCATATTGAAATTTCTTTGCGGCTGACTATAATTAATTTAAAACTGTAACATTCTCAAACATTATTGTAACGAAACAGTATGGAAGGCTATAATTATGCAGAGAGGTTTTTAGAAAATATTTCGATTTAAACTGTTCCTCTCTGCCAAAGAAAATAAAAATATAGAACGTTAACGCATTAGAAATGTATATATTTATATATTAGTTTATATCATACATGTTTATTTAGTATTATGTGGCTTAAATTTTATTTTTTACTTTTTTATTTAGTATTATCATATGATTTAGGGGACGTGGTAGTCCAGTGGTTAGAGCGCTGGACTGCTAACCGGAGGTCCGTGGTTCGATTCCCGGTGATGCCTCTTGACACCCTCAGCTTCACCCAAGCTGTATATCATTTACGTTTACTAGGCCATCCTGGGAAATCACAGACGGTAACGGGAAAGCAACTGGCCACCCAACCCTGCTGTGTGAACATCACACGCCGTATAAGGCTCAATACTGGTTTAGCTCCACCTTCACTTACCAAACCGACCTTCGGGTTGATTTCTGCGATTGTTTTTGATCGTATGGCTTGTTAACAAGGCTTATAATTTCAATTAATCTACTATAATCCTAGTACAGTAATTGAGGGTTCCATTACTTGTGATATTGTTCGACTATAACATCACTTAATGTTTACGAAGGACACGAATTATTATTTTCTAAAATCAAATTTTAAGAGTAACAGCAATTTCAATGCTAACTATATATGACTGCATATTTACTTGAGTTGGTTTTTATTTTTTAGCCAAAAGTGTTGAAGTGAACCATCAATTAGCATTTACAATTAGTCAATCTCGGTTATTTGTTTTTTTGCCTGCATAAAAGGAACCTTTATAAAATTAGAAACTATAAGTATATGACGGTCAAGTGATTTTTTTAGGCCTTAAGTTTTCTGCCACTGGCAATATAAAAATTTTAGCATCTTACTCCAATAATTATTAGGCTAGGAAATAACATGAATTTCACCGTGTAATTATTTAAACTGGTCCAAATACCGCTCAGAGCAAATTACACTGGACAAATAACAAAGTAAAGCAAGATTAAGAAAGTTAACAGATTACATAAAGCAGCATCACAAAACAGTCATTTTCAACTATAAAAAAGGGCCAAGTCAGAGGAGGGGCAATGGCCAGAGGGGAGAGGAGTGTGGAGAAGGGAGAAGGAGCGCAGCGGATAAAGGAGTTTTAAGGAAAGGATCGAAGCTGCGAAGACGCTTCAAAAAAGCAGTATGGGCTGGTGGCAGTCTATACCTACATAAATTAACGTTTCGTGATTGAGAGTTAAGGTGTGTGATGAAAAGAAATAGGTCATTCAACCGCTTCGAGCTCGGGGACATGCGAAGAGATAAAAGAGAAAGAAGTTCAGGTGACCAATATTTTCCGTTGACTATTTTCATGGAATAGGGCGCGGTAGTCCAGTGAGTAGAGCGGTACTAACCGGATGGCCCGAGTTCAATTCCCCGCTCGTTCGATTCCCGGTTTGACGCCTCTGGGCACCCTCAGCTTCACCCAAGCTGCGTACCATTTTTCCGGTTCCAGGCCATCCTGGGAAATCACAGGCGGTACGGGGAAAGGAACTGGCCACCCAACTCTGATGTGTGAATTTCAAACGGCGCGCCGTTGGGCGTGCTCTGGGCGAGCTACCTACCAATCGACCTTCGGGTTGATTTTTGTGATTGATTTTCATGAAAAAACTTTATAACATTGTGGCGATGAGACATTGTGGCAATGGAAACTAATGTTGTCGAGAGAGATGTAACGGTAATTTAAGTGATGGTAGCGAATTGTATAGAGGAAGAAATTCATTGGCCGTTCAATTAGTTTCAGAGAAGAGGAAGGGGTAGAGGTTTGGAATTGACGCTTTCGGACAGGATAAATGAATACCTTCGGGAGCACGATACTTTTAATAATCACCTTCTTCTCATTTATTCTTCCTTAAGTAGTGTTTGCCTTCCTAACATTCATTCTCGGATTTTACTTAGCACTCTTGTGGCGGTCCGCGGGGGAGATGAAGTAGTGGGAATCATCTAAATGATACCCTTATAAATATTAAATCCATTTGGCTTCCTCTCTTCAATCTCTTATCCCTATTACCAAAATAATCTTGTGATAATTTCACCCTGGCTATGATTTTTCTGTATCTTCTATTTTCCTGATTGGCGATCCAAAAAAATCGAGCAAATTATTGGTGGTTTATTTTGTACACTTGCTTTCTGTCACCAATGTTCTCGGAATAATTCGAGTCATCGATTTCCTTTCGAAGTATTCTACATGACCTCTTTTGTGACTATCTTCTTGCTGAGCTCCATGCCTGACTTGATTTTGAAGTCAAACAGAGAGGCTCTACATGTTAAGGGAGCAGTACTGAAAAACTTGTTATCTCACATTAATCAAACAAACATTTCCCTCATTTGAGTTATTTCGGGAGAACTCAGTTCGCGGAGTGGGAGGAGCACTCAAGAGGCATGGATGCCGCTGCGGCCAGCCGAGGAGCGTACAGCGACGGAACTAAGGAAAACATCCAAGGGCATCGTTATTCCTCACTTCCGGCTGTCCGCTGCCTCCACCCCATTTCTCTCGCCGCAATGGCCCGCGAGGATCTTGTTTCCACCACCACGTGCTCCTCCCCTTACACCTCACAGGAAAAACCCCTTCACACCAGAGTTCACTCCTTTGGTCTTCCCCCTCAGTGGTTCTCAATCGCTTTTTCCTTGAACATTCTTACTTTCCGTGAGTATATTTTTTTTCCAGAAAAATATGCCACCTCTTAGCTTATCCAAGTCCTTGTTGAGCATCAGACCGTAGAGCCGTTGGTTCAAATGATGAGTTACTATTTTGAATAATGGAGTGATAATTTTATGTATCATGATTTCATTTTTGTCGTTTTTGCGATGGCTGTTGGTGGAAACATGGCCTGAAATAGCGTTAAAATATACTAATAAATTGTCACATGACTATAAATCAGCGGTTTAGCGAGAATTTCCCAAGTGAGTGCCCCAAAGTTACCTAACAGAGGTTTTCAATGAGCCCCATTGGTATGCTTAAACTAATTGGTTCCTTTATATTCCTATTATCGAAATCGTAACTAACCTGTAAAATGCTGCCTAAAGGGCGAATTTTTCAACGCAGTGCAAATAATTAATTTTATTAAATATATTAACCTAACTACAACAATTTAAAAATCATAATATAATTACTTACGTAAGACAAGGGTTAAATACATTTCTAAGTTATGTATGACGGTACATCAAGTTGCTAATTATTAATCGCTAATTGCTCAAGTCAATTTATATTTTAATAAGGTACTATTTGTCTCATGCATTATGGCAGGTTAGACAACTTCTGAATTACAAATGAATACGTTTTGAGTAAAATTTCTTTTCTAATTACAGTCAAGACTGTTGCGTATGCACACTGATGACTATACTTTTAGAATTCTTTTGAGAAATAATTAATTTATGAAAGTTATTAAGCATTCCTAAGAAGTCCCCTCAATCATCAGATGAAAAGCACGTTCCTATAATTTCTCACTAAAACCGATTTACTCGTATTTTTGTGGCATATGAAAATTATTTTGAAATTCATATTTCCATGATTATTTTTGATATTTCAGTGTCTTGTTCGTCCGTCTTCCGAGAGCGTAAAAGGATGCTCGTTTAATTTTAACGAAAACTGTGCGGTGATCTTTCAAAACATTAACTGTCATCGTCAATCGGACCTAATATTCTTTTGAAAAAATGCAGTAAAACTTACAGAATACTTTTCTCCCATTTGATTTCCCGGATAAATTAGATTAACTCGCATGAAAAAGAGCAATTTTATAAAAAAACTCAGAGAATACCTCTTGTAGAGAACCATTTGAGATAAAATAATTTGCTGTGGATACTTGATTATTTATTATTATTAAATGTAGTCAACGGTTTAAGGTATGCTTTGATGATTCTGAGATGAAACACTGCAAAACTTTTAGTCCCGTCTAAAATGACACTATACAACGCATCACCCTACACTACAATAAACCATTCTTCATTTTCGCATATATCCTGCCACCCCCCATTCCGTCCAACATGACTAAACTTTACACTTTGCTTGCCTCGCTTATTCAACCTCCTCCCATGTATCACAGTATTCAACGTATTATTGCCACTCAATATGCCCTGCATCCACTTTTCTTGTCTCCTTTGAATTTCTTCCAATAAACTTCTCTCTTCCAATAAACTTCTCTCTTCCCCTCTTATCATGTTTAGAACCTCTTCGTTTGTTTTTATTTCTTTCCATTTCACTATTTCCATTCTTTTTCACACCCCTTCATATATCTAGTTTGCACCATATACGTAGTTTAATTAAGATGCACTATAGTCGAAGGTCTTTTTCCACCATGCCAAAATTAATTTACAAAATCCTTTCCGTATCATCCGTATACATAGCCATTGCTCTCAGTCAGCTAATCTTATTTTATTATGAACCAGAGGAATTGTTGTAGTCTATTTAATGCATAGAAATTCAGTTTCACTGAAGAAAATTTAAAAATCAATATTCCTCATTTTTTATTAGCTGAAAAAAGGGCTAAGTAGACCTTTTGTAGATATGTACTAGGGTAAATGGTATGTCACTATAAAAATTCTCTCCATCAAAATTATTATCACCATAAAAATAAGTTGTAAAGACTGTATTGCATGCTTATAGACATTCGGCTCTTTACCTCACCTGCAATCTCCATCCTCTAAAATATCTTCTGAGGCACCAATAAATCATTGAAATTATTCACTGAACATCATGATGGATTCATGTCTTTCGACCATCCTAGTCTCGTAGTATCTGTACAGGCCCTAAAAACACGACATATTTCTGTCATCGTTACAAAACAATTTCAGATTTCGAGTTTCCGTTCCGCGTCACTCCATCAGAGGTTTTAGCAATGATTGGTCTGTGTTGCCTTCGGTTAATCTTTGAGGAGGGCGTTGTGGTAGTCAAATGTGTGGTGAATCATCCAGGGAAACCTTTCGAAAAACCTATCAAAAATAAAACCAAGTGACTGGGTACGCACTTAGTGGAATCTTTCCATAAGAACAGAGAATACTAGGACTTTAGTGAATTCCACTGACTTATTACTTAAGTACAAACGGTTTCGGCCGTCAGACCATCATCAGCTACAAGGAAAATCGTAAGTATTACGATTTTCCTTGTACCTGATGGTGGTCTGACGGCCGAAACAGGTTGTACTTAAGTAATAAATCAGTGGAATTTACTAATGTCCTAGTATTCTCATTTATTACCAATCAAAAATCCAATCTATGCTATTTTTTGCGTACAGACTTCGTTGGATTTTTATATATGGCACAAGTAAAGAAACTATCTACACTAATCAAAAATCTAAGCTAATCTTATTCTATCATAACCCATCTTCTTGTTGATTACTGGGGTTTTTAATCAATTCGGAGTGTTTTCTGTGTTTCTTTGAATACCCCTTACATGGCAGTTGCTCTATCTTATCCTTGACTTATTATTTCTTCATTTTTAACGTATATCCAATTCTAGTTGAATGGTATTAGCAAATCCATCTCCAGTCATATCGTGCACTAGCACGAATGCATCTGCATAACTCGGTAACTAGCTACCCTAACTCCTGCCTTCCACAAATAATTTGTTTTATTATGGCTAGAGGTTGTCTGCCTTTTGGAATATATTTCCTCTTTTCTTTCCACGCGCGTTGAGATCGAAGTTTCTCTTTTCTTCCGTCAAAGATCCTTCAAAATTTATGGATCGTGTCGAGCATCTGCATGGTACCTGGTATTAATTCTTTTGGAAAAGTTCTGTTTAATCATTTTATTTATCTATTGAAAGTGGATCTCAAGAATAGCAGGTTATTCTTGAGGTCCACTCCAAACGCTGGATAGACCAGGACTGAACAACGTACACCCCTGAAAATTGATCCTTGCAATTTTCCAGAGTAGGTACGTTGATCAGGAAAATCTCAAAAAAATATTTGGCTTGAAAGGTCATCTATTTATTTTATATGATCAATACATGAAATAGCTATTGTAAGATGATGTTGGATACACCTCGTTTTCAACAGCATTTCCTTTTCTAAGAGGTCATTTTCGGGTAAACAGTTTTCCGTGGCACGTTCTGCAGTTTTTCACCTTCATCCAGCATGGATTTCTAAAGCCCATCGGATGGGTCGGAATTGGTTAATAGGAAGGAACCATGAATCATAGGGGTAAAGATTGTGGGCGGAGCCCTTGCCTCCCTCCCTTTCCTACGCCACTGCTATTTGTAGGTATTAGCGAGGAAAACGTGCTGACAAGGCAATAAATCGATATGAAATTTAGCTTGTTAGGCATCAGAATATAAGGATAATATAAATAAGATGTATTTTCTGAAAAATCATTCGTAGCTAAATGTTTCCCCAACTCTGAGCGCATTGAATATAATTTTCCATCTATTGGTACTCTTTTCATGTGAAAGCTTATGTTAATCAAATTTAAAATTTGTATTCATTCCCATAATTTTTTTTTCAATTTTCAACCAAGTTATATGTTAAGTGCTCGAAAGTCGAAGTAACTTATTTACTTAAAAATCAGCGACGACAAAATCAAAAATGAGGAAATTTCCTTTTCCTGCTCCTAGGTTATCTTATTTACTGTTTGAACTGCAAAATCTGGCAAAACACATGCATATGCAGGATCATTATCAAAACACTGACCCTTGGTGTCACCAGCTACATAGTACAAGATCACCATTCATTCCCGGACTTGATCATTTGAACATGTCATCAGATTTACTTTTAACGATATACTCCAAGCAATATTTATATGATATTTGTAAAAGGTAAATTGACTAAGCAGAGCTTCCTTGAGGTTATAAGGCAATCTATCTTATCCTACTTCTTGGCAGTGAGTTTCTTCAATTACGAATAAAACGTGCCACATAAATGAGTCAGACTTTGTTTGCCAATTCCAATTTAAAAAAATATTATTGAAGTTCGAAAGTATGCTTTCCGATACCTATGGTTTATTCAATCACCATGTGTGACCCAAGCACAATGGGGAGAGTGGTATTCTGCTTTGTGACCAAATTTTCTCAGGGAAAGCCATCAGTCTGTTGATGCTGCAGCTCATCACTTAATTCCAATTAAGGTCTTCGAATTGGATAACCAATCACTTTTTCATCATAAAGTGAACGCGTTGCCTATCAGGCTTATTCACATTTGTAATTTAAGTTTCAGATTAATTCTTCCGCTTAAATATAATTATCTAGGTCAGTAATGTCTGATATGATCCCTTGATATGCTGAGAGTAAGTCACCGACTAAATAAGATAAGTCACCGACTCACCGGTTGTGAGATTACTTTTTACAGTGATAGATAGGAACGTAGCGGATTAATTCTTGCCCAAAATTATATTAGTCAAGTAGACCACGGTGAGAAGTTAAAGGAAATAAATTGACGGGCCTGTCGATTAGGAGATTCATTTTGCTCATACTCAAATTGCGACCCTTACTATTACCTTGTTGCGACTTGCCTGGTAATATTTAGATAGATTTAGACTTTATATTTTCGAATTCTTTGGTGCTTATAAATTATATGCAATGCAAATACATCTTTTAGGCGATCCTTTCTTTAAAAAGACTTAAGCTGTTTATGAATCAAAATATGAGATGTCCTGCCTCCTCCCGTCATCCTTCTTTGCCTTGAAGTCTTCGTCCCTTCCTCTCCCCTTCGCCCTCCTTCCTTCACTTCAAAACACTGGCCCTTTTGTTTGTTCAGGTGAAGAGATCTGTCAAGGCCTAACAGCCCAGGGTCTTCTCCCCCTCATCACCACACTTCAGCCCAATCCAGCATTTCCCACTAACATTTCCCCACCCTAAACTTGCAACCTGCCCATTTTTCTCACTCATGTCTCACAGTAACGAGGGTGAGTAGAGCGTAAAAGTCGCGTCAAGTTTTCTTTTACCATTTTCGGCCGTTTTCCTCGGAACGTAACGCGTCATATATTTCGAATTTAATTTATTTGTCCTTACTTGTGCAGCCTTCTGTTTGCACATACATATTTACAACCGATATTGACCGTATATTTTTTCGGCCTCGATTTTCAATTGAATCGTTTCATATAGCGCTGCTCGGAGCAAATAATTCAGACGTAATATGTATTGGGAACCTTGAATTTTGAGTTGAGTTTTAACCCTTATTTCTAATTGTAGTTCAAATTTACTTTACCGTTGGGCTCTAATTGAAGTCTAGCATAAATAAATTATTGCAACTTAGGATTATCACAGGACCTAACCATTATACTTTATTAGTAATTTAGGCTTTACAAATCTAGATACGTAGTGTTTGAATCAACATTGTATGTCTCATTCCACCTTAAGTGACTCAATCAGAATTTCTTATCGTAATTTTTAATGACTGATATCGCCCGGCGATAGACGGCTGAAATTTAACGTTGATTGGATGAATGCTGAATTGAAAATAAGGGAAGTTCAAAAAAGTTGCATTCACGTTTGTCAATTAAAAAAACACGTTGAGTCTTCTCTTTATTGAACGGTGACTTAGATAGACTGCATCACTTTATTGCTCTCTCAAGATTATCTACTAAATAGTGGCAAGAAGGATAGCAAATCACTAATACATAATGTGATGCTCTCATGATAAGTACCCGAGTAAAATAAGTAAAATATTTAGTGACATTAAGAATCAATGGCACTAGAAGTAACAAAAATGACAACACTAGCAGTTTTCCACTTAATAAAATACTTAATTATGTCTAGTTTCGATGTTACACCATTCTCAAGTGGTGTAGTTAGTGGGATAAAAATTTGGAAAAGTGAAAAACTACTAACTACTCGTGCTGTCATGGCATAAAGACTTATTCTTATCGACAAATCTTTTCCAGAAAATGTTTTGTACTCGTATATTAATAAAATACATAAAAAACGATCATTTGTTCCCAATATGCGCTCTTAATGTCAAAGGAGTTTAATGGCTTTGAATTTTTTGTATTTATGTACCTCGCATTTTCTCTTCGGAAAATCTCGTTCAGGACTAGACCCTAAAAATAACGTTATACTGGTCGTGTCTGCTTTCTGTTATCGGTGTCTCGTAGTACAGAGATGCCTGCAATTGATTTCTTCATGCATGTAATGACTATGTTTCACGTTTTATTTTTTTTATTGCCCATCGTTATACCTATAAATACACTGCATTGTTCTTTCATCCGTCCTGCTCCTAAAAACACTGTTTATTTCTCACCATCTTTTTACTCCCTTCCGGCTTTCTTACTCATCCCCTTAACCTTCGCCCTCCTCCTTTCAAACTATCATCCACTCTCAAAGTCAGAGCTAAAACAGATATACATGCAAGCTTTTGGCAGCTTTCGACCTGTTACCCTCCCATACGCCAAATACAAGCATATCTACCTATCACTCATCGTCAATCCCTCCCCCTGCCCTCCATTCACAAGCAAAAGGATTTCTCCCCCATATGCTACTAGCGCGACTCCTCTCGTTTCAGAGTCGTTTTTTATAGGCTTTAGTTTTTTGTGTTGGTTTACGGTTGTACGTTTTTTATGAAAGAGAATCCCTTATGTGTCCTTCGAAAAAATCTCTCGTGTCATTTTTTCCCGGTCCTGAGTTTTTCAATCTTATAACTATTCTAAATCGACAGGGAGGCTGCATCAGCCATGAGGTCTTATACGCGCGGCTCCTTTTTTTGTCTCCATTCGCTAGTTATTGGTGTAAGTTGTTTTTTTTTTGGTAGATAAGCCTATTCAAACATTGAAAGCTTAAATAATCAAGGTCATCAAAGTTCTTACCGTTAAGAATTAGTTTGAAGTGATGTAAAATTTGTCTCTTTTACTTTATGAAAATGGATTGAGATCTAAATGTATTTAGCAATCTACAAATTCATGGTACTTAATTATTTTTCCCTGGAAACGAAAGATGTGAAAATTATAATGTAATGTAAAGTCTAAAGTATGATAATTCTGCGAGTTAAAATACAAATGAAAAATAACTTGGACCAATGAAAACGAATTATTTGTCATAAAAATTACTGTGAAAATGTACTATTCTTTGTAACGTCACTATTGACGGAGTTGGTTAGTATATGCTGTTCCGTTGGTTCAAATACTCCTTAATTTATCCAATATCGCCCTCAATAAGTATCAGTAATTAGGTTTTTGGCCAATATAAAATTGAAATTCCTGAATTTAGATATAAAAATTGCCTTTTTTGCTTATAGGTTCATGCCTTTTGACACTTTGATTATTTCTTTGGCTCAAACGAAACCTCTGAAAATATTATTCCCGTCTTTGATCACATTGTCAGTTTTTTTTTGGAATATGGAATCAAGCAGTAATGCGTCCCTTTCAACCCCTGACCGCTGCTGGACGTGGATGTGGGTTCCCTATGGGACATACGTTCCCTTGTGAGCAGTTCAAATGCTCGTCGCGTTACCCTTTCTCTCCACTCTACTCCATCACTTCGGGCCTCGTCATCGTGCCCTGTGGGCGCCTCCATCGGTTGGGAAGCCGCATCAAGTGCTGTCCCGCATCATTAGTGTAAACCACAGAATGCGTTTTCAAACAAGGGTAGGATTTAAGTGGGCTCCATTATCACGACCATAATTGAGGGTTTTAAAGGTTTTGTTTCTCACGGTAGGTGAATTGAGTTGGCTGTACTAAGAATCGAAGGAAGGAAGATTCGTACGTTTTTATATCAATGCAATGATCTTTTTTCTTTAATTGATATTCTCTTTTTTTTACTACGCACTGAATCATCGAAAATAATTGTCTTTTCCTCTACACGCGTGTTCATTTCTGTTCCTTCTCTCTCTGATTCCCACAGCCGTTACCCCTAGAACCAATCTTTCCCAAACTGATAGTCGCGAATCCATGGAGGTGAGGAGGAGGAAGAAAATTGAAAAGTTAAAGCTTATCAAATTTAATTTTTAATCAAATCTAGCAACTTGCAGAATACTATTCGGAATGGAAATGACATAGCCTGCTTTCTTTTGGCTAATTACCTCGATTAGTAAACTTAATAAGTACTCCATTAAAACATTATGTTATTTCTTACATTGATAGATTAGAGGAATGCGGCATTTTGGGAAGTCGTGGAAATCTTTCATAATGGATGGATGGATTTTAATATCTCCCGCTTTAACCCTTATGAGCGGCTTGGGTTATTTTGAGGGATTATGGCTATTCATATTCTTAGATTTCATTGTTTGACTGCTAGCACTCTTTCAAAGTGAGAATAAACCAATTGTAATCATATATAGTTATTATTTTTGGATCTCAAAAAGTGAAAAATTCGAAAATATAATTTTCATAAATGAAACGGTGAACTCTGAAGATATAAGTAGGTACTTTTAAAATGTGTTAGTTCGTTAGATCCACTGAATATTCATTTTCTTTTTATATGTGTGGCGAATTCAATTGTCAATTAACTAACTCTTTTTTGTAAGTATTTAATTTTTTTCTTTTTCAGTAACAATTTTTTTTTCTATGCCTATTCTGCTGGCTTAAATAAAAGTATCTTTTCCCTTGCGTGCTAGTTATTTTTATTCCTCTAAATAAGTTTCTACACCTTTTGTTCATAATTTCTATACACGTTATAATTCCTGATAGATTTATTCGATCTTTGTCCTTCGCACACAGTGCCATATTTTCATTGATTTCGAAGCCAAAGGAGAGACAGTATGAATATTATAAAAATAAAAGTGTGAATGCAAAATTTACTTAATGGCGTTACATAAAAATGATTGTGATAATTTTTCAAGCGTAAGAAGAGAATGTTTTTGCGCATCATATAATCCTTTAATTTTTCAGGACGTCCGTAAAAATTAAAATCGTTCCTATTCTCTCCCCAGCCGCTCTTTCGCTCTCTTCCACCCGTCACCCTCATCACCCTCCCTCCCCCTCTCCGCTCTTCCTCCCATCCGTTCCCCGTCCCGTCTAAACCCAGAGAACACTTCACCAACCCCTTCCCCCTTTTTCACCCCTAAACAAAACAATGTGTCCATTAACCCCTCCCCTCTCCTCTCTAATTCTCCCTCGGCCCGTTCCCCCAAGCTCGCTAGCACACACACACACACACACACATCCCGCACCCAGACCAGCCGTCGCCGCCGTCTTGAATGGCTGGCTCGCGGAGCAGCTTGCGGAATGGTTTCCGACGGAATGAAGCGTCAGGCGTGCTTTGCGAGTGAAGGTCAATGGGGTAGGTGGATGGAGCAGAAATAGGTTGACGAGCCGTTGACCGGGATGATTTTTCATGTCCATTTGCGTAGGACAACTCCAAGTCCGACTTATTGTGCCAAAAGTGTTTTATGATCTCTTTTTGAGCATAATGTTTTTAAGTGGTGTTGCTAAATGGTTTTCCTTACCCTTTCGATGATGAACAGGTTGTGATGTCATTTATCGAAATCTCCTTACAATAGCGGCAAGATCTAAAAAATGTTAGGCTTTCACTCCGAGGTCAACGGTAGGGGTCCAAATGCGCTTTTTCTTCTTTTACCGCCGGAAAATCAGAGAGTTTAACAATTTACTCTATAATAGGCGCTTAAAATAAATTCCTATATGCATGGAAACTTAGTGTACTAATTTACACTTAGTGATTTTTTAATATCAGCCTCTAATTGAAACTCTATGGGCGCATAGCATCTGCTATATCTAATTTTCTTGCTGCATTAAAGAAAGTCGTCTCATCTCAGACACCTAAAAAAAGGCAGTATACAAAATACCTTACCAAAACGCTGGTCGGACGCTAATTCACTTTTTAAATCTTCTTACCCGTCTTCAATTTATATTTTTTACGATATGCTAAATTCGTTAAAGATAATCCTTCACTTTTCCCTGCAAATATTGATACCCATAATTCAGTTGCTCATCTCAGCGATGTAAGCAATTGAAAATTATTTTTGCCAGGAAGGTCCCTATCATTTTATTTAAAAAATAGAACCAATTACCAGTATGAAATTCATATGCAATAATGCTTTCTAAGGTCAATTAAAAACTGCTAAGTAAACACTACTACCGTATTCATGAAACGTTATTAATTGTAAATCATCACCACGGATATTCAATTTGAGGATTGTTTCTTAGCACCTCTCCAAACTAGCTCTCTCTCTAGCAAACTCTCCAATTTTTTCATTCCTCCGTGGCTCATTGCGTTCACATTTTTCATCCCGAGTCTCTCGTAATTCATTGATGGCGCTTTTCTGTAATTCTTATCCAATTAGTTTTTTCTTCTTCTTCACACACACGAGCACCCCAACATTAGTTTGTGGCATCTATAGGCTTTTCTTTTCCTTAATTCTCACCCACTCTTAGAAGTATATACCTATTCTTCATTTGGTCGATACTATTGTGTATCCATTTTTTCATCATCCTTCCAGGAATGAATTATTATATAAAGGCTAGGTAGAACTATTATCCTTTAGTAGTTGTTTCTTCTGATAGAAAGCCTTCTTTGCCATTCTTTTTAGGTATAAAATAAGTGTCCCTCTTCATTAGCTATTGGGATTATTTTCCAAATCGCATAATTATTCTTCTTATTCCAGTATATTTTTCCCAAGTCCCATTGTAAGATTATCCAACTAACTTCGACTGCAGGCCACTGTTATAGTTTTAATCTTGTTAATCTTGAGGTTGTATGTTTAATCCCCTTCTCCGAACATAATAGTATCCTATCTATCTTCTTTTTTCTCAGCAAGTTCAGTTAAGTCGTTTGCAATTCGCATGCTTTCTCCGAGAAATCTTTCTTTTCTTTGACCTTGTTTGTTGGTTTTCTCTATAATTTTAAATAAGTAGAATAAATAACTTTTTAAATTATTCAATCTTAATATAGTTATGATACCGATCTACTTTATCAACAACACCGATACCCATAAAAGGAATGAAATGAATGAATTTTCAATGTTTACAAATGCGGTAATATGGAAAGGATATAAGAAGAAGAATTGCAATAGGTAAGGAAGCTTTTATGAGTAGGAGAGAATTGATG
>LYUA01000225.1:345665-360780 GCA_002093875.1 Calopteryx splendens | reverse complement strand
TGGTGCGGGTGGTGGTGGGGGTGGTGGTGGTGCGGGGGCGGCGGGGGCAGGAGGCCCTGGAGGGGGCCCGCCCCATGCCCGCCCCCCAGCATCTGCCCGCTCAGGTTAGTCATGTCCGTCTGGGTGTTGGAGAGGCCATGGAGCGGGAGGCCGTGGTGCGGCGGCGCCGACGACACGGGCGAGTGTTCGGCGGAGGGCGGTGTGGGCATCCCCGCCGCGCTCTGGCACACGTACCACTCGGAGAGATTCGTGGTGGCCGTGATGGAGGCGGAGGTGGAATTGGTGGAGGGGGTGGTGGAGGACGGGGCGGAGGAGGAGGTGTTGGCGGATGAGGAGGTGACGGCGCCCCCGGGCGTCAGCTGCGGCGTCATCGCCCGGCTGCCACCGCCTGTCGTCGTCGCCGTCTGCGTGGGCGAAGGGGACACCGCGGAGCTGCTGTGGTTGCTCTCCGAGTCGGAGTCGTCTGAGTCCTCGAAGCCGGGCGGAGGGGGGCTCTTGCCGTGCACCTTCATGTGTTTCCTTAGGGATGAGGGGTGCGTGTATGACTTGTCGCATCCCCGGATCTTGCAGTTGTAAGGCTTGTCGGAGGTGTGGACGTGAGAGTGCTTCTTGCGGTCGGAGCTGTTGGCGAATCGTCGATCACAGCCTTGGAACTCACATTTAAACGGCTTTTCGCCTGTAATCGGAGAATAAAAATAGGTTAGACATACTTAGGTACAGAAATAAAAATGTATAATAAGGAAATTTATAAGCTTTTCCCCGAAGAAGGAAGAGTCAGGTAGCGGTTTTAGGTAGATACTTAAAAATGAATTAATTATTCGTACGAATTTTATCACTTGTATGCATGCCACACGGCACTCGTTACTACCTAATATCTTAAAGGATTATGGTGACAGAATAAGACTGACAAATACGAGCATAGTCGAGTTAGATTAGCTGTTTGAGAATATTATTGCATTTGGTAAATTTTGGTATATATACTACCTCAGAAATATTCGTGCATAACGGTTCAAATTATTGAAGTAATACCTGCAGCTACAATTAACTAATTTGGTAATTTATTATTCAAATAAGTAACTTTCTTCCACGCATACTTTATTGGGCACAACACGGGTTTTGTAGCGTCGCGACATCGGCCCAAACCGCCCCATCTGCCGTGGTTCTTGCCCAATATGTGGAAGAAAAGGTGTGTTTTAATATGAAAAAATGTCACCATTCCAGCCGGTTACCATTGATTTAATTTGATCACATGGAAAAATACTAATACAGGACTGTACACGGAAACATGAAGTTTTGGGAAAAAATTTTATCCCATAATATCTCACAAAAAATATCTCTAATATTGGGTTACCACATTCTGAACAACTTTCCTAATGTCATCACTTCAATACGCAAATGATTTTATATCACTGTGTTAATGCCAAGAGTATGACTGAGCGCTGAAGAGGATCTTATTCATATTTTCGAGACGTCACAAGGTGTATGAATTAAAATGGCGAGGTACTATTTCTGTCCTCCTGCACTCTTATTGTCCCCAAACTTTTACCTATTGTCGCGAGATGAAACCTGGTTCTACGAGCCCCCGCCAACATCATCCCTTCCCTTTCCTCGAACGTTGGCATGTTCCGTACAGACACACGGACGGACCTTGGGTAGCGGGAAAAGTCGGCCACTAGAGGCCGTTCATCTTCCATTGTCTTCTCGGAGTTGGACGTCCAGGTGCCCGTGGAAGACCCCAAAAGAGGCGACTCGCACCGGTCCCCAGGCACCACCCGCCCACCCACTCTCACCCACACGCCGACACCCGCCGCACGCACCCTCTACACAAACCCCGAGTATCACCTCCTCCCAGTCTCCAAAAACTCACTTCGAGGACGTGCGATCGCTGGCCACCGACCGGTCATCCTCCTTCGCACCCTCACCCGTTTCGGGTGCCGTTACTCGACATATCGTTAGCGCTTCAGTCGTTATCGTCGTTATTCGTTCAGTCGTTATTCGTCACGCAATTAATCAGTGATCCATTGATGCATATTTAGGGAAAGTTTCTCTCGCGACAAAAACGATTTAACTGGTGTAATGATTGAGGATTAGAATTAAATTTTAGCAGCTGCATGGCAATGAAATTTTGGAATAAAATAAATAGAGAAACCCAGATTAATATAAAATAGTCGAGATTGAATTACGTAACTCGGGATTCCAATTAACTCAAAGCCTAGTACTTTGATATGACTCTCACCTCTGCGTTCCAGGGCACATATATTCCAGTTCCGCCTCGAAGAAACTTGTCTTCATCACACGGGTTTAAGGGAAATGTAATGATAGTGTAAAAGGGATATTTCTTTCGCTTAGGTTAGTAATATTTGGAAAACGTGAAAAGGATTTGGAATCAATTGGAGAAGTCCTATGAGAGAAGTTCAGAAAAGTTCCTCTACAATCGCGAAAGAAATAGTTACTAGGAGAAAGTAATTGTGACAAGATTGTTCGATAAACCAGGATCGAACGCCTTACGGCCATGACGATAGCTGGCAGACTTATGAATTCTTCAGGGATCTTAAATTTACACCTGAAAACGAAGGAGTTTTTAGGACTACTCATTACCGGTAGGATAGACCGCTCATTTAAGTGTAAGAATATCGATTGAAACACTAATTCATTTATATCCCTATTCTTCCCTCAAACAATTCTCGATCACAGCATAACCTATACTTTCTAGGTATATGATTAGAGGAAAACAGTCGAAAAAAGAAACGCGCCCTATTTTAATCAGAGAAGAAACAGTCCCAATATTTTTAAAATAAGTTATGAGTATAAAAAAAATTAAATTTGCATATATTTCTTTTGCCTATCTCGATCACTCCTAGTAATAAACTCCTATCACTTTTTCCTGTATAACATGAATAGTTTTCTTGCATTTATTTCTGGCTCTCGGCGGCGTCATATACAGATGAGGAATGTTGGTGGTGAGCGGTGGATATTTTCCAATGACACTGATCTCATTTGCTTGGTACTTATAGCACGTGCTCCCAACATCCGAAATGAGATTTAATTATATGCGAAATAGTTCGCAATAACAAATTAACTTTTTCCTGCCAAAGCGAGGCAGAAAAAAATACTCATATAAAGTCCAATTTTCTTTGATAATTATAATAAGAAGTTTGAAAAAATGTAGTATGAAAGCAGCATGAAAGTAATCATATCGGTTATATTCACGATTTCGGAGAATAGAAAACCGACCTTGTAACATGAATATCACCTTTCCGCGCCAGCGCGCTAATGTGTTAAAAGGTTTAATAGCTGTGAAACGGCACGCCCCATAGTCTCTTTCCGACACATAAAGACCGTCATAGGCTACATACAGTTTCCTTCTCGGTCTCCTCTCACACACCCATTCCTACCTCAGGTTCAATTCACCGTGAGATAATCGATTATTCACACAGCCGAGAGGCGCATTTTAGTCTCCGTTTTTCCACCGCCAAACGCTGGGGCTTGCGGGGAAGGGTCAGCAGACTCCATCAGTTGGTCATTGTCGGTCAAGAGTCGGTCACACCGTGAAGATCCCGCCCTACAGTCCCCACCCACGCTATCAAAAGCGGACCTCTCTTTTCATCTCTGGGTCAGCTTGACCCCTCGTACCAGAGGATAATGTATCGGCGGCAATGGGTAAATCTTTTATTTTGTAGGCAAGGTCCTGTATAGCGCCGCCTTGACCCCTCTTGTACTCATTCAATATCTCTTTATATTTCTCCATCCGAAGAGAATTTTGGACCACAACAGATTTTTGCTTCGCGTTATTTTATAGTTTGATGGAGTTGACTTATTATTCTTAGGGTCAGAAGGTTGGGGAGGTGGTTGCGGAAAAACCTGGGCCCTTTTGAAGTATCGAATGCAGAGAACGGAGAGGCTAGGGCGAACATTTTTTGTCAGAGTACACCCTTTTGGGCAGGAATCTCAATGAATAAGACTAACGACAAGGAATGACGTGGCCAACTGTCAGATATGCTCTTAAAGCAGGTGAAGTAAATTCTGTAAATCAGGGCCCTTCGTAATACAAAGACGGATTGTATTGAGAAGCTATTTACTTGGAGAGAATCTTAGAGCGTAATGATTTTCCAAAAATGAATCCTTGGAACATTCGGTGATTTAAATCTAAATTTAATTGTCGTTATCTCGATACCTACTATCAGCGTTAAAATTCATGAATTATATGTTTTTGTTTTTTTTCAACTACCTCCGGCATTAAAATGATGCACAAATGAATACGATTCACAGGAAAGACTTATAAGAGCTCCGTGATTGAAACGGGTCATACACAAGCTGACCCACTCCCTCTCGACGCTCGTAGTTCGCCCTTCAAGTGAATAACCTTCCCTCTCTAAAGTTTCTTGGAGTGTTATGCGAGTGGGTTTAATGCTTGCGGTTCGGTTCCTGCAGGCTGGTGGCGCTGAGAACATCAATCTTTCTCTCAGTTCCTTTCCCTCCCTGCCCCGCTCCCACCCTTCCTTCTTTCTACGCTTCGTCGAGTTCGAATGAAGAACCCGAAGAGGTGCTCCCTCCACAGAGAGGGTGACAAGAAGAGGTGGAAAAAGTACGCCATCATTTTCTTCTAGGTATATATATACATATACATAGTGTATTTATATACAGTATATATGTATGTATGTATGTATGTATATATATATATATACTGTACATACATTTCCCTTGTCCAGTGTCCATGAACGCATATGCAACCGAGAAACATTCCTCTTATTTTTTCAGTTTCTAATCAATGAGATATCAGATCCTAGAAATCAGCACGATTACGGTTGATTAGAGATTTTTTTAGGAAACCCTTACTATGTGAATATAATCCTCACGCGTCTTCAATACAGGGGACCAAACGTTATTTAAAAAAATGCATTTTTCTGGGAAACCAGTAATGATGACTGCCCTTAAATGTCAAATTCACGTTCCATTTCACTTAATTTTCATTCTTCATTGTTTTATGCTCGATTGGATACAAATTTTATCGGCTCTTACCGCTGAACTGTCCTAGTTTCGTAGACTGATAGTTATGCCTCATCATTAGGGTGCCTCATGTCATGGTAACTAATCCAATACATATTGCGCGAAAATCATGATCGGTACAAGGTAGGTACACAGCGTAGTAAAAATTAAATGGCAGAACTGGGGTCATATTGATAAACAGAATGAGCTTTCCGTTGTGTCATGGACCCATAATTTTTTGCCAAGTAAGGGACGGTCTTTTGTGTCCCCCTTTTTGCCATTCTATGTGCTTTCTTCCTTCAGCGAGTCAATGGCCGCACTACTTTGCCTTCTTCCATAAATGCAAGAATAATGAACTGCCAGGTGACACAAGGGGAGTTCCAGAAGATTTTAAACGCCCGTGCAAGTCTGCTTGCCTCACGATAGGGAACTTGAGTGAGGTTCTTTCCTGAGGAAGGGGACGGCAAGGAAGAGAACAATCTCCGATATTTGGAGTGGGATGCAAAGAAAAATTCCTTTGAGCAACGTCCGTCTTCTGAGGGAGTCCCGCCCACTTTTTTTAAAGGACGCCCACGATTTCCAGGAAAAAATAATCTTTCCCTTTTTCCCAGACCGATGACTTCTCCCAAAGAGCAGCGGTAGAATTGCCTACGGGCCGTGACCAGGTGACCAAAAGGAAGGTCAAAAGATACAGCCAGTCAGTTATTTCGTTCTTCGTTCTGAAAAGGTTCTCTTCTTCTCTCCTCTTCTTCTTTAATGGCTCGAGGGAACCGGGAGAAAAGTAAACTTTCTTTGAAACTCTGGGCTTTCCTTTTGGAAGCATATTCTGACTTTACTATATTTACACTTCATTTGTTGCTTATCGAGATAACGGTGAGCTATCGCAATAGATATTTTGAGTAAGTCTTAAGGATTGTGCGCAAGAAATGGTTTGCTCCCAACCAGTAACCGGATATTTTTCATCTCCACTCCAATTTTTCAAGTTTCTTGACCATCTGAGAAATACTAATAAAACATATTAAAGATTTTAGTTCGAAATTCTGCAGTCATTTATCCTCAACCGTATTATAAGCTTTAAAATTGACGCCAAATATCTTAGTTTATTTCAGAATTAAAATACCATTAATTAGAGAACGCGCGAGCATGCCATGAATACTTCTTTCAAATACTAATTGAAGCCAGTGACCTTGCACTCCCAGCCACACTTTCTCGACGTGGAATGCAAAAGATGAGGTGAGGTTACCTTATTTTTGAAGTTGTTCCACGATAAAGCAAAAACGGCTAAAAAACATACTGCTGTTAACTTTTTAAAACGTCCTTGGCGTAAAGCAGTGCAGATTGTAAACAGTTTAGTGTTTTTATTGCTACCTCCGTTTCATATAATCAGGTAAATGGTCTTAATTAAGCTACAGAATTTTAAATGGATTTTAATAACTAATTACTCCAACCGCGCACCAACAATCTAACCTTTTTCTCGGAGGTATCGTACTAAATTGACAATAATGAAAAGTCGTACGAAAAGATTTAAATGATAGTAATTTATTAATAATTTGTATATATATGTATATATTAACATATAATTATATATATATATATGTATATGTATATATAAATTGCCGAATATTAAACCACTACGTGCTTTATAGATGAGCTGCAGCGCATGCATAGAAATTCATCTCCTTTTGTTAAATTCCATTGTAGCTCCACATGGCAGTATATAAAGTGGTATTAATTGTACGAGTAAGGCTTGGACCAAAAAAACTCACGTTGAGCTCGCTAAGTATTCTATTCTTAACAATCTAGGAATGCGCACGATACGCTAACTTCAAGTAAATCAAATATAATCCAAACTATGAATGAAAAGCAAGTATGTATTCATCATCATCATTGCATGTGGAATGGATAAATAAAATCTAAACCACTTATGTCGCCACTGGAATCGTTTTTGCCTCATCATTCTATTCCTATTTAGTGCATCAGATATCACGTGCGAGTGACGGAGAGATTAGCTACAAAATCCATTTCCGTCCTTGACATCCCATTTGTCAGCAACCTACCGAATTCCACGAAATGCATCGCGTTCAAGGGAAGAGTGGGAATACGTTATAAATGTCCTCCTTTCAGCCATCACCAACACATTTGTGCTCTGTTTGACCGACGGGGAGTGGGAGGAAAGATCGACTCGACCGAATCATGTTTCTTGCATTCTCCCTCTCCCATACTCACTTCAAACCTCCCCCCCCCCCACCTTCCTTCCTACCCGCCGAGGCCTTAACACGGTTCTTCCGCTCTGAGACCAAAGGGGTTGGTTTGGCCATCACGATAAATGACGTCACGGCAGTCATTCAACCTTCTTTTCCAGTCATTCGCTCGTTCCTTTCGTACTGTCGTCGTCGGAAAAGCTCCTTTTTTTATTTTATCCATCCTTTTCCTCCATTTCTGTCTCACCCCAGCACTGCGGATGTGCCCGGTCCGTACGTCCCTCAAGGTTCCATGCCACAATATCACCCCCCCATTCACCACACTCGCCCTCTCTCTGCGCCTAGGATTCATGTGCATCCGACTCCAGGTACATATATTATAGGAATGGATAAAGGAAGGCGAAAGCCATGACGATTTAGGAGGAAGGGGGGAAGGCTTGGGAAGTGAAATGGGTGTGTGTATACATGTCACGACGTCACATGCTCAGTGGCGCAGCTAACTGCGCACATGGCGCCTAACTCATGACTAGAAGTCATAATGACCAACTGAATAGTCCGAGCAAATAAAAACAAGATTTTTAATTTTTTATCTTTTGTTTTTATTATGTCCACTAATCAGTTGACGACATTGAAATCGATTTCTTGGTGTTTACCATTAGCAAGAAAAACTCCACACATATCGTGTGTTCGTAGTCCGTAAGTTCGTAGATTGGCGATCGGCATTGTTCCATTTTAGTCGCAATGCCATCCTTAGGCCTGAATTTATAGCAGCCTAATAATTTTACTAACTTTTTAACCTTTAGATTAAAAAAATATTTTAATTTCACTTTCAAAATTTAGTGACTACGTACTTACGTGACTACGTACTTACGTGACTACGTACTTACGTGACTACGTACGGAGAGTTATCAGGGAATTAAAGATTAAACAGAATTTATTACTCAGAAGAGGTTACCCATGAAAACCCTACTTAACCGGTATATTACCATTAATTATTCAAAAAATATTTAATTAGAGGTAAACAGACGAACTGGTGAGTACCTAGAACGCCTTGCCTGCATTAAAAAAAATAAATATCAGCATTTGCCATTTAACTGATAAAACTACAAAATAATAAGAGTCTAGCAAATATTTCTAAATAGTATCACATATTAATAATCCCAGTACTCATTTTATTGACGTGCCTGAAAGTTCACGTAAAATGGTTAGTGTAGCCTTAAATATTCATAGGCTTGTCATTTCTAACTGAATGAAAAAAGAGGCATAAATAAGGCCGTGCTAGTCCCTCTTAACCCCCATCAAACGATATTCCTCGTAATTTTTTTCGGTGCTGGTATATGAGTGTGTGGAGACACATGGAAAGGAACGAATTATGTACAAACTGGAGAGCGTGGTCTCAGACGCCAGTCAAAGATAACTCAGTCACGTAGAGATGCTGCTCTTCGGTCAAAGGTCGAGCATTTCTCTCCAACTACTGCTTCAAATATCCTACCTCCTTCCATCCACCCCCGTTTAACAGATCTAAAGCCTTCTCCTCTTTTCTCTCCGATGGTCTCTTCCCTCACCCCACCGCTATTTCCTCCGCTCCTTCCTTCCCCTCACGATTCCTTCCCCCAACTTACAAACCCACACCATCCAAGCTGTCAACTCTCTCGAGCTTCGTGTTCACCATGCTTGTCTCCCTCCTCCACCTTTTCTTCCCCTTCCCTTTGGCTCCCATTCCCTCTCCCTTCTCTTTCTTCGATTTTCTCATTCTCCCCTTTTCTCTCTTCCTCGATCCTCCCACTCCTTCCAACACCGCGTCCAAGACTTCTCTCCCCGTACACCTGTCTCTCTCTCTTGCATGGCATACCCAACTTATGTTCTCCCCATTTTCTTTGCGGCCACATTTAAAGAACGTAGATAAAATGACCTCCGCAACCCCTGAAACTAGGTTTTTAAAATATTTCTCCTTTAAATAATTTTCTATGAATGGCATGGATATGCTTTAAAACGTGTTCGTTTAGAAATATTAATGGGGCCCCATAGAAGTCTTATAACATGCGCGGAGAACGCCAAAATTTGGTTAATCTTTAGAGAAACCGGGGAGTCGCATTCGCAGGGCGCATCGAAAGAATTTTGAAAGAACGATAATTTATGGGATGGAGTCCGAAACTGAACTTTGATAAGAGTAGGCGACCGACTTAAAGTAAAATTAATAATCGCAGAATTAGTTGCTCACTAGAGGCTCAATTTGTAAATCCTCTTTAACCTCTTACGCGGAAAGTCACCATGAAGGCATGTGGTTCAGTTACAAGCACAGTGTAGAACTTCCACAATCCCTGACGTGTGGAATGATACTTAGGTGTAGCAACAGATATGACATTAGAATCCTCTTTATGAGAAACTACACGGCCATTCAATTGATTTAACTAATCATTGATTTAACTCCCTCCCTCACTCTTTTTCATTTTTGGTTGCATCATCTGTACTTACACCAATAGGGGGCTTACAGTGTAACTTATGTAAATGAAGGTTAATGATTGATGTGAGAAATAAGAGGAAAATAATAACTTACGAACATTATCATTATGTAATACCTTGGTAGATTAGCTTGAGGAAAGGTAAAATAATTGAATTGAACGTAAATTGCATTCGTACTCTCAGATCGCAGAATAATTAATCGACGCCACGTAAAGAAAAAGCGAACATTTACGAAGGGATAGGGGTTACATTGATGAGGTGAAAGTGTAAGTCCTCCCATTCTAATATCTTAAATATTGAATGTGAATCCTGAAGAAAGGGTTACTGTAGGGTCTGTGTCCATCAGAAACAAACCTTAACCGGTAATATTACCAATAATAGTAATTAAAGTAAGAATACTAGGCTAAAGTGTGTGTGTGTTATAAATTCATGGAAGCTAATGAAGATTTGAATAGAAAATTTATGATCTCTTTCTCATCTCGTAGTAGGTAATTCACATACACCCGCTTCTAGCTGCTGTCCCGAGAATCGGCGAGTATACTTAGTTGCTCTTGGCAAGGAGAATAAGCACGACTGTTTAATTGACAATGGAATGAACAGAGAAAGATGGAGATAACTCTCCTGTTGCTATTAATTCATGGACTAGTGGGTATTTATTAAAAACGATGAACTTAGCTCCAATATTAAATTCTTTTTACTGTTATGGAAGTAACTACTTTTAATTTAATGAATATGTAGCATCCAGACTATAATCTTTAGATATATTTACACTCAGTTCTTAGTAACTGCACATAAAAAGAATCAATATGAATACATATGGGTAGGTTGAGGAGACTACACTTGGCAGTCGAGCGTCCTCTCTCTCTGCATGAGGTAATAGGAATGGTACTCTTAACTAATACTTTATTCTAGCCGAGAGAAGAAGTTACAAAAAGGGCATATAAACACACTTATGGCCTGTATCCTTCTTATTATCTGTATCATGACCGAAACATTTTCAGGGATTATTACTTCACATCTATCAAATAGACTTAAAAAATTGATTTTATCAACACTTTCTCAAATTAGACATCCTTTGGATTATCGTACTCCTTGAAATTAAACTTTACAAAGACGAAAGAAATTACGAAAAAAACTCCTAAGCATTTATGATGATCAGCTTTCACCTTCAACCCCGTCCCCTTTTTGCTTGGTAAAGTTTTCACCGCCTCCTTTTGGCGCCACCTTTCCATCCCATTTCTGCCGACCCCCCCTCGGAGTTCTTAGGAACGTTATTGGTCTGCAGAACTGCGGCAGTTCCCCCACTTCTATTGACGTCTCATCCTCCTTTATAACCCGTCATTCCACAGAATTTGAACTCTTCCTTTCCAAGTGTCAGACCCAGGATGCCCATCGGCGCGCCAATCGGAACTTGGAGGGTAACGTGGAACTCGCGTGTGAAGATCCATGCGCTCACGTGTGTGAGTAAATATGATCGCGGAGGAAGTCTGTCTCTCTTGTGAAAAGTCACGACCCTGCACACGAGATCGAAATGTCATGGAGGTTTTATACTTTTTTCTAAACTCTACCGAGAAATACGAGTGGAGGGAAATTTCATTTTATTTCACCGCGGAGGAGATGGCTCTGTGATCGTGTATTGAGTTGTGAAATCGTTACATTTGACGGCCGTGGATTGAGAAAAAAGCAGACACCTGAAGATATCGAAAAGTTGTCGAATGTCAACGGCTTCAACGATGCATAAGCAGCGTGTTTGTTGGCCACAACGATATTGGAATCGTGATGTTTGATTTTGAAAATCGTAAAATGCTTATCGTTCGACTGATCAGGTTTTCTTCGGATGTTAATGAAACGAGATTTACCCATCATGTCCTGTCTGAATATAGTAACCGAAATTCAAACGAATCATGCCCTCCAGTGATTTGGCTACATTGTTCATAGATTAATGCTTTTAGATATATAACTGAGAAAAATGCTTATGCAACAATAGAATGAAAGTTCGTGTTGCCACTTTACCTTTGAAACTATTTCATTGTAATTCTTTGCAAAACTAAATGCCTTTTTTTACAATATCGTCTTATATGGACAATTATTATTAACTAAGTATATGTATGTATATGTGAACTATATGTAAGTAATTACTGTGAAAAATGTCATATACAATTATTGTCAACTCTTTGGTAGTAAATTTGAAACAAAAATATCACTTTAGCGAGTATATTTGAACCGAAGAATTACGTGTTTGTTATTAGCATGATTTCCAAGAATTGAGCAAAACTAGCCAGAATAGAAACCCACATACGTATGGTTATCATTTAGAGTGTATATTCACTAGACATCACGCTTGAGGAAATCACGTTTAAGGAATTGCAGAGGATCAAAAGTAAATACTTTCCTATATTATTAGTAAATATTTCCACCCTTTATGAGCCACATAAATTATCGGTAATATCGTAGTAAGTAATTACCCATAACAGTATGATGCAGCACATCATAACTATATTTATTCCCGGGTTAAATTATCGTCTCCGGGAAAAAGCTTGCGCCAAGGTTTCGCTGAAAGGGATTAAAAACAAATAAAAGAACTTTTTATGGATACAATGCGACCTTTTAGACATTCTGGTTTGGTGAAATAGTTTTCTCCCCAGCCACAATAAATATCTGCTATCGCGCGAAGAGTTCCGATTCGCAGGACTCAAATCTAGAGGTGCCATCTCTCACGCGAGTTGTCACGGAAATTTTCGAGCCAATCACATCGCGCGACCCCTCGGCTGTAGTCATTTTTCCCACCCGCCCATCAAAGGTGTGTGTGCGTGCTCGTGTCTGTTCGTGTGAGCAGGGCTGTCGTCGTATTTTCATCACGATATCATCGGGACTCAGATTAATTCGCGACAGTATTTCACGCAGAATCATTGAAATATTTCTTTTTCGTGTCATTCTTAAGAGATGAAATATTATATGTCCGCATGCTGAACATTTACAACTTATGATTCATTCCTGCATTGAATTTCATTATATCCACCCATGTGGCTCTATACATAGTGAAATTGCAGTAGGCGTTTTTCAGTTCGCAATGGAAATGTTTGAAGATATTCAAATTTATTCGGAAGACATTTAGCCTTCATACAATCTACATAGTCATGTGGTAAGGTGAAATGGCAACTTATCAGTGAAATCGAACGAGCCAACAAATGATGTGTACGAGTTTCTTTGACTGGATGTATTTTTTTTGTCCTTATCCTTTTACATGTAAGTATAAAAATATTAATGTTTAAAACCTTAAGGATTTGCACTTAAAATATGGTTAAAATTAACTCCTTAAACTTAGAAGAAAATGCTTGGAATGCCAGAAGCCATTGTGCATGTTATTCCTAACTAAATATGAAGCCAGTTAAAATGAAATTGCATCCATTTTAACCTGAATCATTATTTGTTGATTGCTCATATAAAACTCGTGGTAGATAAGGCATTCGTAACATATCCATGCCGTCCTTGGATTATCTGAAATTATTTCCATACAAATCGGATTTTTTATCGGGCCCCTCTTAAATAGTGGCGATTTGAGTACCTAAACAACCGCTTGCCGCCACCTGACGGCCACCTCTGAGAGATTTTTTATTCATGCAAACAGCCCGCTTCAAGTTAGGGTATGCAAATACAAATCCACAATAAACCTCCTCATGCCCCTTGTCATACCTATTTGTTTTTTTTTTCACTTTCCCACGTGATGCAGTTATCGCCGCGCAAGGTGCATTGCATTAGCATGCTCCTCCACGTCTGGCCACTCGACGTAGTAAAGAGACTGGATTGGGAGTTTAATATGTCATCATTATTTATATTAGAAACGTTATTAATGAACTGATTCTGTTGTTACTGCCAATACGATATGTTGTAAGATGTTATCTAACTTTCCTAAAATACCGTTTTTGTTAGAAGTTGAGGCTCAGAAATAAGAAATGCTCAAATTATTCAAATCCATTCATCTTTACCATGTTTACCACTTTGGAAATAGAACCCCTTTTATTATTCAAGAATCCTTCGAGTCCTGGAAGTTTGTATTCCTTGGTGCTTTGCAGCAATATCGTCAAGGCCATTGTATTATATTTCTTAGACCAATGAATGCGTTTTTAATATTTTCATTTTCTCCTTTCCTGAAGAGGAGGAAGGTTGCTCTGCACCTTCTTAAAATCTTCTCATGCGAGTTCACCTCAGTTCTTACCTTTTATCACTAATATTTTAAAGCTCAATTTATTCTCTATTGAAAAGTACCCCCGAAATAGCATGCAGAAGAATCTTACTTCCATCCATTCCTCCAGACTATCCATCACATTCCCTTTTTATAGTCCACGCGACATTACGGGTGGGGGGGCGAGTGCGAGGTAGTTCCACTTCTTTTTAAGGGTAAATGCGGTATCCGGTTACCCGAGGGATCCTTCTGCCAGGTCCTTCCCCTTTGGCGCACTCACCCTTCTCATTCTCCTCGTCCCTCGCCGATTTTTCCTGTCCCACCTCTTATTTCTAACGATTGCCTCCCACGCTAACAGTTTTCTCAAAACCACGCCAACCATTTCTTCCTCTCCTAAGAGCCCATATCCAACTCACGGTACTATCCCCCAGCGGAGGTGTAGCTGATAGATGCAATGGAGGATATATTAAATCAAACCTTGGATCATATGCGTGCATCTTTGACGGAGAGGAAAGGAATATGAACATCCGTATCCACCTTGATATTTCATTTCTCCCTCTGAGCACTCCGTCGAACTGGCGGAAATTTATAAATCTCCCGATACCAAATGGTTTTGTCTCCCAGGCTTCTCCGCGTTTGAAGTTCATCCCTTTCCATGATATTTATTTATCCTAAAGGTGAATAAAACTTTAGTAAATTGGGAGGCGAGTCTCAGAAGATATTTATTTTAAGCTTAACGAATTAAAAATGAAGGAACGTGAATAGAACATAGTTTTGCCCTTCTTATAGATAATGGCTGCACTCTTTTAAGACAAGAAACCAAAACCGCTGAACATTGTCCTTAGCGTAACGCCTAGCTGTATTATCTCAACTCATCTGTAGATAAAATCAGTAAAAACACATTATTATCAGTCATGGAGCGATGATAAATATGCCTTTTTTGCTGGAAAGACTAACTGATCGACAAAAAAATGGAACACAACTTTTTCATTTACATCAATTCACGACGAGTACTTATACTGCTCGGGAAAATGTGACATTTTTAATTAATGCTGCTAATACGAAGTACACGTATCAGCTAGAAAATGGCTTAAAATGTTTAAAGAGCGGAGATAATCAATTTCAAAGGAAAGTTGGTACGGAGCTATAGCCACTTCTTATGCGGAAGTAAACAACACCGCTTCTGCCATTGTGAGAGAATATCGTCGAATAACGTTTTTTAGCTGCACCAGAAATAAAGTTCACAAATTCAGGCCTGATGTGGTGGAAGGAATTCATACTG
>LYUA01000225.1:316850-332102 GCA_002093875.1 Calopteryx splendens | reverse complement strand
TGCACGGATCCGGGCCCTCCCCCCCCCCACACCCCTCCCGAAATTCCTCCCATTCCATCTTCACCCGCCAACGCAGTTAACCCCTCCCTTGAGTTCCCCCATATCTTAGATTCCCCGGGAAAGGTAAAGAACCGGAGAAGGGTCCCGTGAGCATAACACTCACCACGGCACCCGTGCATTCTTTGATATCTCTCGACCGTATCAATCGCATCTTTCCTTTTCATAAGGTTTTCGTGAAGTGTTCCTTTCGTGAACCTTCCTGCAGGGTTTCTTCGAACCAGTTCCATTTGAGTTGAGAAGGGAACGTTTGAATTCTTTGCGCTAGGAAAAGGGACGAGAATTAATCTCTATTAAATATAAGTTTAATATTATACTTCGAATCAAAGGATACTTCGATATACGGACTATTCTAGAGAGATAATTAAAAAATCGACTATAAAATATAGGTATAAAATAATTTTTTATGCAGTAGTTTGAAAAAAAAAAAACAAATTGGGCGTAAATTTTCTAGAAAAACTTTACTACTTATTTATTTATAGTTTTATCTTGAAATAGAACGTTTTAATTTAATGATTACAATTAACGAAGTAAATCGATCATAAGTTCAGGCAAGGTAAATTTCACATCTACACTTTCCGCGCTTGTTTGTAGGTAATTTGAAAGTTTTATTCGAAATCAAAGTAAATAAAAACCACAAAAATAGAGTGCGAAATGAAACGCTTGTGAACGTTCATGGTTTTTAAATTTCCCACATAAAAGTGACAATGCAGGAGCCATAGTTCAGCTTAAAATAAATCAAAACTAATATTCGAACATTGTTTTAATTTGCCCAGATATTGTCTCTTAACCTTTCAAAATATAGGTGACATTGGTCGCAACTCGATAAAAAATACTTGCGAGAAGATAGTGAAACTCAGCTCAACCTTTGAAAAAAGGAGGAGCTTTAAGAACCGAGGGTCGTAGAAATCTTTCGTCGTAGAATCTTTGTTTTCAATTGCCCGAGATTTCAAACGAAATATTTCCGTCAGTTTTATGTAAATTTATGACCCATTAAAACGGGGACAAAAAACTTCTAACCGGTGAAGGTCGTGCGTCTTATTTTCAAAGATTAGGAGTGGCTTGTGAGTTATAGATTATGAGAAACAAAAAAACAGTACTTTCGGCTAGTATAAATCATATGAGGTACGTTATGTCGAGGGATCGCTTTCAATGCATTATTTATGCACGTATGACCAAATGAATTATCTACTTCCATCGTCGTACCATTAAAATATACTCACCAGAAACTGAAAGAAGCGGAAGATAATTTCCTTATCATGAAACTTTCACCTAGCAACTGGGTGATGATCACGTGACTTTTGCCATTAAGAATAATCTTGTTTGTATCAGGTTTATCGAGCATAAAAAGCTTAACTCTAGAAGAATTGCGATAGCCGCAAAAAGTCTTGGAAGAATTTCATCAACTTAAAATTTACCAAAAAAACCACATGTTCCCCATGTTAAGTAATTTGTCTTTGCCCTGAAAATTATGCGCGAAAACCGAATCATTTTGAAGAGGAACATAGTGGGTCATTTCGTTTATCTCACCGTTAAATAAATAAGCGTTCCTTGCGAAATTGTCATGAATGTAGTAATATTTAAATACACACCTCCTTACATTGGAACTAGTTGTATGAACTTTCATCGGATGATGTGAGTGTTCGCCTTGTAAAAATTAGGGTGCGCGACATATATATACATACTTCTGCTTGAACATACTTCTAAAGATAAACACACATTTAGCCTATTTGGGATGCGGTCACAGGATCTATTTTGTTGAGTTTTCTTTGCGCTTAACCTTTCCCACGCTTTCCACGGCCGGCGACGTAATATAGGGGCAATATAAAGGTCGCAGTGTTTACTCCCCCGCAATAAATCACTCATCCAATTGCAGACTCACTTCAGGAAGTGGCCAAAACCAAACTGTCCCTCGAAGTGTGCCCATGTTTGGGCCATTTTCAGCGGAAGTGGTCGTGTTTAACTTCCTTCCGCGATCATGCTATTTAATTAAACGAGCAACATAGTTGATCTCTTAATAACATAAATTGAGAAATGAGTGTATTATTTGAACATAAATACATTTGCTCTTCCTCCACATTCTAATACAGACTATTTTTTTTGTCTTTTGTTGAAATTCTTCTGAAACTTGAATTCTTGAAACTTGAATTCTTGAAACTTGAATTCTTGAAACTTGAATTCTGAAACTTCCCTCGACTAAGAATGACCAAAGAACTTTCCCAAATTAGACCCGTCGCGTCATTACCCACTCTTCTTGGGCGAGTCAACACTTATAATGATCCCAAAGGATACCTCTCGTTAAATTTACCCGCGGATTCACGTGGGACTTTTGATGCCTAAGTCACGATGTTCGATTAGTTAGGAATGATACTTACGGTAACTACAGTACGACAGAAATAAAATTTGGCAACTCCACGGGATACTTTCAATCGATACACCTCAAGTCGACACTCACCTGCAATGAAGGAAATAAAACAATTAGAATACTTTCACAAAAAATATCATGGATATGTACACAAATTCTTACGCGTGTAATTACGCAGAAAATTATTTTCAAGTCCACGTACAGTAAGCAAAAATAAGACTATATGATGAAGAAATACTTGTATTAACAAATTTATTGATTGCGGTTTTTTTTCTTAGAATCTGTAGGATGAAAGCTTCGTGGTGTTACCATGAAAAAATAGAATAAAGCAATTAGTACGTGGGCCCATTTTGTAATAATTATATCGGCCGATTTTCTCCATTGTCCATAATAACCGTGGAGCTGAAGAATATATTTCTTGTTAGCATGGTGCTGTTATGTACATTGATAATGACAACTAAAAATGTATCGCAATCAGGAATAAATGGCTATTTCATTCTATTTTATCTATTTCTGCTAAAATCAAGTAATATCTAATGCTGACGCTCTTAATAAATATTTCGCGTTATCATAACGTTAACTCTTACAGAAGTCTAAAAGAAGCGTGGCTTTCAAGTGATGATTCTTTGTAGTCTCACACCTCATGTGAAAAATTTGAAATGAACAGTTTTACTTGCAGAATTTTTCTATTCCCATAGATGCCCGAAAGTCCTATAATGCATCTACCGATAAATAGTAAGGTAGATACGTACTATTTTCATTACAGAATAGGTTTCAAAGAACGGTAGTTGCCGGATGTCCGTAAATCCTCACTGAAAACGGAAAAATAGAGAAACCCCACGGGATGAAGTCCTTTTCACTTAAAACCATTCGAGTGTGAGAAGGATAATCTGTGGTTTTCACTGGAGGAGGCCCTTGAGAGAATCTGAAGATTCCGTCCTAAACCACCAAGTACAGAAAAAGACGAAACATCCATCCCTAGCATTCGTTTCTTTATTCCACATTCCATTGAGCGCGGATATTATTGCTATTTCCGGATAAAAGAATTCACTCCAAAAATCAGCGTTCCACTTGAAGGAAAATTGCCACCTGCAAGGATATACTTTAAGGAGCATGGCGCAAAATCTAAAGAGGCGTTTATTACGGTTTTCCGGATTTAGAGAAAGACTAGGGCGTGAGAGGGAAGAACTTATCTAAGTTAATATGAACTGCCTGAAATTAGAACATTATAAACGTAAAAAGATAAAATTGATGAAAAATAAACTAACGCGGTTAGTTTATTTTTCAACGATTTTATTTTTTCACTACCTAGGTTTGAACTATGATGTCATCCTCAGGTGCACTATAGTAAATCAAAAATGTAGTTAACCTTAGGATATCAGAGTCGAAATCTAGCTAGAGAAAAAATAAGTTTGCTGAAAAATAAAGTTTGTGTATCTGTTTATGGTGAATTGTTTCCACCAAGTAACGGCCGATACCACCAACTATAATGGCGTTAGGTTAAACTTTACTTGAGCCATTCATGTTTATTGTTTATAATGAATGTTGAAAGATTTTATTAGCTACTAAAATGTATGCATAATTAATAATAAATGCCCAATGTAACGCCAACATTCCTTGGGTTTTTGCAACTTGTATTTCACTATCAGGTTCTGATATATTTTTTCCTAAATTAAGGAAACGTTGAATACTTGTTACCTGTAAAATATCAATTCTATTCCTCCATTAATGTTCTTTAAGAGAATGTTACAAAGGTAGGAAAACCAATGCATGATGATGTCTTATGCCCTGTAAGATCATTATCAGAAAACAATAACAAAATTCATTATTGTTTCAAATGCCTGTAATTTATGCTTCTCAAATAATTAATTCAATGATCGAAAGCCTATTCATTACGACATAATGCCAGAGTTACATTCCGACTCAGTTTATATTTGTATGTTAAACTTTCACCCAGGTTCTAAACGAAACCACACGCTCATGTTTTTATCGATGTGAAAGTAGTGACGCCACCAGTTACTTCTGCTCATTCGACCAACCGAAAAATATGATTTATTGAAACGAAGTTGAACCCCCATGAAACATTTCTCGAAATGATAAATCATTATAGTAAAAAGAGAATAAATGGGGTTCAGTTAACCCAAGTGTAATTTAGTGATTTTAAAAAACATGCTCTTGAATTATATACACATAGATATAGTTTGTGAGGATTGAACTTATGCATCACACAAAAAGTCTTCAAGGACTATTATTCGTTTTCAATTCATTCTGTTAGTACAACTTTTCAAGTCAACAGAACAAAAGTAAACAGTCGTGCATTATTAATAAAAATTCCTGAGCCGTGAATTTGTATTTATGTGATAAGAAGGAAACATTTTCTAAGTAGGGAAAAATTCTCTGTAATTGCTTTCTAGTAGTGAAAATAATTGAAGTACTAACGCCGAGGTTTTCCTTCAACTAGGTCGAAGAAGGAATTCGTCTATAAAATGACTTATAGTTTGCAACGTCGGACAGCGAAACCGTGAGAATGGAGTGAATCCATTTACAGGTAATTGAATTGTTTAACAATGAACACGAACGAGCAGTGAATTACTTGGCAGAACTATAAGGTAAACCTAAATGAATAAGAAAACACGAACCCGCGTGAAAATTTCATTTAATCATAATTGTATGATTTTGAGGATACATATGAAGTGGTTTACGAGGAGCGTACTCAGTGGATAGTGGGACATTTCTCGCGAAATCATTCGCAGGTGATCAGAAGCCCGGTAGTCAGTCCGCGGGCGCAAGAGTGCCTTTAGGGGACGTCGATGAAGAGGGAACAGGGATATCGGCTGAGTGCGCGTGGCAAACACACGCACGCACACGAACACACGAGTGCTAACACGAATTCTAAACACGCATGTTTACAAGTTCTCGCGCGGAGGAGGGCTGCGTTATTTCCTCCTCCTTGGTTTGTATGCCTGGTGCGAGCTGGTAAAAAGGGAGGTCGAAGCAGATTCTTTTCGGGGCGTGTTATAAGGAGCAGAAGAGAAGAAGCACGAGTTTGGAAAATCCTTCGTTTCCGGACCAGCGGCAAATACATACATACACACCCTCACACAGCCAATCTCACGGTGGCTGCCACTGGAAGAGCTCCTTTAAAGATCTCTCCGCCACCATCACCTACTTCTTCCACTCCTTCCTCCTTCACCTCCTCCTCACCCCTCGCTCTCCTCACAAAGATTCCCTCCCCGTCCATTCATTCCCAACGGATCCTTTGCCCCACTTCCTTCTTTGTGCGTACGTTCTCCGAGATATGCCGGCCATACCCCAAAGGCAGGCATTATAAGCCAAGCAGCAGCTCTCCTTGCGCCGCTTTCTTCGTCTTAACGCCTCTCCTTCTCACCGTTCTTCCACGCCCGCGGTCCGCTTAGCATCGGGACGGATGAAGGCGCTATGCTGAGGAGCGGTCGGTGTTAAGTATTTTTCCTTCGGATGGTTTTTAAAGGAGTTTTCGGAATATCCCCTCATCCCTCTCAACCCTACTTACTCCTTTCCGTGTGCCTCTACCGGCTGAAAAAGGAAACATTTGTGCCAAATGTCGCATCCGGAGTTGACATTCGCTTCGCTGATTTTCTCTTTCCCTTCCTTTTTTCCGACTCTCTCCCTCTCTCTTTTCCTAACATGTTCCAATGCCGTTTCGAGAATTCTATTTTCTCACCCTTGAGAGGCCGCCTTCCTTACAGACGTCGATACAATTTCCACCCCGGTAATCTCAAGAGTTTCCCTTTTCGAATCTCGCGGACTGTGCTTATGCCGCATTGGTCCTCAAATGTTATGTACGCTCAACAAGCTGAAATGAAAAAACCACTCCTTTCTGTGCACGTTTACCGTTTCTTGGCGTTTGGTGAGAAAGCCGGAAAACAATTCTTCTGTGTCTGGACTGTTTAGGAGGAGGGATTAGAAAAATGTTTAAATTCCTTTAATTAGGAATCAATGATAAAGTGACTATACCCTTATTAGCGTAGGTTATTCTCAGGAATTTAAATGACGTAGATATATATTGTTTTGTATAAGTTAGATAGAATGCAGGCGGATAGGATGCTCACATAAACAGTTGGATGAGATAACTTAGAACAATGTACATTATTGCGCAGCGTTGAGATAATTGAGAGGCGAGCTAGTGATACGGGAGTCGAGCTTTGTTAGTTTTAAAATCCCACGTATTCTATGCTATTGGCTGATAACATTAACTGTAATGTCAATTTTAGTGGATAGTAAGTTTCAAACTATCCTATGTTAAAATTGTTCATATTCAAAGCAAATATAAGTAGAGAATGATGTTTCAAATAGCAGAGTATTGATTTAGCTTTATTGGGATTGGTTTAGCTATATTTTTACGAATATCATTAGACAATAGAATAAACAACCAGTTTATCAAACAATATCTCTCTTCAAGGCAAAGGGATGATTCGAAATTGTCTCAATTTTAGGAATTTCATATAAATTCTTTCGAAAATCAAACGGGATCGCACATTGAAATCAATCGCTCGAAATCATATAGAGATCGCTTCGGAAAAAATATCTCCTTGCACTTCCAAATACCTGCCCTCGTTCACCACCTAAAAGCGTCCGTGAATCACGTCCGTTCTCGTAAACATGACACGAGAGGAAGAACAAAGGAAAGAGCTTACGAAATCATTTCCTCGGGCGTCGCTAGCACATCGCACCTTCACAGCTACTCGTGTGTTTACGAGACTGAAATCAACCCCCACCGCCTACCTCCTCAAATCCCCCAACTCAACCCTCTCCCTCCTTAAACCCTTTTCCCCCATTTTCGCCTCTCTTTCACTCCGCCGCCGACCCTTTATTTTCACAGATCCTCCCGCGCTCCGACAATAATCCTCTTTTCTACATCCTTCCACAACCAACCTCCCCCCCCGTCTCTCACTCACTCATTCCCTCCCGGGTTTTCTCAACAGAGCGCCGCCGCCGCCTCTCCACATGGAGAGAGCGGAAGAGAAAGAGAGAGTGAGCGGGAGGGCACTTTTCCCCCCAAAAATCGACCCTCGAAGCCTTTTCCGTCCTCCTCCGCCACATCCCTTCGGCTTTGCGCCACCTTACCTGCACACACTCGATTCTCTGAACTTCTCTCGAATGCCCGACCGGAAAGTACCCTCTCTCTCTTTCGAGACCAGGCACTCTCGGGCTTGTGTATGTGTGCCGACTTATTCGCTTTAGGTGGAATATAGTGGGGGGGGGGTGGTGATGAATGCAGGCACAGGGTGGAGGAGGAGAGAGAGGGGACTTGAGGCATTCACACAAACCCACAGAAGAAATGGAGTGGTTTTTTTTGCGAACAAGGCACTCCTATGGAATGGTGACGCCGTCGAGTGTCCGCGTATACATATGTCGAGTGGGGCGGAGGGGGTGACTAAAGGGAAGGAAATCCCCCGATTGGCCCTATACATAATTGACTCTCGAACTACGTGAGGGTAGGTACGCACAATGTTTTCGCCTCCTGAAAAAGTGAAGAGAATAACTCTTTAACATATGTTTACCCAAATTGTTTGGGGTTGGTTTTGACTACTTCGGCCGGTAGGTACTCATCTTGACAAATGTTTCTACTGCATTGCATGGGTTTTCTAATTTCAGATAAAGGGATGCTTTTTATAGTAATTAAACGTGTGTGCGTGAGTATTTAAAATATTGAATAGCATAGAAATGCTGAAAAATGTGATGTGCTTAACGAAAATAGTGATAATGTTGATCTGCTAAGTGTTAACTGCCATTTGAATAATATTGGACTCACTTTAATTATATACCTACTCTTCGTACATGAATGCGATATTTTCATTTAGAAAAATGTTATCTTGCCTAATTTGGATCCTAAATCCTGGAAAATTTAATACTATGTGATATTTTGCTGGTCGTATTTGTATATTTTATACCGGTAAAAAACCTTTGCAAAGTTAAGATATCTTTATCTTCTAATTACTAGTAGAATTAATAACAATACTTAACTTATGTACGAAGCGCACAAAAACCTTTGCTATAAATTCTCTCGGTTTCACTTCACTATCGATAGCATGCTACTTATATGAAAGACTTCAATAGCAGCACTGTTTGTAATGCTGGGCGATTGACGTAGCCATTCCTGGAACACTACAAATGCTGCCCAAGGTCCTTTTCTAATCTAGTCGGAAGAATCAAATTCCAAATCTTTGCCTCCACCAATCATTCCACATAGAATATATATCCTGGTTCCACTGAATTGCCCGTCCATCCATTGGATAGGAAGGCTCAAAAAAATGGTTTTACTCTTTTTCACCCACTCCCCCCTCTCCCTTCACTCCCATTCGTCTAGCGGCTTCAAGGGAGAGTGGCAAGCCTCACTCTCGCCTCCGTTGTCATGACAACGCCGCGGCCATTTCTCAGTCCCCGCTCCTGGAACAACGGAATAATATAAAGGGATGAAGGGGAATGGCGGGATCGGAAGGTGGGGTAGGAAGGGGAGAGCAACAGCAGAGAGACTCGCATCTGCCTTCGACGCCACCTGGTAGCGTGTATAGGATGCACCCCAAATCACCATCCCCCTCCGCACCACTCTCCTCCCGCCGGCATCACTCCTCCATTGTTGTCGGCGGCAAATCTACCTTCCCCTTTGGTCCGCCATCTTTGGCTCACCGTCGATAACAAAAACCAAGCGCCCGTTATTCACGCGACCTTTAGGTCGTGCGTAATTGCTGCTTTGCTCATCCTTCCTCCCCCCCCCACTCCTGCCCTCTCCGCGGTGGGAGGGCTGTATATTAACTACCAAATCCCATACTATCCACCTACCTACTCCCGTACCCGTTTCCGATCTCCTCCCCATCTCTAAATACCTCCCTCCCCCACCCAAAGCATTCTCACCTCGGCATCCGCCAATCCCCTCTCGATCAAAACTCCCACTACTATCGCCCACTGAGAAGGATTCCGCACCGTGTAGGCACCGGTGAATGAATGAGCTAGCAGAGATGGCCAGGTTGTGCGAGGGAGAAAGGCTGCCACGTGGATTTATTGGGACATTATATTACTTGCCCTCGCAGATTTTCCCCTTCGGTTGTGAGACAAGGAGGGACGGGAGGGATGTGGGCCAAGCATTCAAATAACCATCCGAGTTTTTGAATGCTCCAAAGGTTTAAAAAGCCGCGTGCGCTCGCTCGCATGAGGTAATTTATTCTAGCATCAGGTCAGTACCAGCGGAGGATATTCGGGTATTATCTCTACCAGCGGAGCTCTAATAAACCAATGCCTCCATGGGATTCATGGAGAGGGAGGAGTCACGCTCCCGCTGCGGAAATTTCAGGCTCACAAACGTTGCCATTTTGTTCGGGTGCATTGGGTAAATAAGACATGAATGAATGAATATCTCGATTCGACGACCAGCGATGTAATTTACAACCAGAAGTGACCTAACTACGCTATGAACTTGGGCATCCTGATGAAATCAAAATCGAAATTTAATCTTTTTTCAATGATAGCTACGAGAGAGGAATTCTCCGTAGCTACTGAAACTTAGGATTTCATTCTGAGCGATCTTAAATTAGTGCACCGTAATTGAAACTTTCAAGTCTTCATAAATTTGTAAATTTTAGTTCAATATCTTTTTTATTCATTCATACTGGTTTCCTACTGATTAGCACTGGATATATTTAAACTCTTTATTTTATTTTCCCAAAAGTGAGAGGACTTACTCACTAAGAGAGTATTTACAGTCCTCTTTTATCGCTCCTCCTCTAAATCCTAATTTTCCTGTTTTGTCTCATTCGTTTACCCAGCCTCTAATCATTTTTGTTAAAATTTACCATTGGAGATTAAGTACAGTAGCAATGGTTTTGAGAAGGCAAACTGAAGTATGGCACATTTAGTTAGTTTAGTTTGCAAAATAATCACGTTTCAAAGTTAAATAAAGGATCAAGGCCCATATTTGGCATAGAACATCAAAATAAAGAAATATTTAAATTATTCTTTCATAATTTATGTCTATCTAAACACAAAAGTGTCGTTAAAATTTTTACCTAATAAATTATAAAACTACTATGTGCGTAAAATATTATTATTGCCATGCTACCTTTAAATGCCTGATTAGTCGACATTTACAGGAATTAGCTATTCTCAAAATTAAAATTTCATGTACCATTTGGACAAGTAGTAGTTTGAACGTGAATCCTTGTCTCGTTGCGAAATTGAAAGGGTAGTTAGGTATGCCAAATTTCCTTGTCAGTACTCGGAAAGCGCAATAGATGTGCGCTGATAGACCTGATCTTCTCTTTATTATTAACTCCCCGATTGGGATGTAGGTTCGAAACACTTAAAAATTTTCGACTCTGATTCCGGTTGGTAACTTGCGCCTTTATTCCCAGTCGAGGAACATCCCCCATCTGAAGTACTAGGCCACTCCAGCGTCCCCTTCTCCCCCCCCATGCAGCATCCGCATACACGAGCTCGATATAAAGTTTGGAAATAGAAGCTAAGAATGGTGCACGAGGGTTGAAAGCCCCCCTCGGAGACTGTGTATAACCTCATTTCCCCCCCAAACAAAAGGCAGCAGGGGTGGGAATTACCCTCCACCACCCGTATATCCTATATTTATTTCTGATCCTCTCCCCTGAAGCCCTCTGCGCACTACCCTCTTACTATCCCTGACCGGGCTATTTGCCTCTTAACTGCCTGATACTAACTCAACCCAGGAGCCTCTTCTCTTCTTACAGTTTCCAACCAAGAGCCATTCTCTTCAGTACACTCAACCCTCGCGTCCTGTCTTGCGTCTAACCTGTTCGCGATACTTATTGCACCGTTTTCCTTCATATGCTATATTTATCACCTTTTCACGCTTCTTTCATGCCGTTTTAGATATGATGAGATGAAATTTTACACTCGGAAATTTCTTCCTGGGGAATGTCAAGCATAAATATTATTTCTGAAAGAACCCTATTTGGAGTCTTATTGTTCGATTCTCGAGGAGCCGAGTTATCTACTCCGTTGAATCGCCTTAAAATCGAACTGCCGATATACCTATCAATATCCAATTTATTCGTCTCAAAATTCTCTTGTAAACGAATTTTTAAGCCACGCAGAAATTATTTTGGTTTGATTAAAAATTTGTTTTCAATAACCATCAGTATTTTCTATTACACAGGGAACTAAAATGAAGGGAAAATATTTATCATCCGAAATAAATTATCGTTTAAGATTTCGGGTTAAATTTTTATTAGCAGAATATATGTTACTGTTGCTGGAAAATCGTGGGAAAAACAAAATGTAGGAAACTTCGGAGGCGACATTCAGGTCGTATCCTTCAACTAAGTACACACATATTGCTTTGAAATCACTTGGTCAAAAAACCTATGGTCAAAAAATAAGGCTGCCACTGCGTGACCCACAAAAACTCTAACCGCTTCGAATTTACACATCACCACATTCGTTCAGGGAAAATTATTTAATTGGTGACACATCAGAAAGTCATCTTTAACTTCGCTGGTATATTTCCAATTACATACCGAATGGGAAATTTTGGAGATCATCTAACGCTCAAAATCCAACAGCATAGGTACGTAGCCGAATTGGGTGATAACTGTTACTTTATATAGTAATTGATGGAGCCTTCAAATGGCAGAGTGATTATCTTATTAAACGATTCAATCAAGCTCTTTTAACATTTACCATTACGGAAATTCAACGCACACCATTCTCCCTCCACATCACACCTCCCTTCATTTCATGCCGTCCGTCCCCTGAATTTCGTTAGGTAGGCGGCCACGAACGTGCCATCTGGATCTGGTGTACGTAGGGTGAGCGGTAACCGTATCCGGGTGTGGTAGTTTTGTACCTTTTTTCTATTGAAACGTTGATGCCTTTAATGCCAATGGGAGGGCGATTGGAGGGGTCGAGGGTGGATTGGATGTTGATGGACCAGAGTTAGGGACGGGTGCGCTTGCCTTTGGGTTAGTTCCGAGTCTATTGTAGCCTTCGGTGTTATGATACCTAATACTTTATACGGCACGCATTAGGACAAAAGAGAAAAATGATTTCTATAAAAGAAAAATTTCTCTTGAAATATAATTCTTGATCTCAAAAATGCTTTGTGAAGCAAAGATTTACTCTAATTATTAGGCGTATTTGCCCTTAAATAAGAATGGTTTGGCAACGAATTGAGATGAAATGGCTTTAAGGCTTTGGCGGCGACGAAACTACGAAATAGTAAGGATATTGTTCATGCCAATGAGGCTTGGACCAAAACAGATCGACACTCTTGTTAATCCCTTTACGTTTATAGTGGCAACGAGCTCTTCTTATTTCTCATCTTTAACCGACTGCTAACTTAAGGACATCTAATGAATGAATGGTCAAAAAATTTACCCTTCTTCAGAAGACCACGTCGGTAAATACAAGTTTGACTATTCATCACGTTTGATCGCATTACAATCAGTCTGAAGGCCTGCGAGAGTGTAATTTTCCGCGTAGCTTGGGATTAGAGTGAATCTCAACTCCGTTTCTAATCATAATTCTTTCCGTCATCGGTAACCTTTTCGTCACCTATTTCAGTATGTAAATTAGAGGAATAATATTCACCTTTTTCATATGTTAATATTTGACTCAACTCAACTGTGAACATTCGGAGTAAGATCGATTACCATTATCGTTGGGTTTCGGAGAAGGGACAACTTGAATGGAACATAATCTCCCGGCGGACTCCTTTATCCGTGGCGTGGCAAAAAGTGCGGGACATGCCGTGGGCGCTACATGTGAAAGGGGAAAATGTATACCAGGGAAAACAGATGGCATTCCTTGATTTCAATTCCGATAAACAATAGAAAATCATGATATCTAAAATTATCATCGCCAGTGCATTTTTGGGTTGCTGAGAATTTCACGGGATAGCAGTACTATCCAGTGAAGTAACTAAGTGTGAAGTAACTAACCTATACTTTTCATTTGCTGATTGGGAACACTTGCTGATATAATGAGCTTCTAACTCTTGAGGAGTAAAGAGATTATAGTTGACTTCACATTGACCACCGGAATTGCACACAGGAATGGTAATTAAAGGAATGTAATCTTGATTTGCCTCACGTTATTTCGTCAGAATGAAACAAATAAATGATGTACCTATTGGATCAAGTATTCCCCAATGTGAGTGATGCGGAGGATTATTGTGATAATACTATAGCTGGTGTACATATATTAACGTTCCACTTTGGGTGAGAGATAAATGGCTGAGAAAAGAGGCCTTTCGGTGGATTCATTATTCGATGGCACCAATGATTTCTGGAGAAAATTCCAAGTCCCATCGGTCATGGTTGCGTGTGCCGACGCGTCGGTTCGGAGCAAAACAGCCGAGGTCATCCGGGCAGCGGGGAGGGATGGAAAGGCACCCATTGATTGGACCGTTGCCTTCCATCATTCAAAGGGACAAAATGACCAAAAGGAGTGAAACTGGAAGGAGATCCGAGCGTATTCGGAGGGTGAAAATAAAAACAAGATTCACGAAATCTCGCCTCCAACTCTTTTGGGAGGAGGAGAAAGGGGAAGGGAGAGAGAGAGGTTCCTTTCCTCGGACCATCTGTCATTCATCCAACCGATTGGGAGGCATCCTTCTCCTCCGCCCTTCTCATTCCCACCCATCGCTCCTCCCCCGGGCAGCGGCGAAAGGGGTGGGGTCAGCCGGACTCCCCCAGCCCCACACCCTTGACCGCTTATAACTAGAGACTGGATCCATCACGTGGTGACTTCCGACTCAGCCGGAGGCTGCTAATGTCAACCTTCTATCATTGTTGGCTGGGGAGTGGCGATCTTATATGTGCAATCCAAAAAAATCCCTCTCCCCGCAATCTGAAGGCATAATCATATGGATGTATGCAAATCCCAGGAGAGTGCCTATTCTATGATATCCACGGAGGATAGGGTATGATATCGCGAGATCCTCTTCAATGGGGATGAGAGAAACGTATGCGGGGACGGTCGTGTGTTGCATCATTGATATTCAACCGGCGTGGCGTGGAATGGAACTTCAATTCGGGTCCTCCTTCGAGCTGAACGCCCGCCGTTGCGGGAAGGAAGATACATTAAATTCGGGAGATATTAAAAATGTCCGATGGTATTTGATAGCTTCTCATTACGCAAGATAAAATGGAAGGAAAATAAATGACTAGTGAAATTAATTAAAGTCCTGAGCGCATAATCAAAATTGAAACCGAGGGTAATTGTTTCGAAAAAGTAGTTTTACTATCCAGCTCCTACAATCGGAAAGAATGAACTGAATCTGGCGTGGAGGAGGCCGGTGAACGTGTTTCGGAAATGCAGAACGAGAACTAATTAGAATGAACTCCATTCAATTGGTGGTGATAGGCAACTTTTTATGTACAAATACAAGAATTAATGTTCCAAATTTAAGACTGACAAAAAATATTTAATTATCTTAATAATTATATTGAAAAATTTTAAAAAATTCAACTGATATACATCGGTGACGATTTAATTTATCTTCGTTTCCGATGCACCATTATGGAGCCATTTTCAAATGGGGATGCCGCAGAACCAACCACAAGCAGACAGCCCCGTAAAAATGAAATGGCCAAATATTAAACCAACGGAAATAACGATATCCCTCGTTCGAAGCCTCGCAACCAATTTTAATACCACATTGAGCATCCATTACATGGCGTCCGGACTGGGAATTTTCGTTGAAAGGGACCTCGCCTCATTAGGGCACGGAGAAGGAGAGTGGGGAGGAGTGAGAGCGGGGATGTGGGAACCACCGCCCCCTCCATTTTTCTATATCCCCGTCCTGAATACGCCCTTCCCCC
>LYUA01000225.1:286756-299703 GCA_002093875.1 Calopteryx splendens | reverse complement strand
ATTACACTACCCTGCGGGACACCAGAGGCTACATTTACAAAATCGGAACTAGCCCCATCAAATATAACTTTCTGTTTGCGCTCAATGAGAAAATCGCTAATCTAGTCTCTAATCGCTAATGAGAAAATCGGTAAGATCTAGGTCGATCGACACTCTAAGCAAAGACTAAGATATCCTTGTAAAAGGAGTGACATTCATTCAATTTATTAATGTTCCAAATATTTTGGCTCTTCTCTACCACAGCTTTGAAGATATTTGATACATGCAACTATTTTTCATCCACCCCTAGAAAGTAAAAAAATCCTCAGATACTAGAAACATAGGGTTTCAAAGCCTATTTGGCAAAGAGTAAATTCCGCGCGAGGGCCAATAAACCCAATTCATACGAGGTGCTTTTCCACGTAACTTTTTAAGTGGACATTCATTTTCTTTGCGTGAAGGAGGCTTTTTCACTCTAGGTCGATTCAGTTCAATTAGCTTGGAAAATATAAATGCATTGTTTGAGTATTAGCGCTGTATACATGCTAACTACGGCTGCTTTTAATACCAACGTGTTGGAATGATTTTATGCTACAATGCGATGACATTGCATTTCATTTTCAGAGTAAATTTAATGTTTCCATGATGATGCTGAATGGCCTTCACTGCAGACAAAACCCAATAGTACTTTCATAACTGAAGTATTCGATTGACTAAAGATCCTGTAATAGTTTACATTCCCCTTTCCAGCAAAAGTTCTGTATAGTCAAAAACATTATCAGTTCAGCTGGGTAGCAATTGCTGTAGTTCAGAAGCGTGAGGTTACCCGACTCGCTCTTTGACTAGCGAACGATGCAGGAGGTGAATTGAATGATTCAGTTTCAAGTATCCATGCAATTTTACTTGATATTTTTATTTGGAGGGTGTTATCAGCCCACAATAGTTAATTTCGCTCCAGATTAGATGATATTTTGTTTGGTGCCATTCCGTGCTTGACGCTGGCGGGCATCCTCTGCAGGCGAGCGAGCGTTGTCTTGAAGCAGGATTCGCTGCTGCCAGAGAAAAATCGTGTAGTTCCGTGATGAAGAGGTGCTCGGCCGGATGGGTGGTGGCCCGAAGGGGGGGCAGGCCAGCGATGGAAGACTCGACTGGAGAAGTTCGGGGAGGAAGGGCTGGGAATAAATACGAGAGAGCCCGTTTGGGAAAGGGGGACGGGGAAAGGGGTTTGGGTCGTTCGGAGGTGGTGGAGGGGGAACCTGATTGGTTCCAGTAATCGCTGCGCGGTGACGTCACGGACAAAGAGGTGCCTCCCAGTCTTGACTCGCCACAAATTACTAGCCCGGGCCAATGAGGTAGCGGAAGAGGCGGGAATGATGAAAAGACAAAAGAAGAACGTGATGTACGAGCAAGAGCATATGCGACGTTGGGAGAGGAGGTTTTTGAGAGGGAAGTGGGAGAGCAATAATTATGAACTCGCCAACCAGCGCCTCCTTACGACCGTGTGGCCTCGGATGTAAGTTTTTCACCTTTTTCTGGCATTCGAATTTTTTGGAATGGACGTTATGAAAAACCATGGACGTCTATCCGGTAGAAATAAGCATCCTGGGTCGATGTTCACTTTTTGGTTCCGTCTTGCTATGCGGATGGGTTCCAGGCTGGCAGCCGAAGGGATTTGGTTAGTGATGGATGACGAAACGATTCGCCCAGGAGGGTACCTGTGAGCAAAAAATACCCCCTTGTGTACGTGGGTTTTCCTAAGGTGACTGAGGCATTGATATTGCATGGTCGTCGTGTGCCCTTCTCTGTTAACACCTCAGATAATATTGGGGGATCGGTTGGTGTGTTAACTTATTGATTATCTATCTAGGCTCTCTATGAGAAACCCATATAAAAAAAGATTGCAGCTTTAAGTTTCGTGCACCCAGTCCCCCCTTGGTAGCAAAAGGCAATAATACGTTCCAAAACGTAGCTTAAGTCTTACCAACGTACTTAGTAAATAATTCTAAAAGAGATAAATAAGAGAGCCGTGTTTTAGTGGTGATATAAGATTTCCTTCGCTGGGGGAGGTAGTGCTTTTCAACATTAATGGCGCATAACTGCAGGTTAAATTTCCTCAGCCCACGTTAAAAGCCCTTTCCTTCATTCAATTCGCGTACAATTTACACAATATGCACATCTACCCCTCACTTCACCTGTACTAGTTACGACGGCTGCTCCCCTTTCCTGATATTTTTTCCCAGCTAACGAGGGAAAACGCAGAATGATGCGAATACTTCACATTAAAAGAGGGAGAAAAGAAACAAGCACTGCCTCCCGGTCTCACCTCTCCCGTAATCGCAATATCATACGGTTTTCTTTAATGAGTTGAGTAAAAGGTACCTTTACTCGACTCCCTCCTCGCCAAGAATGATACTTTATATGAGATAGCCGGAGAGGCGAGTTGTAATTAAAAACGAAGGAAGCGAACCCCAGCGTCCCCCCGACCCCTCTCACTCACGCTCGTCGTCTTTCCCCCCCCCTCAATTGTTTTTTTCATCCGCTCTTTTTTTGTGAGAACAAGATAAAAAAACAACTCTTAACTCGTCTTCCACACCCTCTCCTCCCCCTTCCCATTCTCCCAAGAGTCTAAGCTCCCCCATCATCCAACCCACCCAATCTCACGTCCGCACCCTCCCACGGGCAAGAAAGAACCGCCACCCGCACCTCCCCTCCCGGCCCTGCTCCCGCACGAACAAGACGACTGCCAGAGTAGCCAGGACCGCCGGCTTCCTCATCAGGTGTGCACGATGCCTCTCGCTCCGATCCAACCAACCCTTCCTCCCCGCACACCCCTCCGCCAACGTGGGGGTGGGGAGAGAGGTGGGGGAGGTTGTGGAGGAAAATTACTCGGGGAGGTGTGTGCAGGAGGGCGGGAAGACGTAGGTAGGGGAGGAGGCCTTGCCGGCTGGCGGATAATAGGTGTGGGGGGGTGGGAAGAGAGGAAGAAGGTGTAGTGAATTGGTGGGATGGGAGAAAGCTGCGAAATGGAAGAAGCGGTGAGCGGAAAGAGGAAGGGAGGGGGGGGGATTTCGAGTTTGGAGCGTTTTTTAACATCGGCAGTGGAGTTTTGGTTGGTCGGGTTGGTGGGTGGGAGGTGGGGAAAGGGAATGGGCCGGAGTTGGGGGAATATTATGAGTGAGTTATGAGTGACGCAATTTCCCCGGCACGCAATACGCCTAATTTAAAAGCGCGCATAGCAAAAGAGTGGGGACCAGGAGTTGGTGGGGGGGTGGAAACAGGAGAGAGAAAGAGGAGGTTATTTTGGAGACGAGTGGATGGGAGGGGATGAAATAGCGTGGAAAAAATAATACCACATCTAATATATTTTATTCCTCCCGAATCTCTTTTTAGCCTTCTCTTGAAACCACGCATCGCCTCGAAGTAAAAAGGTGGATTGAGGTGTGGGAAACGGCTCCTTTCATTAGGACGCCTCTCTCGAAAGGGAAAAAAAAAGGATGAAAGGTGGGATCGGTGATGAAGTAAAAATTGAAAAAATAGGTGGTTGTGGTGGAAAATAGTTTACAGGCGTGGGCGGATTTTTCTTCTGCAGGTAATTGAGGGAGGAGTGAGATCTGAGTGCTTGTAACATCCCTTTTTTCCGCAACCACCTTATTTTTCAGTTTCTTTTTCATCCTCGTCAGGGGAGAGTATTTATGAGAAATTACGTGAAGTAAGTAAATTCGCTTTCAAGTTACACCTTGCGTTGAAGCGAGTGCGATCTTTCTCAGCCGGTAGCTACAGTATCGTAACTTCCAATTAATGGAGACGTGGCGAAAAACGCCCCCGCATACTCGATGCAAGGATTTTCAGTTATCCCACCTGGACAGTGCGTAGCAAATAAGAAATCGTGGGAATTATTCTATTGAATATGACAAATGGGTGATTTTTCTTTTCTAGAAATTAAAAATCAAGCTCTTGTTTATATTTTACCTTTAATATTACATATTTCACTAGAATAACGTTATAAAATGTCTTACTTCATTCAAAAACCTCAATTCAATTATAAATTGCATATTATTAGTGAGTATACTCGAGCAAAATGTGGGAATATAGGTATAGCGCATTTTCCATTTCATATAGAATACTTAATCAATTTCCAAAATAATATTTTGTTTTCATATTAATGATGACAACGTTTCGTCTTGAAAATATTTCGTACGGCTTTGTGCCATCCTTTAAGTGTATTTAGAATGAACTGCCACATTCTAGTAAATTAGTTTTTAAAAACTGTAGGAATAAAGAGTGAGCGAAATTAGAATTGCAAATGAAAATTAATAAGTTTTTTATGTTTGCTTAGTTAATGCCTCTCGGATTATTTGAATAATAAGGCGTATTTTTGAGTGTATTTTACATCTACATCTTACCCTTCAAGCCGCCGCGAGGGTGTGTCAGTGGGTGTTGGTTCACCTGCCATTAATGAAATTTATTATGTGGGGGTGTTATTTATTTAGGAAAGGGTAATGCAGTAATGATTATAGTTCAAGACGACCCAACACCAGCAAATAGATTATAAATAATTACAGAAAAGTAAAGTAAATTAAAAATGAAAATGGTAAAAATAATTAAGAATGAACATTGGAAGGACGAAAAAAACGAATCCTATGTGCAATTCCCCTGTATGTGTGGAGAAAGCAGAAGGGATCCTATTTTTTTACTATTTTTGTGGACTGGGAAATGCATAGTTATAAGAAGCCGCTTTTAGAGATAAATTGGAATATTACCTATCATTCCTGAATTTTAATGGATCGCTAGATTACAAAAAATACGTTTTTAAACTTTCATGCTAACCTATGTACCTGTGGGTAGTCACCTACGTATTCAGCGTCGCTACTTTTTCTGTGATTGACGTTAAATTTCGCAAGCATATTTGTGGCCGAACCCGGACCTATGATTGATAACGTGAATAAATCTGGACGGGAGAGGTTGAATATTTTTATACCGGTTTATCTGGTTTGCCGAAGGAAGTGGAAAGGTGGCTGATGCGTGTCTGTACGTACACCTCAGTTTGTAATGAAAAAAAGAGATGAAATCAAGAATGAAGATAAGGAAACTCCTGCCAAATTATTTACTCACTGCGCCGATTTCAAATTAATGTAGAAGGTAGTCAGTTCGGCAACAGCAATAGATAGGAAACCCTTCCGGTTTTACTTACACGCTTTCTTAACTCATTACTTATCAAAAATGATTTGCCTTTTAGGGGAGGCAGCCATGCGCGAGGCCAAATTGTTTTTACACCGAAACAAATAAAACCATCTCCAAAAGTTCTCGATAAAATCCAAGCGAACAGAAGTTCGGTTCGAAGTGATAACAAAAAAATCGCAGGGGGGACGATGTGAAGATGTTGGTGGAGGAATAAAAATGAACATGGAGGCAGCCTCTCCCGAGTGTTCCCTCCCTCACTCATCCTGTTCCCCCGGACAAGACGTGGGCGTCGTAGTGACCACTCTTTAAGGATTGGGAGGCCCTCTATCACCAACCCACACACAAACACACGACCCGTGGACCGAGAGTTACAAGTCAAGAGGCGGGCTTCCTTTTTGATGTTTCATTAACCTTCCACCTTTGGGAAAAAAAGAACCGCACGTCGCGCACAAGCGTGCAGCCTCCCCGGTCCTGCCTCCCTAATTGATTCGTATTGCACGCCATAGAGCATGTGCAGCAAACGCTTGGGGGAGAAGCCAAAGAACTCCAGCAAAGGGGGCAGCCCACACCATGTTCCCTGCCACCTCCCCCGCGTCACTGTGGAATGGGACGAATATTTCGTGGACGACGTAAATCCCATCTCCTGGAGGAGGAGGTCGTATAGAGGGAAAGATTTCTCTCAATCTTTGGATACATTTCGTTTCCAGAGTCTCTTCGCTCCTTCGAAATATCTCCTCCCCTCTTCGGGGATCGCCGATTGTGTGTGCGTGCCGAGCGGTAGTGCGGAAAGAGTCCGTTTATAGCATCCAAGGGACAGTCTTTTTAAACTCAATTATCGTTTTTCTACGAGCGGGACCAATTTCAATTTTTTTGTGCATTGAAGAGTTATTAATGTGACTGCCATTATTGATGAGGCTCAGCCAAAATAATGAACTCCCCGGGAAAGTACGCATTCAAGTAGTTTGTGCGAAAGGAAGGAGTGCATTTAAAAGAGTTCATTATGCAAACCAAGCATTTCCCGTAGCCCTCCGATGGAAATAAATGGGAGGAATGGATCACCTACGATGAAATCGATGGGTGAAAATATCATTTGCATTCTGAAATGGGATAAAAAATACACCTTGTTGGAATCTATAATTGGCCTGCCAGTGTAGCGAATGGAATCCTTTCCCAAACCAGTGAGAAACGGATGCTTAATGTTCTTTATACAAATAATAGCAGCTATGAGTACCATTTTCGGAGAGCATTACAACAGTTTGGAGCACAAATGATCGGTTTTAGCTTTAGTTTGAGTAATTGGTATCGAAAAAAAGATTAAATTGAACTTCTGGCTTCTGTTAAGTGTAAAATAATAATTTAAAAAGTTGCAAATATATCAGAGGAAACCTTTTGTGGACTTAAAACAGTATTTTTACAACGATAAGAAATAAAATTAAGATAACAATGTGTAGAGAAATTCGAGTAGCCCGAGAGGAAAATGATAGAGAAATCTTTGCGATTTCAGGTCTCCTTTGTGTATTCTCCCCCTCATTCCATACAAATTGTTCTAAATAGCGTATAAAAATGGTACAGCGTTGTTGTGCGATGCATACCAGCGGAAAAATGAAATTCTCTCTTCCTCCTGTGTAGGTATTACTTGAACTCCGGATAAAAACTTTATATGGGATTTATGCTTTCGACCTAACATTCAATTACCGACAAGTAATCTTTGGAGCACAACAAGCGTGGACAGCAATGAGACCTACCTAACTTAACTTATACAATAATAATTTTTTCTAAAACACTTTATGTGTGGGAAGTTCACTCACCTTCAAATACCTCACGTTACTGTGAGCGCTAGTTTTACAGTTAAATGTGGAAAGAGACGTGTGTTGTAGATTTTATAATTGCTCGTGATTTTGCATATGACGTTGTTATAAACGAACATCATTTTAGTTCATCTGTTATTTTCTTTCTTACTAAGTAGGTATATTTAGTATGTACTCACATTACTTCCTATAGGATATCAAAATATAAATTATTTATTTCATTATGGACTCCTACTTTGAGGCTTATAAATGGTAAATATAAAACTCCACTAAAAGCCTAAAACGTATTATGAACAAATCTCCTTTTTTTACGTCTGCCTAAAGGGAGAATGTCGGGTGATATGTGCTCTGGGCCCTTCGCTCCATAAGTGGTAGGTCGGTACACCGCAACTCTAGGACAGACGCTCCCTTTGCCCCTGAAGTAAATTCCCGCGATTAATGGACTCTCTATTAGTATGGGAAAGAGGCCTTGATCGAAATATTTCGTAATTATCGAAATGTATACATTGCATGCGTCACTGAAAAGGTCAACGACGCTTAGATGAGTTGAAGGGCTCCTTTCTTGCCCCCTCTTTCCATCTCCCTCGAGTTCAGGATTAGAAAATTAAGCAACTCATTAGTTTCGCTGCCCGGGAAAAATACGATCCTTCCGCTTCGTTAAAAAGCTTTCAGCGGCAGATTCGTCTCTTCAGTTTGGAAGGCTGCGGTTGTGAGTCAAAAAAGGAATCTATAGATAGAATTTTCAAGTTGTTTAAAACGGCAGAGTTCTATCACATCAGCGTTAAAATATCGACGTCACCTAGATGCTGCCTCTCACTGTACCACTCTACGTATGCCGTTTACATCTCACCCATACCGAACCTTCGAAGTTTTTACGGTCCAACGAAATAAAATATTCATACGCATTTTGTAAAAGATAATTGCTTTGGGGGGTTCCCTTGAAATAATAAAGACGCTTCAAACTAATTAAGGAAACAGTGTCAGTGAAAAGGTACCTTAACCATAATAACGTGAAAGTTAAAACGATGTTCCTAATATTTAATGAACAAACGAACGTGCAAAGTAATACGAAGTCAATAGTCGAGGAGCATAACTCGAAATCTTTATTTTTACTTTTACCAGGCATATGACTTTAAATTCTATGATATTATTACCAAGGCAGTCATTTAGAAAATCAGAAAGATCCAGTATGCTGAATATTGATAGTGATTGAATCTGAATTATAGTGATACATTTTTAACCATTACTATTTTCCTGGCATTACACTAATTATTTATATCCAAAATAAAATTTTATACGCATAATTTATCATTAAACTATTTTCAAATTATGCTTCAATCCGAAAAATGAACAAATATGTATGGTATTCTCCAGGTCTTAAAAAAACCTTTTGCATCCAATCGTGGTATTACTGCCATATCTCTATAAAATAATGCAGGTTTCAGCTACGTGATAGTTGTACAGAAATTACGGAAAATGAAAGAAATTATTTTAAACATAGTGTATAATACAAGACTTTGAGTTTGACACATACTACTGATTGTGCAAAATTAACTCTGAAATAAGTTCTAATGCGTATTATATTGAAAAAATCCATCCAATGACAAAATATTCAATTAAAAATAAGGGTGGAATAACGTGCACTATGTAAACATAATAAACACCAAATCTTATATAACTATTATACTATTATACATATTTTCGACAGAACTCGTGATCAACTGATTATTTTCGAAAATAGGTATAGGGCCAAAACAGGCTAAAATAATTTTTTAAAAATAATGCTGTCAGATTATTAAGTTTCAAAATGCTATTCCTGGCTAAATATTTGTAGTAAATCCCTTATTTGGAAATAAAAAATTGATAAGGATTCTGGCACGTGGAGTAGTGAATTCGGTAATAATAAATCGGATTTTCGTCAGGCAACCATGTGCCCAATGAATGAAATTATACAGGATTACTCATTCGACGTTAAAAATATATTCTTAAACGTTTCGTAATTGTGACGGCACGGCGAAAACGGGTAATCGAAACGATCAATCCGAATCCGGTTGTTTGTTGTTTCTTTCTGGCTTTAGCGCAAGATGCGCTCTTCCTGGCGTTCGTCTGAAGATGACTCCGCGTTCAGCCAAGAGGATTTCTGGTCCGGCAGAATCAAGCCCAGTTGCATTAAAAAACAAATGGGAGGCCTTTGAAGTTTGTCTCCCCTCCTCGAGTGACAAATGACAAATTGGAGCGAGTGACGCGGAGGAGTGGCCAGGCGCGCTTCCGAGCGGAAAAAAGGGAACAAAGGGGCGGCGGGAGGGAAGAAGTGCCGCCGTCATTACGACACTTGAGCAGTCATTTGTCGACGTGATTCAAGGGAGCCATTATGCGGCGGCCTTCGATCTCCACAGGCACTGAGCTCGTGGAGATATGTATGCGGGCTTAGGGGTCGTCGTGACATTTTATAGAAATTTCATGTCAAACCCATTGAGCGAATGTTTTCATGGGAGGTATTAAGTAATTACGTCACTTCCCGAAAAGTGATCCTCATGTTCAGGTGGTTTTCCCTTTAGAAAAGAAGAAAACAGTTCCTTCGTTCGCACAACTTTTTGGTAGTTATGGCAATGCGGCTTTTGATTTCCACTTAACGGGAGAATCTTGAAGTACGGTCGCTAAATTCAAGTTTTATTAATACATTATATTAGGTTAAACCTGCCACAATGCGAGGGTTTTTCTCTGAAATTAATAGAATTGAATTTGTTTATTTATGATGGTATAGTAAGGGAACTTTAGTTTCGTGATCTTAAGTACTACAATAGAAGTACATAACAGAAAATAAATGTGGACAAATTGACGGTGAAAATGCTATTAATACTACATGAAACAATAATACTGAATAAATTGGTATTCACTTGGATTTCTCCGTTCTCTCCATCGAAGGCACATTGCGCATCGTAATTTTATTCGTGTTTACATTACATCCCCATTAACTTCTAATTCAATGTGGGCGGTTTCTCGGTATTCATGGCACGGTTAGAAATTTCGCCATCTAGTCTGGTGCCGTAACAATAGCTGTCATTGACCATTCGAAGTGACACTCGTTCATATGCTGCAATGAAATTCAATTGCTACACTCCTTTTTCTTTGCGTCTAAAATATTTTACTGCTGCTTATCACGCGAGCCGAAGGACTAAGAAGTTATCACTGCGCAGCGTAAATTACTGCCTCCGCTAACCGATTTGACGGACTTGGTCCATCACTTGCAAAAGAACTGGGCACTTGGGCGTGATAGCGCCAATGACGTCCTTTCAGAGGCTTGGCCCAGCCCGACGCGGTGCACATCCTTCACGCCATGTTTACCTTCTCGGTTATCGGACCATAGTCCCCCCTGAAACGAATCCTCTTCAGTTCGAAATAGGAATGGGCGGACTGCGATAGAAAAGATTGGCTCTCAGCTCGCTCCTCGCGAGATACGGCCCGGGCTGCTCCTCCCCTCAGCCGTGCTGTGATCTCGGGAAAGGGAAGGTTATCGCACCGTACGAGTTACAAACGGAAGTAAAGGAAGACACATCGATGGAGTCGGTGGGGAGGGGTAAAGCCGAGTTCCGAGCCGACCCCCGCCCTCCACCTCCATTCCATCTCCCCGTCTTTCCCGTCACCCACTTATCGTTTTCACGGTGGTTCCTCGCTCTACCAATACGCCATTGGTTGTGCATATAGGCACGAAGGCGGTGTCCGTATTCCAGTCCATGCTGTGTGCCACCTTCGTCTCTCTGCCTTCACCCCCACCTATTTGAGTTCCCCCGCCACTTTTATCGCCCTTCATTTGTTAGATGCGTTTCCCGCCCGCCCTGAATAATGACGGTTGCCTTGTCGACTCCGGGTGTTTGAGTGTGGGTGTGTTAGGATAGACAACGCAGCCGACGGAGCTAAAGGGGGCTCGGCTTAAATTGTGCGTGTGCTTGCAGCATGGCGAGCAGATAAGCATCGAAACTTTTTCGTGGAGGGGGAGCGAGAGACTAACAGAAGGGACTGAAGGCCCGAGGGCATGTAAAGGCAATGGCGCGGCAGTGGGATAAGAGCTAAGCGTCGTCAATAACTGTAGGTTTGGGCAAGAAAGTTACGTCGTTGCACTTTTGTTGCAATGTCATGGATACGGCATGGGTAATGCTTGTTCGCAGTTGCATTTCCCAGCGTGGAATGCTGAAATAAATTTTATCCCAAAAACCAAAATGCTCTTAATAACATCAATTTTAGTATCTGGTCGACACGGGCGAGAATTAACAGCGTCCTCTCAAAGCAATATAACTTTTTTATTTTTTAAATGAGCAGTAGCAGAGCACGATGGGTATGTTTTTGCTGCGGGTGATTCCATTTCAGACTGTAATTCATCCCTAACGCCAACCCTAATGATTTGATCAAACGCTCCGTCGACACCATTAGATTAACATCAAGAAAATCACATCACCTATGCTATTAGTCCGTTCTGAAAAATTAAAAATGTTATACTTGTATTTAATTCGGAGATCGTGTATGCTTACATTTGGCTAGCGTATTTGAATTTTAATCATTGATTCACAAATTCATTTAGTGTGATACATAATCTATTATCTGCGCTATTATGAGCACCAAAAATGTTCAATTAAAGTTGAGACAAAGAGTTATGAAGACCACTCATAAACATTAAAACATAGCTAATAACACGGTTTGAAGTTTTTTTTCCATGCGAAGGTAAAGAAAATTAAAGTTTAATAGAATTTGCTCTGGCCTTATCTATTGTAAACTCGGGAAGGAAATTATTTTCATTGATTTTCAATTGATTGTGAAATAAATTACGTGACAGCTCAATGGGAAAACTTACCATGAAATACCTTGTTTTTTCCAATGGAAAAAAATGGGGGTGGAAACAGTTCCAGTAGTGTTTATCCCTTGAGCAATTGTTTCTAAGCGTCTCGAACTGTAATGTGTGTGTACGACGATCAAACGAAAGATGAAATATAATTTCACTGCGAATGACCCTTTTTATTTCCTGAAGCACAGCAGATTCTCTAATGGCCATCGCACAGGCATCCCTACCCGAATGAGATACTTTTCTTGCGGAAACAATGAGCACGTCAGTCGTGGACAAAGAGGAATAAATAATCGGAAACCATTGGCGATCCAAAACGTAAGAGCCGGGGAAACGATCCTTCGTTAGAAGGGATTCACTCCACTCCCCCATTTTTGTGATCCCCCTTATGTGATAAGGGGAGGAAGATAGGGCGGGGCGCGCTGACCTGGGAATTCAGTCCTTCTGTAAAATGTCGGGACGCGTGAAGATTGCGTACCGCTGATAAAATGCAACTCCTCGCCTCTGCCTTTCTCTCCATAGTGGATTTTCGGTGGGGTTCCGGCTTGGGCCTTTAGGCCGAGACAGGAAACGACCATGAGATCTGACATTTTTGGGGGATGTAGTCCCTGTTGAAATAGGATTTCGGTGTGCGAGACTCTCAGCAACAATATTAATTAATGCACTCAAAAAAGAAAATACCCCGATTATTCTCTACCACAATTTCTCTTTTTACTTGCCTCCATTTTACTGTCTCTCACTAGTGCTAAGGCTGGTCCATACCTGATGCGAAGCTAATAATCCTGTCTTTTTCCTGTAAATTATGGCCTAGAGCTAGTGCTTCAAGGAAAAATTAGTTCTGATGACAAATTTTTCCCATCAAGGATTTTCTATGGTTATTTACGGGATTTCTTCATCATTGAATGATGTATATCGGGGTCATTTAGTTATAATTACTACAAGAAATACGATGCCTACTTTATTTTCCATAAAACGTCAAGCTTGAGAAGTACATTGGTGGATATATTACGAATATGACAATAGGTACTACCGTGTCACTCGAAGCATATCGAATAAAAATTATGGGATTGAGAACCAAGAAAAAACTAACATTTCTACATCTACATCTACATAATACCCTGCAAGCCGCCGTTAAGGCGTGTGGC
>LYUA01000225.1:259728-280531 GCA_002093875.1 Calopteryx splendens | reverse complement strand
TGCCGTTTTAAACAGGGAGCGTTTTGGGGAGCCCTGACGGCAAGAGGACGTTTCCGGGATATCTCTCTCCCTTTCCATTTTGCGGTTTTAGTGTTTACTCTATGATTGCTTTTTATTGCGTCATATTTTGAGACGAATAAAGAGGAGATCATCAAAGATCGACTTCGTGTCATAACGACCAAGCGTCGTCCTATTGCTGCTGCTGTAGAGGGCATATGAAGACGGAGGCATTGAGAGTACCTACTAGGAGGAAATTATGCCAGCATACATTAAACGCTAAAGTATCTAACCTCATTTTATATGAAATGCTACCGAATGTGACGTATTCACATTTAAATTATATATACTTAGTTGCTCCTTTTGAACCAATGCGGCATTAAAAAACGGTTTAATTTTCGAAAGTAATCGAGTTTAACTTAAGATTTTTTTAAGCATCTCAAAAGTTACCACTTCTAAGCCATTCTATATCGTTGACCCATTCGAAGTGGATTCCATCATTGCTGCACTGTTAGCTACTGCGATCGGATGCTTGATTAGATAATATAAGTTCCAAATTATTTGGAAGTATTTTAGATAATTAAAATTTTTTCTCCAGCATTGATCACACTTGACGATGGAGATAAATTATTTATCTAGAAACATATTACTTATTTTTTTAGTGTTTTTAACTCTTATTGCATACCTTTTAATGCCAATTAAATTTACACGTTAAACCCAGCGAGGCGCTATTGGGGCGTGTGAGATGGTGTGGAGAAGACTTGGTGCTGGTGACCAGTGGCTACTCCAACGACACAGGCCAAGACGGTGTAGATGATATGCCTATTCGTAAATATATGTTGTACCGAGGATATTTCAATCCTAGTCCACCTTGCCTCCCACCAGCCTTGGAACTTGTTTACTTCCACACCGGGTTTTCCTCCTGACTTTCCTCGTACTAGGCAACCACCAATAATTAGCTCTCAGAGAAGTACGCAGTTGGTCTAGCCTCTTCCACTTGCAGTATTCGCAAAAAATTAATTTTTGTAACGTATTGACCAACTCTCTTAACACAAAGCTCTCTAGCAAAGACTTATTGAGTGAATAATCCAATTCCATCACTGTCACATTTTACGAGAATGGAGGCCGCAGAGTTTACATTTATTTTTAAAATAATTTATAATTTAACTTCTTCATATGAAATTCAGCTCAAGAATTCAGCATGAAAGCAAATATCTCACTGCCTGGATAATGGACATCGAAAAATATTCCTGGAAACTTTGTATTCAGCTTCTTTCCGCAGAAAAGGACAATGGAATCGAGCGAGGTTATTTGGGTGTGGATTTTAAACGATGAGAACTCGCTCTGAATTTAATGCCCACTTGTTTCCACCTTAAGTTGGTATTTAAGACGCGAAAAAAGTCTCCATGAGCGGGCTCTCGGAGAACTCAAAAAGGGTCACGTTTTTCTAGACTGGCGATCGTGAGAAAAAACTGAGTGAAGATTAGAAAGGGCTCAGTGCTGCATTCTTCAGTCTTCTTTCACCCAGCTTCTAAATATGGAATCTGAGATACCGGGGAAGGGAAGCAATATCATGTCTATACCAGGCAGTGATAAGTCTTCGAGTACCTATCTATTAAGTTCTTATGCTATCCACGTGCTCTGCCAGAGACAAATGCTGTTTTTAAAGTGCTCTCGCCCTTCACGGCATCTCCACAGGGACCATTCATCGGTACTGAATGAATTCTATCATCAGGTTGTGCAGGGATTGGGTGGCTGTTATACCATCGTAAATTGATAGTGCGGTCACATTATACCATTATTTATAAGTCAGTGCGGAGTCTTTCCAAAACATAGCCGAACCATTTTGTTTAAGTTCAGTGGTTTGTTCTCTGCATCTTCATACATTTCCAAGCATCAATCTTACTTTCAATCAACATCTGCTCCAAGGCAGATAGTAACTTTTACAAAAAATACTTTTTTCAATTGCAATAAACATCAACTACCTTATTACCACTAAGCGTTTACTTTCAACGAAGGCAAGGATGTTTCCCATTAGATACTTTGAAACAGGTCCACATTCCCTCTTTAACTATTCGCCCCATGTCTCACGCCTGAGTGGTGGCTTGCTGATGATGTAGTTGAAACATTCTCGGCGCTTAATATTCTTTCGATTTATGTAACGCGTCTCTAGTGCCAAATTTATTCTTGTCTACCTGCTACTCTATCCATTTAGGTAGTTTCAAAAATCAATAAAAATCTCTTCCTCAACCAACCCTCTTTCTTCATTAGCAGGGTGCAGTGGTCTGGGTAAACAGCGAGTTCTCGTTTCCCCGGGAAAACCACGGATTTGCAAGCATAAACCATGAAATTCTTTTGTTAAAATGATTATTTTGCCGATTTTTTCCACAGTACTATGCTGACATGGAAAATGTATCAGCAACGTGCTAATTCAAAAGAGTGTGGAGGAAAGGGGAGAGGGAAATTTCCTTCGGAAAACAATAATTTAATGGTTGTAGTCCTTAACTCAGACACCAAAGAGTTACAAAAATGTGATATAATATCTTCAGCCAAATGTGGTTATATTCTGCTATGGCAAGACGTACACTTCTATTATAAGTGTTATGAAATATCTGGAATTTTTCAAAAGGTTGTTTGCAGTAGGTATATCATATGAAAAACGTCCCGACGGCATCTATAATTGGGCATCAGGGAATTTAAATTAGGTACGTTCGAGGTGTAGAGATAGTTTCGATAGTATAATTCCATTATAAGTTCCATTATTTACAATTTCATTAGTTCAAGCTACCAAAAATAAAATCGAAAAGTATTTCTCCTAAAACCTGAACAATGCTACAGTGGCCTGAAAAAAAGTTTCAGCGGCAAACATTGACGAGATCTCTTCGTCCGCTCGGGTAATCCCTTCGAAAGTTGCTTGTTACTCGGTTGGCCAAAGGTTCCGCAATGGCTATTAAATACCACCGCAGCTCACAGAGGGGGCGTTAAGTAATCAGTAAATCAGTGCGATCGAGGAGGGTGCGCTCTCGTTAGGGGACGATTGCACTTGACTTGAAAACACCACACATTCCCCCGAGTAATCGGTGCGGCATGGGGGCGGGAAGGAATTGGAACACCCGAAGGCCTGATGGAGAGGAAACCACGGAAGGGGACTAGGGGCCTATACTGGGCTCGGGAAGAGGATTCTGCTGTAAACAAGGATCAGCGCATGGGGCCTATATTAAGCGTGGTTCTTTTGAAACAAGATCTGATTTTATTAAATATTTCGTACGTTTTTAATGGGTATACTCGTTACAGTGTGGATTGGAGAGTACGCTGACAATACAGCAATAGCCCGAAAAGATATTTGTGGAAAAGGAACCAGTTTACATCTTGTCACCCTCCATTCATTTGTGCGGAGTTAAGGCTGTAAAATTGGTTGTTGGAAAACTATGAGTTTCTAACCAGCCATTGAAAATCAGGGGTGTCATTGTGCATCACTAAATTGAGTATTTATGAAAATATATAACTCAATTGTGTTTAGTTATGGTATACTCTAATATTATAGGTGAAATTAGGAACATTAAGTAGGCATATGAACTTTCGGAATACAGACATATATATTTATTAATGGCAATCTCCCGGTTAAGGTAGGTTTCTGATGGACTCCTGCCAACACTGACACTTCCTTCCGTTACCCTTTCTCCGCATACCCTCGGCTACCCTTCATTCCATCCAGCATGCTTAATCATCTCCTCCCTCTCCCTCGCCTTCCCAACATTCTACCCTCTACCACATTCCTCGACAAGTAAAAATATATAATTCATAAGTATAAAACGCAATAATAAGTAAATGAGTCGTAAAAAAACAGGCATAGGTTTTCAACTAAAAGGCATATGAAAATATTTCAGTGTAGAATAAGGATTTAAATAGTTCTTGAAAAGTAGCCTATTAGCAAGTGTGGTGTAAATAAAGGCAATAAATCCTCTTAATTTACTCCTTTATGACTATGAAAGTAGTGGCTACGCTACATTTGCCCTTTCATGAAACGAAAGGATTGGGATCGCCACAAGTTATTATCATTTTACAACACAGTGTAATACTATTTTTGAATCCCTTTCTTGGAGCGTTTTATAAAAATCGAAGTCATCCACTACCCTTCCTTTTTGTGCAGGTAGAAATAGAAGAAAAACGTGGGCCCAATCGTCACTAGCAGTATCTCCTTTAAAATATTACCGACAGCTTATGCTATTCGAGTATTTACAATAAAGTCTGATAAAGAATGCTCGTGACAGCTTATTTCCCCAAAGCAATGTCTAAATAGGTATTGGTGGGGTTGTTTCACTACTGACCCTACCGCCGTCTGTGTCAAATTAATGGTGATGTATCCATATGTTTATTTAACTATCCGTATGGACCTTATTGGTTACTTTTATTTACGAAAATTCCTATGTTACCATCCAGCGATTAAAACATCAGAATTATGTTTGGAGAAAAATAGAATAGGTTTCAAACTTGGCAGAATCAGAATACATGCAAAAAAAAACTATAGCCAGAAATGTTTTATTTGGCTACGAAGGAGATGAAAGCGGTTAGCCAATTCACTTGACTACTGCTTAAAATATTGCCTTGAAGGCAGTCTTCCGAATTGGCCTTCCCGCAGGCCTGGTTAGCTGAAAGGAGTGGATTTCCCATTTCCACAAATCTAAGGGTTGCCAGAGGGCGAAGCTTCGTGTTTTCCCCGAGGGGATTGAGGAGAGGGAGCAAGCTTAGAGCTCAGAAGGGAGGGGAGGATCAGAAAAAATGCAAGAGTTGCGGAAGCGTATCAGGTCTCAGGCCTAAATGTGGAGAAAAGAAAATGGCTCCTTTAAATGACTGTTTAGATTTTTAGTGTGAGAGAAATCAATACCAAAATTCTCGTGACGATCAGGAATGCCAAGAAATATTAAATATTCAAAGGAACTTGAGCACGCGTGACACCACCCCTGGCCGCGTGACATTTAACAGCGAAGCAAAAATCTGAAATCAAGTTTGACAATCACGGAAACCCTACACTAAAGGCAAAGGAATGGAATTGTTCAGCACTTTACAACGTTCATGGCTCCGTTTTCACGAATGCATCAAGCAGAAATAAAGGAGACACAATAACAATCGCGCGTTAACCTCTACGAAGTGAGAATGCATTGCCGAGAATTATGAGAGGCCATTTTCTCTGTACAGGAAAATTCGTAGTCTGCTGCAACCAAGATGGGTAATCTAAGGGCAAGAAGGGGTACGGAGGTTGTGCACCCAGGTGCAACAAAGGTTAATATTCTAGAAAGAAGCAAAAGGAAACATCTAAGTCAGATACGGCATGGAAGCACGGCAGGGGACACGGGGAGGATGGAATGGAATAACCACGAACTTATCTACATTCGTGCCTTGTTTTCGGCTACATTGCAACTTGGCACGGCTTACACCAAATGTGATTCATTACTCATGGCTAACAAAACTTGTAAAATAAATGCACAGCCAAGATTAAAAGGAGATTAAAAGTTGGATTTAAGTTTTAATGCCGTTTGACTATAATTAGTATTCTTTTTTATGTATGCTTTGAGCGCATGGTCATATTACACTTTTAACTCACAATCAGTTTCATTAGAATTTGATAACGCGCTATAAATTTTATGTGCGTTATGACCTGTAGTCATAATGTCTCTGTACTCCGTGTAAAATTGATGAAAATCTTGTATTAGATAGGAATAAAATTGCTTGAAAACTATTCGATTATGAATTTAAACTGAATAGTGAGTTAGCCACAACTGATATTGAACCATCGATACACACGCCATGTATCGAGGTTTTTCCTGCTTAATGAGAGTGCTTAAACTAAAATCAAAAAGGTTGGAGAGGTTTTGGATATTAATTTGACTGAAGTAGCGTGTGAATGAAAGGCTGGATCTATTTCATCGCAGTCATTAGATTCCCCCGCTCCACCGACCGATCTTTGGAAAGTTTACAGCGTGCTCCGAAAGAACTCGTGACGAAGCATTGAGCGATATCATGCTCTTTCATTAGACCACGAAGGACCTCGCGGTCCAATACAAAAACAGTCAAATCATTTAAAACCCTCACATCCAGTGAGTGCTCGTCCTAGGCCTCTTGGAGTAGGAACGCCTCCCCTCCACCGCCCACCCCTCACCCCCCAGGGCTGTTGAGGCTTTTGTGTTCATCCGCGCTGTTTTCTTGAAAGGATTGTTCGCTCTTTGTTTACGGGCTCTCCAAACCCCCATACCCTTGATCCCTTCCATCCTCTTTCTGTGCCGCCAAACACAAACGCAGCTCACAAACCTCACATCTCTCAAACATCGAAATGCCCACCAAAGGGTTTGCGTCCCTTTGGCAAGTGGGTGCTCTTCCCTTTCTCTTTGCATAGTGCGCGCGCGAGTTGGTGTGTGCGTGAGTCATAAGCACTTCTCGCTACGACTGCGAAATGAACTCGGGCCGTGCGTTTCTCACGTGTGAGGGTGTAGGTCGGTTGTGTGTGTTTGGGATCGGGAGGAGGGCCGTAAGGTGCTCGAGTGGCCTGGGTCTTTGCACTTTCGTTCGTTATTGTTGGCTAAAGAAATATATAATGAGACTTTCTCAATTTTCTTTGACCTGTTACCTAGTTTCTGAGTTAGAGATGGGTAAACATCGAAGCGCTTGACCCTTTTGAGGGCTGATCTTGCCTTGAGGAGTCCTACCGAAACTCGGTCATTCATTAACTCATGTCTACATTTATGATTCCACTTGGGAAACTTGGAAGTATGCAGGTCTTTCGAGGATTGAGTTTTTGAATTCAATGAAAAATTTGATCAACGAATCCAGTAAATAAAGATGGCCTCAGTGGTCTTTAGCCACACACCTGACCTACACTGCCGCCAGGGGAATTTGGATGTAGTTTTGATATTTATTTCTCGACTAGTTCGTTTCTCTGTACATTACTTTTATTAGCATTCAAAGAGAATTAGCTTTTATCACGTTTGACGCCGGAATTCATGGCAGGCTAACGGTCATGAATTAGACTATTTCAATTAGACCACTCGCCCAGAGGCGGATAGCTGAGTAAATCTCTGATGATATAAAATGCATCGCCGAGTGGATAGTAATTTTTGGGTATTTCCAATATCGTCTTGTTAAAACACAATTTATTTCAAATAATGTTTTTGTGTTTCGATCAAATTTGTGAAAAATGGTATGTTTTCCAGGCAGAGTGAACGACCCGATTTGGGCATCGAGTTTTTTTTCAGCATTGCACAAGTGTTTGTAAAGAAATCTATCTCAATTATTTTTAGGAGGGTCGAATGCATACAACGCAATCAAATTTTAATAATGTAATTTGATGATATCTTACGGAACAGATTTTGCACCCAAGTCGACACCGTATGAATGATATAGAATATCGAGTCTTAGAATATCCCAAATACTACCAAATAACACATTGGAACGTCGTATTGCTTGGAGTTGCGTTGTATATAATGTCGCATGAACATTACATTTTCAAATATCCTTAATCTGTTGGGGAAAAATGTTCAGTAGCTTTGAAAACGCTTTCACACACAATGTCCTGGAAATACATACAAATAAGTTTTAAAATATTGTTATGCGAATGAGTGCGAGAGATGCGTTATGAGAAATATTTGAATATGAAAATAGAGTGGAGATAAAAGAGGAGGTTTACTTGAGACTTGTATCTCCTTATTTCTGAGCCAATGCTATCAGGAGAAGCCTTTAAAAATGTGAATTTTTCACCGGAGAAACTGAGTTAACGCAACTTTATTGCCTTCCATCTAAAGGCGAGAGATATAATATGCATATATGTATGACTCTACAAATGCTTTGGATTTTCCGTGCGCAAATGCGTCCTGTTTCATGAAAAAGATGAGGGAGATTAAATTAACGTTCGCCAAGGTAGGTAGCTCTGTAAAACGTTCCAGGGATTATTGCCGTAAAACACGATATTCCGTGAGTGAATAATTAGAAATATGTTAAAAATTGAATTTGTTAAAATATTTTTTGTATTAACTATATTTTTAACCATATATCTTGCTTGTACCTATTTATATTTTTCCGCATATGAATAAAAATTAACCTGAACAATGAAAGTTTACTCCTTATCTATTATATTTCTCATCTTTACCGAATTATAAACTTTTGCTTTTTTCTTTTGGTAGATGGAATTATCTAGTTGGTAATCATGATCTTGATTTTTTTAATTTCCATTTGTAATAATTTAATAGTGCCTCTTGGCAAAATTGTACCTTTAGATAAAAACATTAGCAGTTTCAAAAGTGAGACTGTAGCCTACATAATTTAAAATAGATTATCTATAGGTACATACAAATATTTCTTCGTCCAAAAACCCTGCTGGCCTACAGATTTACGGAGAACTCGAAATATTCGATTGATAGGTAATACCACGACAATATGAGGTAAACTCCTTCGTCAGTTTCGCTATTGAGGCTTTCACATTTTTGAGTTTAGTACCGAAAAATGCTTCCAAAATCGAGGTAAAACTGTAGTAAAAGGACGTTATTAAAAGTAATTCCCAAGTCTCCTCAACGAATCGATACGGTTCCGAAAATCAATGCCTCTGAAAAGGTTCCATCAAAAGTAAAAGGAACTTACTCTGGAGGTAACACAAATAATGGAAACAGTGAGTGGGAGCATGCATAGCATACATCTTTGTCAGTAAACAGGTTAACACCAATCAGTCAATCAACAAATCCCATAACACATCAGTCACGGAACAATCAATCACCGTCTCCACCCGCATTGCAAAAAAGATTAAAAAGGCCATCCCGCTTCTTGAGCACGAAGAAAAACGTACTCTTTCCCATATTTTTTTGCTTTCCAATCCCTCATTAAGTTCGTTCCAATATTCTCCGCTAGATCTCTTCTCCTTCCATTCTTTGCTTCGCCTTGAAAGACCAACCGACAGGTCTCCATGTATGGTCAGCCCAACTCGTAAACGGCACTCCGGAAAAAGTGACCATTGCCCCTCCACCATTTTGCGCGACGGCATTACATAACGCAAGTGCTTCTTTGCCCGCTGAGAAAACTTCCGCCAGAGGACCCATACCCACGGCCCCTCAATATGTTTTTTAGAAGTGGCCCCTCTTCAACTGCCTTCGTCTTATTTTTTGCTGTTCACGAAAAAAATAAACCTAACTTCCTAAAAGATGAAACGAGAATATGGTGGAAGAGGAGCCCCTCCTCGGCGACGTACACCAAGGGTCTTCTTCCCCAAACGATTCCTTTGTTGTGGTTTGAAGAGGGGGAACAAATAGTGGCAACAGGTATCCTCAGAGGTCCTTAAGGCGTAGGGTGACTGCCTACTCCAAAAAAAGAAGAGTAGCAGAGGGAACAAAAATGAACCTTGTGTATAACTACATGTTGGGTGAGGAGAAGTGGTAATTTCCGTAAGAGCGCGATGTGTAGGAGGGGATTTCTTTCACTCGGTGCGGGACCAGAGTCCTTTTCAAAATAACCTTCTGCGGAGTATACGCGGCGCTCTATGGAGAGGTACTCTCCTTCGAGTAGCGGTGGTTATTCTTTGTCCTGGGTCATGGCAAGATAAAAAGGGGAGGGCATATCGGGAAAAACTACCTCGGAACATCTTCCACCGCTTCTCATATTACCCCACGACTTGGGTGGGACTCCCATGGAAGAACGGAAGGTGAGGAACTGCGGGCTGATATGTCGCTTCAGAACTCGCCGCTCTTGTGTCCAAGGTAAACAAACCGAGGCGGCGATCGGGTCCGATTTTGACCGCCCTCATAGGCCTGTCTTGCAGAAAAGTCTTACTCTATACTTAAACGAAGCTCTAATTTCTCTTGGTCATGCTTGCACCAATATTTTCGACCCGGAGTTCAATTTACCACACAGCTAAATCAACAATTTATCAATAAAATTTGCCTTTATTTTGAGAGGGATGAAAAAATAGTTAATGATGTGAGGTGAGAGCTATAACAACATAATAACGGAAGTCAAGAGCGAGACATAAATGGTATTTTCAATCAAGTATACTTAGTATCTTAGGCATATCCAAGCATTTGTTTCATTAGCGTTCATGAAAATGTGGTGAAGATTCCTCCGGTCGACTGACTGGAGGAATTGACTTATTTACATACTAGATTTCTAAAATGCCACTGCACATTTGCAGAAAATACGCCGTGATGTACTCCTACATGGTTTTGAGAAACCGTTAGTGTATTTCACATAAGTTAATTCTACACCTGGCATGGGTAGATGACCCATGAAGCATTTTATGTTCTTTTGCCATAATTTTTTGAAAGATCTTGTAGGGGGGAATAATGGACTCGCTCATAGCTCATGGGCGTTGTGTAAACACTGTGGCAACATAGAAAAAACTGGACTGAGATCAATGAAGAGTCGAGTGCCAAATTTATAAAATTGTTACCTAACATGTATTTCATGCACCAAACTTAACAAATATGGCTCTATTTGTTCTAAAAACATCAAGGTTGCACGCACGCCTGGGTTGGGGTATTATTTAATTACATAAAAGCAGAAAATATTTTTATGAAACGTAAGTGGTTACTCACTCGGTTTAAGCTATTTATCCCTTTCATTTTATCGTTCTACATATTCCATTTTATTTTTTCGCTGTAATGGTTAAGAATTTCATCTCCTATGTTAATATTTTCATGAATTCTATGAATAATTACACTATAAATGTGGTAACAAATGGTTAGAAACTAACGGAGGGGCAATATAATTAAAAATATGGAAGAAACTGGTTTTAAATAGTTTTACATGCGCTACCTTCTTTAAGTTAAAATAATTCCAATATAAAATCAATACGGCATTTTTAATGGTCAAAATGACATAAGAGTTATGAACAAAAATGGCTGCAATCTATGAAATATTATCCTACGAATTACCGCGCGTACTTCGATGTGGTCTCTTATTACACGAGAAAAAAATGACGTTTTTAACCTTATCTTGCTACAATGCTGGGAAGGTCGTTGCTAACCCTCTGATGGCCATAATGCCTCATAGTGAGGTACATTGGGGTTTGTGATACGTTCTCAACATCTGTGCAAAAGGGGCTTACTTAAAATTCACTTTCCATATGCGATTGATTTCCAATCTATCTTTCATTAAACTATTTTTTTAAATTTAACTATCAATTATATTTCTCTAATTTTCTCATAAATAGGAATCTCAAAAAGTAAGGACACGTTGTAAAGACTCAAGTCAATTTTTCAATCGGTAGCATCTTGAATATAGTTGGTAACTTTCAAAAAGAGGAAATCATATAAGCATGCTTAGAACAAGCACAAAATGTCTACGCCTGTGGTTGTGTGTAAAACCTATATCATCATTTGTAGTTTATTCTTTTTCCTACATTGGACCGACGCCTAATGCAACATTGCACTCCAAATGCTTATGCCGTGGTGAATTTGGAGCCTATGGCCTTTTTTGTTAGTCAAGAGCCTCACCGAGCTAGTCAATAATATGCGCGTCTACTCTAGGCCAAGTTAATGATGAAGGCGTGTAACTAGTTAAATGATTTCAAATTGATTCCATCTTAACATTGAGCAAACATAAAACACTTGGGGTCTTTTTATCTTCCCTTTGGAACTTCCATGGCTGTCTGGAAAGTATTTCCCTTTAAGCTCGACGCACGTTGTCTGGCGAAAACATTTTTGAGCCTCGGAGAGGTCACGCCTCCGAGCAACGCCGAGCAAGTAGCATTATCAGAGGTCGTTTGCTCCTTCAGCCGCAGTTTCCTCCTTTGCCATTCTCAACGCAGGGCCTAAATGATCATGGCGGCCTAAGTTTACTTTGTCTTTGCCAGTTTAATTGCCAAGGGGAGATGATAAGACTCATTCGCATTCATCCCAACCCCATGATAGGGGAGACACGGTGCGTTGAGCATCCGCTATGCAGCAATAATGACTCGAGAACACGGGTATGGGGCCCGATAGGGAGGGACAAGTGAAGCGATCGCAAGAGTGGGATTGCCTTTCGGGATAGAGCGTCTAATTGCGCGAACTCCTTTAGATTGGCATTCATCCAACAGTATTTTCAACTACCTGAGGGAAACGAATGGGAAAGGCTGTCTGTTTAGACGTGACATCATCGGCTGATCTCGACAGCACGACCGCATCTTTAAATCGTAAAAGCCCACACAAAGGTATTACAATCAAAGTTCTCATCGCTTCAGGTCACGATTATTAATTCCAATGGCATTTAATTTTTCCAAGTTCCAGTGGAATTTCTACAGGTGCTTTTCTTCCGTCGCCCCCCCGCAAGCTTGCTAAAAGATCTCACTTTGATAGTTTGAATTATATTCCAATTATTCTTCCTTTAATGAGGATCGAATATTTTAGCGAATGCAATTCATACTATCATACTATTACTATTCATACCTATCTATTGTAATTTATCAAAGCTTTATAAATTACGAACGGATAGCCAAACTAAGATCTAGACGTCTTCCGTGCCTGCATCTTTATTTTGAACTTCCGTCATATGTGGGCTGACTAATGCGCAATTTTAAAACATTAGAAATTATTTGTGACTTATAGAATCAAGTTATCTCAACACTGGTATTTCCGTACAGAAGCTTTGGCCAGGGGAAATAAGCATAGCTACAATAAGTATTTCTTTCACACAAAAAACGCGCGTAATCCATACTAGAGATGATAAAACTAAGTAAAAATGCTAATTATATTGAGCGCATACACTAACCAGTCGGATCAATTTTCGAGTTCTCATGACATGCGACACATGTCTCAACCCGTCAGTCTGTAATGGTCAACCTATCCGTTCCGGTTTGTTACAATTCGGGCAAACCCAACACATTCACGCGGCCACCTCTTATCGGCACCTCAAATCTTCCTTCCCTCTCCAGAGCTGGGAGAACTCGGACACAGAAACTGTAAACTTACCAAGCGCCCCTTGTTTCCTCCTCATACTTAACTACTTAACCCTTTCCCGTGAAACCCTGTCCAAAGTTAGCTTCCTAGCTCATTTAATTTATTTTTCCTTTACACACGGAGGTAAGGCATTGTTTTCGTGGCCTTAAAAAAATATTCGCGAGAAATTAATTTTACTGCCAATTTTAGAAAGAATGTAGGCATTTATTTAATAGAAAGTAAATTGCGTATGCTTGGTAGAATGAACTACGTCCATTAAAATATATATATTTTGCTCCTCTCCAATTTCAAAGTTTGATATCAATCCTGAGGTTAAGAGAATAGGCAATGGCCTGTAGGCATATTGAAGGTTTGTAGAACTAATTGCATGTCTCATTTTTTAACAGAAAAACACTAATATCGTTCAAAAATACTCGCAATTTCAATTGTTAAAAACGTACTTATAAAATCTTTGGAATAGCGTCTGCGAACGATTCTAGAGTTTTCAGAAATTCCTTGTGGATGCCATTTCATACTTATTTCCACCTATAAGTACAAACTACCTATATCATGCAAGCAATGCGAGGAAGAAGTGAATTCTAAATCTAGTGTTACCTGGCTTCAAGTAACTTGATTAATCCACCATGAAATTACGCTGTGAAGAATTCATCTACATCAGCACAGTACTTTGGAAGGCTGTGTGATAGGGATTGATTTCATAACAGACATGCACGATCCATTTCTTCAATTAGTAAAACGTTAGAAAGTAATTGTGAATCTATTTTATTTATGTAATGGAAAAAATACAGTGCGATATTTAACTTTTAAACTAGTACCCTAGGCTTGCGAGATTAGATGTTAGTAATAAGTGTACTTTGTCCTATATCCTTAAAATAACTATCTTCTGAGTGATTCCGAGGGCTGCAAATATATTGTCATTTCTTTCGAGGGGAAATTGATATTATAACCCTCTAATAGCCGTGGTACCTCCTATCGTAGTAATTTTGTGTTGTTATACTCTATTTGCATCTTCAAAAAGTGATATATGTCAAATTTTAGAGATTCGTTCTGCTGGTGGTTCCCAACCCTTTGATGGTAGGTACATAATTGGATGGAATGATACCATTATTGGAAATAAAATAATTGGTATTAGCCGGTATGTGCAACGTCATATGCTTTATATAATGCATGATCTTGATATTAGCACTATTTTTTAAGCTACCTTTGTTGAGCTATACTACATTTTAATTTAAGGTTTTCAAATTAATGACGAATAATGTAGTGAATACCTATTTTTAACGTAACTGTAAAAGTCTTATTACAATTTCACCTATTGGTGTATAAACTTGAAGATTGTTGTGTCATGAAATGAAATAACCTCTCATTAGCATGTAATGCGCATATTTTTACGCATAAGTATTAAGCCATTACAATTTTGAGCACTAAAGAGTAAGCGGGACGGAAAAATTTCGTATCATGAGCATTCCTTCCCCGTTACTAGTTGAACATTAGTGATCAATTCTTCGAAAGGTGAAAGAGAAATTTAAATGTGGTTGATTGATTAGTAGCAAACTATACTCTCACTCGATCAAGTGCACTATTTAAAAGTGGCACCAAAGGCGAAAGTGATATTACCGAAAATGGAAATAGAAGGGAAAAGCACATATCGTTTGAATTTTATTCATTGATCTTTATATTTATCGAAAAATCCAGTTAGTTCTTTTCTAATTGATTTTCCTTCTATAGGTTGATTATACAACAATTGGAGTAAATCGAGGCCAAATAACTATTATGATCGTGAAAAAGATAGAAACATTACGCATAACTTTAAGGGTGACCGATCACAATAATGAAAACCCACGGAGGGAGGGCTAGTGCATCGAGCGAGTGCACGCCAATCATTTCCCGCATGTCGGCTAGTTACCTATTCTCTTGAATGTCGATTACGCACTCTCAAGCCCGCAGGAAAAAAACGAAGCTAGGGCTGCCGTGGGAGGCTCTGATCCTTTCTCCAGAGGGTACAGGAAATGCGGGGGAAAGCGCAACGACCATTGGCTTTTAATGAAGCGGCGGCGATGTGATTTTCATTTCCAAGCTCCCTCGGCGCAGTTCTTCGGCGCCATCGTCATTAGCAGGCTGTCAATCATCGCCGGCTGTGTAAATTACGCCCACATAATGTGTGGTGCATTGTACTCTTTCTCGCTACAATCGCTTTCAATAACACTAGAAAAACATTTCCGTTACCATTTATTATCATTGGGGAGTGGTTACTAATTCCAGCTGAGATAAATGGACATTCCCATCATACCTATATTACTGAAAACCCATATCATAATAAACCATTTCAACATCTTCCCGCTGGTCAAATCACTAACATAGCTTCATGGAGTAACAGTTTTGCAAAAATTTTTCGTGTTCGAAAACAAAGCCTTTATTCAAGATGACAAATTCCAATGATTTCCACTTTTTGCGAAAACTTGCAACCCTTTCAAATTTATTCCCCGTTCAGCATAAACTTACATTGATCAAAGATCAATGGCCAGTATCTTTTAGCTGTAGCATAAGCGGCATGCGAAACACCGTGAGGTGACCGGCAGGGTATGTATGAAGATTTTATATAAACGTCGTACAATGCTTGCTTGTCATTCGATGCCATCGTGACTATCGTAATGACCGGACTATTTTTCGCTATATCGCGTGCGAATGTTTGTCGGTTCCATGTCCCGGATGCACTAGGTATCGACTATGGGCTTGAAGTAAGGCTTAGTCTATTCGAGGCTCAAAGACTGCATGCAGCGAAGAATCTAGGCCATGGCCAAAATGTCTGTTAGAGGGAACAGCAAAAATAAATCGCTCTTAGGGTCTCAAGAAACAAAGAATTTGTGCAGAGAAACCGAAATTATAAATAGATTGGTAACGCAATTTTTGCTTTGAGTGTATGATACACTTTCCGCCTAAAACGTATTTCCAGAGTTTCAATCCAAATTTATTTTTTAAGTTAAGCCATGTATTAATGAATATTATTACAGTATCACCATACTCTAAATAAATTGAGTGAAGCATGCACTTACTTACTAGGTGGCACTGCTTGCAAGTCACGTTTTTATCACGACGTTTGAGCCATTTTGTAATATTTTTGCAAGTGTCTCTTTCTGTAGTGCATGACCCCCTTTGAGAAGTGTCATTCCTTTAGTGTATCCCTGGTTTCAACTCAACCCCTGCCACACCCTAGAGGTGGCTTTCAGGGTATTATGTAGATATATGTATATCAGCTTAATTGTAGAATCACTCAAATGGTCGAAAATATACCTACTCTCGCAAATCACCAAGTGAGAAACGGAACCACAACGTGACTAAACCTAAAATTTCATTTCACACAACAATGTTTTACGAGGAATATGGTAAAATACGAGAATAAAATGCATCTCCGGAATATCAGTAGTGGATACCTATTTGTAGAGTGCCTTTTATTGATTAATAATCTACACGATGCCCTCAGTATCTGTAACCATGGCAAACACCGAAATGGTTATTTTCTTTTCCTGACGAGATGTTTTTCTTGTGACAGCTTACAGGAGGAGAAATGATTTGGTGTGCTTAGAGAAGGATCTTTGACGAATTTTCAAGGATGAAAGGGGTGCTTTTATTTATGAGATTTTTAAAAATCTGTGGTAAAATGTGATTGAGTGCAATGTGTACCCAAAAAACTGGTTATGGGTTTATACTCTAGACTCGCCTCAGGCAACATCCTAAGTGATGAAGGGTTCATTTCTCTCCCTTCGCTCCTGATATTTTCCCCGTTTTCGTTTGAGGATCGCTACGACGCATCGTCTTTCAGATGACTTTTTAAGGCCTCGAGGCGTGTACAATGCCGGAGAGTGAGTGACCTCGCTGTACAATGGTGTTCGAAGCAAAAAAATTATTAAATAAGTGAATCTACGTGATGTGTACGGGAAAAAATTTCTTTTTTCACTCGTTGGACCTCAGAAGATGCAGTTGTTGCATGAAGTTCCTAGAAGGTAGATGTGATACCAGAATTGATGTAGTGTTGCGAAGAGCTTCTAGATTTGAAATAATGAATGGCGAATAACTGATTATTGCAACTGGATTATTATTAGAACTAGGGTAGGTTTCCCTAACAGACCGAAAGTCAAAATACCATTTTATTTTATCACGTATATTGAGACAAACCTCTTTTCTGAATTATATTAAACATTAATTACAAACCTAACCGCAGGATGGAAATGCCTATAAATAGTACGAAGGAAACACTATAGGTGAGATTTAAAATAGGTTTTACCTGCGAAAGACAATATACCAGATAAATTACCTCCAAATTGTAGGCAAATCAGTGAGACTAAGTAAAACCATTTTTATTTCTCTTATGTTATTATAACTAGTGGGTAACGAAAGTTTGTCTCACACGAATAGTGCCAAAATAAATTTAATTTACAGTACTGCACGTAAATTTGTATGCTCAGTAGATTTCAACTTTAGATTAGAGGTATCAGTCCTCCACTAGTTTAATCATTCGGTAATATAAACTGTGGACGCCTGTCTGATGAATGCCTGCCATATAACCTAGCGCGTAAATAACGCGCGTTACTCAAAGGACAACTGATTAAGATGAAACGCTTAGAAGAGCTTAATTACTGGAAAGCCAACTGAAACATTGATCTATACTGTGGAGAATTGAGGTAACTGCCTATGCAATTACAATTTTAATTTAAAATTAAAGTTGTAATAACATGTAATATTCATCTATATGCGGCCAATAGATTATAAAATATCCTCTTCACTGTCTACCCTTTAAAATCCCATTTTTATATTGTTATCATTACATATCCTTTGCTTCTGCTTTGAAATTAATTCTTGTTGGAATTTCATTGTGTTGCGTAAACATACACAACACACTAAGTACCCATACAACAGCCACGCATGAACCATTCTTAGGAGGTTTCGCACGTTTTTAACGCCCCCTTCCTGTGTAGGTGTTTTCCTGCCGTGGGCTTTTTTTGCTAAGAATAACTTTTCTATCCTTACGTTTTTCCTACGAAATACCAAGTTATGTCTCACGTAAATTCACAAGTTTTCAATACCAGAATTCTACATTTTGTATTATATAAGTTCATACACACATATTTTTATAAGTAATACAAAAGTCTGGTTTGGTGGAAGAAGGGACTATTATAGTCTCAATCTCACCCCAATAAAGACAATTTACTATTATTATTATTTTGTGATAGCGACCGAGGAATATGAATCGTAATCGAATTAACTCTTAAACATTAAGAAATTCTCTTAAAACCATCAATGCAAAGGTTGATATTTTACGTAATAGAGTACATATATAATATTGTTAGTTTAGTGCTATATAAAGCATTCAAGCAGAAAGGGATCCATACCGCATTATGGGCCTTGGTGTAAGCACATATTTGGAATAAATTTAGCGTTTCGCTTTATAATTCAGATGCAACCGCGGGTTGCAGATAAACACATGGATAAAGCTACACATTATTCGTAAATCACTCACATTTATCTAGTCCCATTTGAGCTGTTCAATGCGTATATCAAGACAAATCATGTTCGGCGATTATTTTTAAGGAATGTATTTTAATTTCATGCTGAAATTTGTGGTGGCATAACATTAACGCAGGATGCATTCATAGTTAGGCACCTTGACCAATATCCCCATATCGGGATATCGAGTGAAATTTGCGATTGCGAAAACACTTCGTGGTAGACGGAGATATTAGTTTGCTTCAGGTGCATAGCTATCCTCATCAAAGATCAATATGGTACCCATGAAAATAATAACGAGATTTGAGCCCAGGAAGCTTTAGATACAAAATAATATCTCCATTGTCTTCGTACAGTATCACTAAGGTTACTAATGGCTTCAAAACATATTTTGTACTGTATGAAGACCCTTAATCAATGATAACACCTACGAAGAAAAGCTGAAATCGGTTTGGGCTATGCTAAGTCTGGCTTCTAAAATTGTACTCATGAAACCGTTATATTTTTTTTCGAACCTTAGAGCTTCTATTGGCTGAAGTTAAGGTGCATAATAATTGCATTAAGCACTTAAATACTAAGAAGTTGACCACTAGCTCATTTCTCATTCCCATCCTTTAGTAATTGCGCGTCGATTTAATTATCCTACTTGGCGAAACGAATTGAAATCTCGACGAAGATGGCTAGACCTGGGGAGAAAGAGAGCATTGTCAAAATGCCAACAAGGGCAGTGCTTGCAAACATACTGTCATTATAACGCCGCACGGTCTAAATGAAAGGCTTTTGGTTGGGTCGTTCGACTCTGACCACTTTTCCCGATAGCTCAGTTGGTCTACGCATTACTCGTAATAGCATTCCGAAATCATACAGCCGAATTTCGTGTGGTTAAGCAAACACACTCAGTGATAAAATACTTTGTCAAATAATATAAAGCTTTCTATACATAGAATGAAAGACCTTTGCATTTGACATTTATGCTCTGACAAAATTGCTCATGAAGCCTGTATAATGAAACTGACCTCCCTTATCAAATATGTTTCACGTAATGCAAAATTGTTTTATTCTCTCTACAAGATGATATTTCACAAAATTGAGCCTAAAATAATTTATTGTTTCTATACATAGATTATGTGCGTAGGTAGTTCATCATAAATAAAGTAGTTGGAATTATGAACTAAAAAACACGAAGCAGGAGTTAATCTTCAAAGTAGAACACAAAATGCTTTATTGATAAAAATTATAATGAGCCCTATATCTTGGCGAAATTATAGATAAACATTTTCTAGATTACAAATTTTTATAATAAGAAATATTCCCCCGGAGTGAAGTACATCATTGTCGTAGTATGTGAGTGATTAACTTACAAATGATGTCTGGTTGTAGCATTAAAGATATGACAGCATATTCAGCACAAGACATAGCCATGTGGATGAGATAACCATTTATCACTTCGGTTATAAAACCCCAATTGATAGTGAAAAACTGAAGAAACCACCTACCACTTGAGTTGCCGTAGCTGCTAAGCAATCCGTACACCGTTTGATTTTAAGACATAAACAATGAAACTATAGCTCACAGCAACAAGGCCACCCTGCCACACACCTCATTGGTGGCTTGCAGGGTACCTTCTAGATGTAGATTAGTTTGACATAGACACAAATACTAACTTAGAAACAAATATGCAGAGGTGTGCTATGACAAAGTTATTTTACTTGGAAAGCAATTCAGACCTACCGCTTGCACATCATGTACCTATCTAAAATTATAGTAACTTATTTAAAAACAAATTCCCATTGCTGGAATTTATGTAATTTCAGTCAATGCAATCTGTGTCATACCGCAGTGCAATTAGGAAAAGCGAAATCCCGGGCAGGCGAACTGTTTTCCTTCGACAAACTTGGCATGCATGTAGTGGGGAGGTTTTGGACTCACCGGTATGCGTCCTTTTGTGGATCTTGAGGTTCTCGGATCGAGCGAAAACCTTCCCGCACCCGGGGAAGGGGCAGGGGAATGGTTTCTCGCCCGTGTGGACTCGGATGTGGTTGACTAGCTTGTACTTGGCCTTGAACGGCCTCCCGTTGCGCGGGCACCCTTGCCAGAAGCACGCGTGGGTCGTGCACTCGGGACCCCCGACGTGCTCGACCGTCAGGTGCGTGACTATCTCGTGCATGGACGTGAACGACTTGCCGCACGGCTTGTTGGACGGCGGCAGCGGTTGGTGATGTAGCCGGTGGTGGTGGTGCGGGAAGCCCATGCCGAGAGGCGAACCCTCCTGGTCGATCCACATGCACGTCATCTCCGTCTTGATGGGCGGCCTCATGTACCGGAAGAAGGCCCCGTGCGGGTGGTACGGGTGGTGGTGCGGGGGAGGCGGTTGAGGCGCGTGGTGCCCCATCGCGGCC
>LYUA01000225.1:217671-228101 GCA_002093875.1 Calopteryx splendens | reverse complement strand
AGTGTGACCATCAAAGACCTACCTTAACCGGTAGATTACCAATAATAATAAAATACTGACCATACTAATTACTACCACACTTATAAACCCCCGTCTTGTTATTTATGGGTTACCATATTTTTATGCATTTGAATAAATGAATGAATGAATTTGAATGAATGAATAGTATTTTTAACAAGGCATCGGTCATTTGGGCTAATGTGGAAGAAATGCTTGTTTCATAATGATCGCCTACTCGACTAATGGAACCCCGATCGGCTCTTAAGTCGTTGTCTTTACGTCCTGAGAGTGGGCCGCTGTGGCTTCAGATTTGAATTTGGATTATCTGGACAATTATTCAATATGAACTTCACATCTACGTGGCCAAGGGCTTCTTCAACGGTCTCTGCTCTTGGATTTTCTTCGTCTAGAAGGACCATGTAAAGCGTGAAATTGTTAAAATAGGTTAAGGTTCTTGCTGATTCATTCCAGTCATTGTCCCGACAGTTGAAAAAATTATAATGACAGCGTTAAATTTTATTTCTTAGATTTTAAGAGGACCAAATGAAATCGGACTGAAAAGTGCTGATTTAATTTTTCTCTTATTTTAAGAAATGTATCATGCTTTAATTTCTCATGAGATCTTATGCTCATTTTAAAACTCCAATGATTTGTATTTGGTGGAAGCGATCATGTAGCATTATATGTCAGTGCTTTAAGTTAATTTAGTACCCCCAGTACTTTAATTAAATCAATAGGTGATAGGGAAAACTCAAATTTAGTCATTAATTACGAAGTGTAGCTGAGTAAGTACCTGTGGAAATTCATTAGCTTAAGTTGCATAATGCAAATCCCTGAATTATTTTGAAATTCCGTGTTGTTTCCAACACATTGATCTGTGCCTTCCAAAAAGGACAAGACTTTGATAAATGCAAGCCTTCTCCTTTAGCGTAGATTTAAAATAATCACGAATGCAACAGTATGAAGAAGGCTTTGGCACTTTCTTCTCCTGGATTCTCCCATCATTTGCGTGCGAGCATGCGCATTCGCATTCTTCTCACACTAATTAATATCCAAATAAATACACGCAGGCTCTACGGTGTACCTCAGTCCTAAATAAAACTGACCGTAGTGCACTAAATGCGCGTCTGATACCCATGTTTGCTCTTAATATCGATTTAAACTTCCACGAACGTCGAAACTTGACTCACTTTATCACTTTACATTCTGAGCACAAAAATCCTTGCTACGTTACCCTCACAATCTCATGTTGTGCGAATATCGAAGAGTCTTATCTTTCTCTGGTACGGTGACGTTTCTTCGAAATTTCTATCTAAATATTGTGATAAAAGGACTTTCGCTTGATGATAGTTGACGAAAGTGCTTTTCCCAACTATCTCAAATTACGAGTATTGTTATCCACTCGATAACCATTTATCCGTCAACATTCACTCATGCTGCCTGTTTACCATGCACATCGGCTGGGTACAATAGCTTTCCAGGAAAATATTTACTGCACCACGGGACAAATTCGAGTGGAAAATCTAATCTAGATGTCTTCCCCCTAAGGAGCAAAATTTCCTGATAATTATTGAACATTGTGGTGCGCACTATTGATGTGCCATGCCAACAAACGTGGAATGATGTGAACTGAGCTGGCATTGTGCGTTACGAATTACATGATAGCCTAGATGTTGTTCAGCAATACTAGTGAAAAAATAACTATATATAACACTATAATTCTTGAACAGAAGCTCTACATCCACTCTGGAGAATTCCCAGTCCCGGGATATTTGTTTAATTGGAATTTATTCGTGTACTCCTGGTTAATTTATTACAAAATCTGCATGCATCATGGAAACCACCTTTAAGGCGTGTGGCAAATAGTGACTTAAGTGTCCATAATACTTACGTATCACCAGAAGAGTGGTAAGGAAGAAAATATTATATAGACCAAAAGATTAAAGTAACTGATATTTTAAACAGCGTTAGCGGCAATAGAGCATAAACGGAATGTATATCAACTCTATGTATAATTTCACAGTAAAATTTATTTTGGTGTTACCGGTTTCGACACATAGTGTATCATAGCTTACCTGTGCGTCAAAACCGGTAGTATCTAAAAACTGTGTAAAGAAACGGTAGTAACGAAATTTGACTGAAAATATGTGTGGTATACTTATTCAGTTATCATGACTTTTCAGGGTTGATCCTGAGACAATTTGTAGAGAGCATTGTTCAATCACTGACTACTTGATACACTCTTCGCCATTGGTAGACATTTTTATTAGTATTTAGAGCCCATTAAAAATCATAGATTTCGACGTCATTTCAATTTTTTCGCTGTCGGCTTTTTTGAAAGGTTTATGTATATCCAATTCCTTAACCGCACTGAGTTCCACCATCTGCTACGGAATCGAGTGCTGTGAGAATGAAAAAAAAATAATTCATTTCGATTACCGAGAAGATTCAGTTACATTCCGATTTTCCTGAGAAATTCGTTAAAGCATGCCCAACAATTTGATGTTATATATCTTTACAACTTTCACCTCAGTCATTGTCCTTTAATTAGGTCTTACTCTCTAGTCAAATGGAATTAATACGTCATTGTTCTTGTTTACATAGATTTGAAGAAAATTGTGGTGGTTTGAAGCTTTTAATGTCGGTTAAGAGAAGCTTACATAAAGCAGATTTTATTTCTTAATTGTTTTGATGCGTATTAAAGCAAAAATTCTAAATTTTAATAAGCCATACAACGCTATTAGATAGCCAATCGGCTCAGACTCTAAGGTAGTCCCATAACTCAGTATTTAAACCCCCTACCACATGCCTTAACGACGCCTTGCAGGGTATGGTGTAGTTGTAGATTGGCGCTTAAATTAGGTGAGTGTAAAAATGCAATTTTTATTCCTGCTTAAGTTCTACTTAGTTAGCAGCAGGTTTGGGTCGCGAGGCTCCGAGTTGCTCTGGCCTGCGGCATCTGCTGTCATTTCTCGCAAATCATGTTGCCACATCCATGTGGGTCTTAACGTCTGTGATGACTACGCCGCCGCCTAATAGAAAATTGTAAAAAATTGAAAATAGGAGGCGATGGTGGTGAGAATAGGTCCGAGTGATTGTAGCCACGACCCCAGGGCGTATCTTTGTTGCATAATGCCCTCACAGATCAATCATCTTTCCATTTCTTTCCAGTTGTGACAGTACAGGGATACCTTTTGGGGAGTATGCGAAAAGGTGTGACATCCTGGAGGGGATTAATGTTGCGCCAGACGTGAATATAGACTTTGGCTAAAATAGGAATGGCTAAGGTGAGACTCTCGGTTAAATCCTACGAATGATGATCTTTGCTGTCGTGCAAAAGGGAGCAACCGCTGGCATGATATTGGTGCTTTCCAGGTTAAGAGAAAAAAATTACAGTGTCCAACAGAAAACGGAATCTCGATCCTTTTACCTCATAAAAATAGCAGTCGTTTAAGATATAAGTTCATAGATACATACCCTTCACGCTAATCCCTTTTCGGGTATTCGCTCAAGTGAAGACTGATAGTTACTGAACCAAACAGTTACTGAACCAAACTGTTTGGCCTCCAAGTTGCTCTCTTACCTATTCTATTCTGCTCTAATCTTGCGATTTTCTTTAACGTCTGCCACATTTAAACATTGTTTCATACATATCCTTCTGTTCCTGTTACCTAGAATATTTTTAGTATTGAGACCTCATCCATCACTGTTACCCATGACTTTCTCGGTCTCCCCTTTCCTCTCAAGCCAATAACTCTTCTCTCATGTATGAGCTTGGAGAATGGACTCACATCATTCTTTTACCATGTGTAAACCAGTGCAGCACACTTCTTTCATATTTGTCAATTACTGGTAGATCTAATCGAAATTCGTTAATAACCCAGTCATTTCTCACCCTATCTCTCCCTATTTTTACCGTAATGACTCTTAAGTACACCATACTCACCACATTTAGTCGAAATTTATTCTTCTTGCCATACCCTAAATGTGGGGGAGCGTAAACTTTTGTACACTGCCTTTTTTGGCCTTATATGCAAACACATTATTATCATATACTTCAAATACTAAAACAACCTTCCTTCCATCATTCGCCTGCCTCTTGATCTATTAATCTCTTCTACCATTTTTCGCAATTATTCTGTAAAACTAAAAAATATAATTCACTTGTTCAATTATTTTGTCGTTTTCTCTCCCCACGAAACCTTTTCATTATCAATTATCTTCCTTTTGGATGCATTTACCATCAATTTCATTCTCACTGTTACCTAACGGAAGCTGTTCCTTATAGATCTTGTGGGCTCTCAGCCAGCAACATTGCTTCGACGGCATACAAAAGAACAGGAAAATTTACTTCCGCTATTCTTAAACATAACTTGCACATGCTTCTCACACATAACCATAAAACATTGAATAGTTTGTTTGACGTATCTTTATTTCACACCTTCCTTTATTTATAAAACCACCCACCCAGGGACTCATTTACTCTCAAACTCGCCTAACTATTTTATACATCACTGTATATAATCACTAACTCACTCCTAACTCTCTCAGTAAACTACCACAACTTTCCTCGATAGAGTCTGTCGTACGCCTTCTCCAAATCGATAATTGCTCAATATACTTTCTTTCGTAGGTCCATACATTTCTTCATTACTTGTTGAAGTACAGACATCCGTACATCCCCTACAGGACACAAAACTATATTGTAATCCCATTGTATTTATGATTGCTTAAAATATATCACCGTTACATACTTAAGGTTTGATCACTTAAATTATCATTTGATAATCAACGAGAGATAGCTCAATGAGATTATTCTTTCTTGAAATATGCTAAAGCTTTATACCATGTATTATTTCAAAATCGTTTGGAAATGAAAAAAAATGGATGAAATTTTATTAAATAGATAACTAAGTCAAAAGAATTAAAAACTAGTTGTGTATTTATGGCTAACATGCTTACTTTTGCCATTAAATTTTCAATACAGGAGGATTTTTACCGATTTAAAATATCTTTTGCCATAGGTATCAGTTTTTGTCATTTATAAGATAAAAAACATAACCTACCTGATTGTAATAATTGAATTGTAATGTTAAAGCTGATCGCTATAACTGCTAAACACGGATTTTTCCTAGTGAAGTTTCACGGAATGGTATTCCAATGTTATCATTATCACGATTTGTATTAACTTTGGGAGTAGCACGATAATCCAGAAATACCCTTTGAGACAATTATGAGCAGTGAAGAAAGTCAAAGACATCAACCTTAAGGTTAGTTTTGATAGGTAAGGAGATACCCGCTCTGAGAGCTATGGCCTACTGCGGGTAAAATTCACGCGTTTAAGGACAAGGAAGCCATTCCTTTCCTTGTGTGCCACCTGCGGTCTCCCAAGAAATCATGCGCTCCAGAAAATTGTTGAGCTTTCGGAATTGGAGATGGGTATCCAAATTCATAACCCGGAATTTTAATATAAGACGGTCGGTAGCTAAAATCTCTACCCGCCAGGTTACCATGCCACCATTAATTTATGAGAAGTTACTTGGTATTTATGAGAATATCTAGAATTCTAATATTCAGTAACTTACTCGACATAGTAATACAGGGTTTTAAATATTAACTCGATGCGTGACATCTTTCTGCTCAGATTCGATTCCCAGTTATCGGTTGCTTTCAAATAATACTTATTCTATTTGGAAAACGGTAATATTTTAAATAACAACTTCGAAGTTGGCTTAGTTAGTTGGTGAAGGTTTTACGATCAAATTGAGTCACCTATCTATTATAATGGAATCTCTAGTACCTAAGTGATTTTCGTTTGAGTGAAAGTTTTAATGTGAATAAACTGATTCCTATCAGTGACTGAAGCTAAGTAAATGATATCTATTCTCTTGCGCATATTTTAGGTTTTATGTTGTTATCCATTCTCATTATGCACGCTTACGAAAAGTTAGCAACTCCTTATGCTACGCTACGACAGCTTTGAAGAAACTTCTATATCTAAGTGTGCAATATGCTATTATTTCAGTAAAATTATCTAATAAGTTATAAGTGAATGTGTGAATGATTAATTTAACATTAATCACCATTTACATTTAACAAAATATCACCAAGAGCTCCTCGTCTTCGAAGCTAGTGTTAAGAAGATGAATGCGGAATTTTTCATTATCGTTTCCGCTTTTAGGCTACTTCAAACCCTGCATACTCCCGGAGTGGATGAGGGTATTGGGACACCAGCCCTTAGTTTAGTGATTATAGCCAAATTGGTGTTCGTGAAAGGAATTACAAATGGAAAAGAGACCTTTCATCAAAATTATTGGTGTGCATAAATATTGGTTAATTGTGACTCCGAATTGTGTGAATGAAGAGCGATTATTTTTTACAATTGCTGTTGTCGGTTTTTCTTTTCTCATCCGGGTGATTTAAACTGCTGTTGTAGTCAATTTTCCTTATAATTCTCTGAGCGTCATGAATAAGTTGCCATACCTTTATAAGCGGTTATGTTCTGTTAATTTTTCTGTATTGGAATTCATTTGGATAGAATGAATTTCTCGACGACCATCACAATTTATATTTAAATTAAAAATTGATCTCTGAACATCACTGAATACCACTGGTGGAGCGAACTCAGCAATAAAATCAGAAAATGATAGTGATCATATATTGATTGCTATTGATGCAATTGGTCGCATTGGTGTCGCGTGCTCTCTTATGGACTGAGGGGACTCAATACTGGTTTTTCTAACAACCTCTCATCCTTAATTTGTTTTTCTTGAAACAATTTTTTAATCTTCCCTCACCTGGTACGGTTGCGGGACATAATGATGAAAATGAAAAGTCTAGGGTGAAAACGGTAGCGTAAAAGATGAGTTCAGCGGAGAGGAAGGAATGTTGAAAGTTGGTATGGAATGCGACCGCTTATGAGGAGTGTTGTGGGAGTTGCCTCTCTTAAGGCATGCGTGTTGTGATGGCGGAGTAAAGAGAGATATGGGCGTGGGGGAGAGAAGATGGGTGGAGTGGGGTGAGGGGTGGAAGGAAGAAGATTGGTTCGGGACTGGAGGAAAGTAAGCGACGCGACGACGATGCTCAACTGTAATTCAAGTGATTTTATGCGGCTCCACTCGTGACATTCGGGAAATTCCCGAGTAACTAAATGTAAACCCTTACTGTCATGATTAATTGATGCATTGAGAAAACCTTCTCGTGCTCAAAATTAATTCCAAAAGATATAAATTGAGTGCTTTGTTATTACTTAAGTATTACTCAGCATAAAAAATAAACACACGAAGCATTAATGAAATTTACTCCTGAGGGGATACTAAAAGCCGATATTAATTGATAAAAAATGTTTCCTGTTAAACAGGAAATTCGTCCGTTCAACTATAATTTTAACACTTAAACTACCTATTTCGTAGATTAATAACTCATCGAAATATGCATTCGAGTGGTAATTGAAAAAGAAAAAGTAGCTGAATTATCCGTTTAAAGTCAAACTCTAGAGGATGTACACATCTACTGTATGCTAAAGTTGCCTGTATTAGTTTTTTGGTTGGTAACGCAGGTTAACACTTAGTTAAAGTATTCTAATCGCCCTTAACTCAAGAAATCCAAGTTATTTACAAGCGGACTTTTTTGTGTGTTATCGCGGTGTAGTGTGACCTCAGCATTCATTACGTTATACCCCGCGAGTCGCCACTGGGGTGTGTGGCAGGGAGTAAACCACTCTTTAACACGTTGATTAAGGTGGATCTAATGTGTAGGTACCTATGAAAATATCGACTCATAAACCTAAGTGGAAACATTTTTAAATTCTCAGAATGATCTATACAATATTTATATGAACCATGTGTTACAAATATTGTATTTTCCTCTGGAATGTGATAGAAATCTCCATGAAAATTGAATAACTCTCTTAAGCTAATTAGAAATCTATCGTACTAAAATTAAAATGAGTAACACGGCACACTGAATCGCAGCTGTCATGGAATCCGATTGCCCTCACGAATTCGAATCGCATGATTGTTATATTTTATGAGTTCGAGTTACTTAATTTGGAATGCCTTCGCTTATGACACGAGCTGAAGCCGTCGGAAGGTAAGAGGAAGGATTGGAGAGGGTTGTGGCGTGGAGAGAGGGGTATGGGTGAGGAGCGGAGTCGGGAAATGGGAAAAAATGAGTAATGAAGATACTTGTCAGTCGCACAGCGGTCCATGGGCTGCTATATATCTGAGTCTCTTAAAGAGGCATGCGGGTTTGGTTGTGTCTTGTGCTCATACCTCCCAATATACCTCATCCATGCTCATTTCCTCCCTTGCCCCCCATTCCCGGCATCTCCCGCGGCACCTGCCTCCTCCTCTACCCCTTCCCCCTCCCTTATACCGCCTCCGCCCCCACTCACTCACTGTCCCCCTCTCAACTCCCCTCTCCTTCGCCCCTCCGTCTTTACTCCAACCCCGGCTCGACTCCCTAGGTTTCTCCCTCATCCAATGAGGCGAGCACCTGAATCCTCCTCCACGGTAGCCTAATTGGCAATTCCGTGGGTTTCCGTTGGATAAAACCGGGAGCCCAGAAGGGGAGGGAGAATGGGGTGGGGGAGGTTTGGTATGCGATGCTCCATTAATGAAAAAAAAGAGAAATATTCAACTGTACCTCAATGAGAGAGACTGCAGATTTCTCCCCAGCGTTACTTAGTGTAGCCGAAGGATTAAAGTTATACGTTCGTGTCCGAGAGAAGTGAGGACGGTCGGTTGGAATGCTTTGCGTTTGCGTATACAAAGTTTATGTAGCGTGCACGTGTACAGGCGTGAGAGACGACTTGATGGGATGATATTAGACAACATTTATGGCTAAGTATCGTGTTTAACTTAGTAGGCAAGAACTAGAATTTGGTGTATGAGAAGGGGATTCTCACTTCCTTCCTTTTGATTTATTTCTGCGATTTTATCGGGATAGTGTTGCCTTTACTCCGCATTAAACGCTTTTGAGCAACAAAGAAAGTGGAATTAGGCGTGAGATAGTGGAATTGGAACGTACTGAATGACCAAAATATGGATTTTTTCACATGATAAAATTATTTTATCCTGTGGAAAGTGGCTCTCCCTATTTACTGTCTCCCACTGAAAGGGGAGAGAGGCACGGCAGAGTGCGGTATGAAGATATAGGGATTGCAGGAGCTGTTGGATCACACGGGAAGCGCTCGAACGTAACACATGGTGACGTAATGTAGAAGAGCTTAAAATTTTGAGACGAAGTATAACACTGGAGGAAGATAGTACCTATGGGTAAAATGAAAGGTCAAAGTACGTGTGACATAATAATACAACACCCCCCACAAGTTTATTACCTTAGGTGAAGCCTTGTTGTTCGGCGCGAGCATTTGGTTTTGTAAAGGCTACTCCTTATTTTAACGCATGGAATGCCTTTATCTGCTTTAGATAACAGGAAATCATTAACTGCGTAGCCACGTCTCACAGGCGCAATCCTCGTATCGGACTGATGGCTTAGGTATGGGATGAGTAGCAACATCTCCCCATCCCTAGATTAACGTCTCCCTAGAATTGAATCCAGGCTCGACCTCTCCCTTTGCCAGGATGACAAACATGAGTGCTATAACAATGATCCGACTATATTACGACCACAAGGTAGGATACGACACCCTAATTTTTCTTGCGATTTATCCTTCGCTTATCTGCATCCCTCATCGAATCTTCTACCGAGAGTTTATCTTTGTCTCATCTCAAAAAATATATATAATATCTACCCACACCCACCGTCTCTTTCTCAGTTCACCACCGGCCCCAATCCCTCCAGTTCCCTTTGCCACCTTCCTCGCATTCTATTTTTCATCTTACCCTTTTATATTCCAGCCACAGCTCACATAAGGAATTTCCCGCCCCCGACTCCATTCCATACCTCGTTCTAAAGGAACCTCCCTCAACTCGAGAAAATAATTCTGCTTTGAACGGGGATAAAAAAAGGACGAATTTTTATTGTTAACCCCTGAACCTTAACCTAATGGTTTCCTATAAACCTTCTCGAAAGGTTTCTTTTTTGGCGTGTGAAGGAAAATAACAAATGATGGTCCAAGAGAGTGATGCAAAGTAGGTTGGTTGGTTAGGCCTGGCTGCCGCGGAAAAAATATGTGTACTCTTTTTTTTAATACATGACCCGGTAGGGCAGCCAAGTCCTCCATCCGCCTAAAAGGGACGGGGTGGACTCGCCGACCCCCTGTGGCGGGGGGAGAAGGAGGGACGGGAGGGGGGGGAGGAACACTGACGAGCCGGACGGGTTAGGCTAGGCCCTCGTGCCGCCTCCATCATCCGCGCGCGCGTGCTAAGGGTTGTATTTATGCACTTGTCATTTGTATTAGTGCGCACTGAAGCGTCTCTGAGATCGGCATTCTTCACGTCTGAGGGGTAAGAATTCTGTGGGGG
>LYUA01000225.1:180548-194816 GCA_002093875.1 Calopteryx splendens | reverse complement strand
GGGGGGGGGGGGTGGGAGGTTGGGCACACCGGGAAAAGTCAGGGAATTTTGTGATTGGATTTCTCGGTCCACCCTACTGAATCAACTTCTTCTATGTAGCAGTCATCATTGCATACAAGGTAAACGACGCTGGACGCTGGCTCTTTCGCTATAAAAATGAAACGATCACATGATGCACATTCATTTCGCCGTGAAAATTCGAAAACATTTGCGCGAGCAGATGCGCCGTGTAAACTGTGATTCGTAGTTCACACAATAGATGAATTTCACGTTTGAATGCTCAATTTCATGTTGCATCCCTGCAAACGGAGGGTGTCTGCCACAAGGGATATATTTACGAGAAATTTATTCAATTCGTTAAATTGTGTTTAGGTAGCTCTTGTAATTTTGCGTCGAATTGAACTTACAAGTTTAAATTTTTCTATAGTGTCAAAATTAAATTATAAAACAATCCTTTTCTTTATTATGAGGCGCTGTCATAAAGTAAGTACCGTTTCGCGAGAGTTCCACCGTAGCACTGCGGTCGCTTTCTATCATATGCGCACTAGCTTCTCTGCTTTCCACTTCGCCAATTTCGAACGAAAATAAGTGTCTTTACATTTTATTTTTATTGTTTGCAATGGTTAGATAACATAGATATTAGACATAAGATTTCACCGACTGTGGAACGCGGGCTGCTTACCAATTTCTGGATCCAAGAAAGCGCTAACTCGCTGAAATTCATCGACATATCTTATAGATGTATGGTGACAGTGCAATGAATGATGGAATGGTTATGACATTTTAACGAATGCCGATCGAATATGCATGATATCTCCTGTTACCATCTATTATCAATGAAAATTTAGCCAGGAAAATTTATGAGAAAATTCGTGAGAATCGGCGTTTCACGATTTCCTTACTATGCGATGAATTTACCGAAATTTCGTTAGGGCTAAAAAAATTCAGAACGTCGTGCAGCAGTGTCTGTCATAATCGGCGGCGCTGTTCTCTGATGAGGGAATAAAAAAACTGGTCTCAGAAATGGCAATTGTCTCAACAACTGTGAAAACAGTTGAAAAATAGTTCAAGGTGTGTTCTTTCATGTAAAAATAAATTCAAACAAAAATATCATGTGTGAAGTTTTTTCTACAAAAACGAAACTTACTCTTTGAACGCGCCTCGTCGTTTAAAAAATGTTCTTCTTCAGGCTGTGCATTTCAGTTCTTCTCTGCTGCTGATGCTTGGTAAGTATTAAATCTACTTACCGTCGCAGTAGTTTTTCGGTTTTAAAGGCACTCCGGTGATTGAAACCATTAAAACAGCCAAAAAAATTCATTCAATCAGTAAGAAAAAATCTACGCCCCCCATGGGATACGATTCCATAACCCTTGAGTTAACCTTCAGATACGTTAAGCACGTGGCTAAAAGGTCTGCTTTATAAGTTCCTGTTTCCATTCATGTTCATTTTAAAAATCAGGATTTTCATTTCATTAATGAGTTCGCATTTGAAAACGATATTTTGCTACATGATTACAGGTGGTCTAAATAAATTTTCCCCAGCCCATGCGCATCCTGTTCCATTAGTCTCTTAGCGAATGGGGCCAGAGTTTGAAATTAAAATGGAAACTGGTTATCACACAAGATATGGATATGACAGGTTTTCACAATGTTCCAGCAATATCAAATGAAACACATAGTTGAAACAACTAGTTTCACCCTCACGGACATCATTAGGTACCCTCCTGTGAGGGTGAAAAACTATAATAAAATCACATGGTTAGAAGGAATGGTGGTATAATTTTATTTAAACTATTAAAGAAAATGGTAGATTTAGTGCAGGATCATCAGCCCCGATGATGATAATCTGGTGATCGAGAACGGAGGAATAAAAAGAGAAATTTAAGAGAGAGGGAAAAGAAATCTAATGGTTGAAGATGAGCGCGGTGGCATGGCAAGTGATCCACCGGGAATTTCATGTGAAATCTGCAGTCCGTGAAACGTCAAACGAAGGGTCCATTGATGGCGTAAGCAGATTGATCCTCGGCACGAAGCTTAGATCAATAGCTATTAATGATTAAGATCGGTAGAACGCGTAACAGATGCATTATATGTAATCTTTTTCAACAATAAGTGCATTTCCCTTAGAAATGATGAGTTAATTTGGCATGTTTAAATTCAGAGAAATTTTATTATAGACGCAAAGGGTCACATCTTACAAATAAAAATAATTTTTATGTTGTCGCTGTGGACAGTAAGCAAAAGTAAAAAGAATGGCGCTGAAAAGAGTGGATATTAATATCCACGGAGACCAAATTAAGAGTGTTAATATTAAGAAAGCAAATTTAATTGTTGTCTCTTTTAATTCTCGTTGCCCATACTTTTTCAACTTTATTTCATATATTTGCTTCGCGAATATACATTTTTAGGCATATACTATTTTTATTAGCTATCCTCCTATTCAGAGATATCCTTCTCATCACGAATTCTCCTTTTCTTTCATTTCGACTTGCTGAGTCATCGCCTTGAGCATTCGCACTTATAAAAGTTTTGCACTCTTCCATGAATAAACATCGTATTTAAGAATCCATGATAGAAACTATCTCACATAGTGATCCAACACTAGGCATATGATAGGGAACTAACAAGTATTCTCCTTCGGTGTCCGTTCTATCTGCTCATTCTCCCAATTGCACGACTCTTTATGGCCGACAACGGTCCTATATCACCGTTTTCAGTGACTCTAATTACGAAACCATAATATTTGTCAGTTATAAGTGCTTAACCGTCCAGCCGTTCATGGAGTTTTGATATCAAATATGAAAAAATTGAATGCAATTACCGTATATTTATCGTCCATGAATGTTTAGAAAACGTTTTAAGATTTGATAAATATAATTTCTGACTACTAAAATTTTGTTTTTATTCATTGAAAATCAGCCGTACCTTCCAATAGGCAAGCTTTAGAAATATTTCACAAAATCTGAAACCTAATACTCGAACCATCTTGACTTCCTTCCCATCAGTATTCAACTTTTTTCTTGTAAAAGTATAAAATACGTAATTTTAAATTCTTTTTAAAGTAAATCTTAAATAAGGTACAGTAATAAAATGTTGGAGCAAATGAAATGGGAAATTTTGTATCATTATCATACAAATTATACGGGGTCAGAATTAATGACTAGACACACGAGAAACATTTAGAATTTACTTTAATTTCATTCTAACAAAATTTAACAGGGAACACATATTAGAAGAGAATTCAGCTCCATATAAAATGAACTTGTTTCATTATTCAGGACGGAGAGAGGTAAATTTAGTATAACTGTTAATTCCTAGTTAGACTACATTTAGAAAACAGGGCGTGTTCGTGTATCTGAAAGATTTTATCAAACTTAATGCGAGGAATAATTAAGTATACGAGTATTTCAAATACTAGGTAGGGACTACTGACTCTGAGGGATTTTTTTAGACCACCTTGAAGCGAGTGATTAGACCTCTTAGGTGATAGGTAAGTAAATGATAAATAGTACCCAATTAGATCAATTTACATAACTGTTCCTTTCTTCCACAAAACTAACTATTATTAAAACAAGAAAAAGTAAAGTAAATTAAAAGTAACCAAAATTTTTGATGAAAAGACATTTACTCAACTTCTTTGTTTTCTATAATTTCATAAAATAAATCCTTATTTTTCCGCAAATAAGTACAGAATTAATGGCATATGTCCAAATCGCCCATTCACACGCCTGTGAAGTGGCTAGTGAAATTAATCCCCACTTTCCCTAAAAGTGACTAAATAAAAAACAAACAATAATAATGTATTGTCCAAAAATGATGGCACTAACCATTTGCTTGTAAATTAACACCAGAGCTATATTCAAAACATTTGAAGTATTATGATTCACAGTTTTATGCTAATGATATATGGATGCCATGGATACTATCGAATCAATTAAATACGTAAGTGTAACAGCATAGGCCGCTCTAATATTAATTAGATAACTGGTGAATCAGTTAATTTCAAGGTCTGTTTGATTTCATATGCCGACTCTAGCGAGAAGGTGCTAGATTTGTAAATGATATTATGAGAAAATTAGTCACTAGATTGTTTAAAGACCGAGCTGGGAATAACTCGCAGGCCGAAGGTATAATGCAGACTAATGTAATCATTTATGTAATCAAAATTTTATGTAGTCACAATCCCGATAATATAGTGGGGCTTGTGACTTGTAGAAAACTCAGATGGGTCATGAACAACGACTGGTTTAAAATTCGATCTTTACCGCAAATGATACAGGAAATAAATGAATATTATATGAGTTCAAAGAAACTACGGAAAATGATTTTTGCAATGTGAATTTTCTCGTATATCTGCCATTGGAGTTAGCTGAAATATAATTCTTTAGAATTTCAATCCATTTTTTATATTTTTTTCTATATTACGGTCTCAACTACAAGCTCGTCTCGCATGAATAATACCTATTAGTCCTAAAATTCATTAGTGCCTGTTTTTAACCCCAATAACTTTCGTTAGATTGATTTAACTTCTCTATTAGTTTCCAATCTTTCAGCAATATGTAATGTGATCATGCAGGCTTGCCGTGGAGTCACACAAGCAATGCCGGCCACACAAAATCGAAGGATCGATTTGTACTCTGTAGATGTGGAAAACGCTGGATGATAATAAATATCTTTTAAATATGTCTAAACTGAACTAGTGTATAGTAACTACCTTACATTTTATCATCTTTCATGGCGATTCGAAGTGGTGTATTATTGCAATGTTTTACTGTTTCGATGAGGAAGCACACATGCGTCATTGGCGTGTAGGAATGCATGGACTTTAATTTTTTGGATTAAAATAGGTGACAACACTGTTAAATAGGATATATGGCTGAGTTTTGCACAAATGTATTAAGCATTGAGTTCCATTGTAAATTATCAATTTTTCACGCATTTTTTCTTTGATATTTTCGTTCACCTTACATTTTCCTCACCCTTCGGGTCCGATACCCCTTCCCTTTCCCTTTCTTTCATCAATCATGGGTGTATCCTGTATCGATCTACGGCCACGCTATCACAGTGAGTAATGGCGATACTTTTTTGTTCGTGTGGTGATCGAAATTATCGCTCGAGAAAACCTCGGCGTTATAAATTCTACATAATGTAATACATTTTCCTGGCGTTCAGTTTTTATCGCTTTCCGGATCGATATTTATTGGCCTTTTGTTTTCGTCCGCATTGGGGCTTGAATATATTTTCATATTATTAATGACCAATTTGAAAAATGTATATAATTGCCAGACTACCGTTTATCTCCATCTTCCAACCGTCTTATCCCTCAAGAAAATCATCGACTTTATTATTTCATTTTTTTGGTCTCCATTCCACCCCAACCTACGTTCCACAAGTAGACTCCTTCGAGGCCTCATTAACTATCGTCCCCAATTCTACTTTATACTTCAACCGTCCTCATTCGGATTCTCCATTTTTTTTATATTAATAAGACGAGTTATAGCATATTCTTCGTAGCTGTCTTTATGTCTCACGACGGCTCTTTATTGTTCTTATCCCTCATCGCTCATTAGTCAGGGAAAAGCCCAGTAATCAGTGCAATATATTTCTGGTGATAAATAATTTCCTTTGCATTTTGATGACCAGAAAAGTATCATAACTCGCCCTTTCAATGTCAGCTTACTTAGTTGGCTCCAGCATTTGAAAAATACTTGACTGGTTACACAGTATATCATTTGGTTCACTATGACGCCTTCATAGAAAGTATCAAATTTGTGACATCTGGGCTATTAAGTTTATTTTCTTTATTTCGTTGGGCAAATCTTCCAAATGCTTTTAATTTTTTTCGGTACTATTTTGAAAATATATTTTCACCGAGAAAGTGTAAATTAGTTACAAATTCTGTATCGATGTAGGTTAATTCTATTACATTTCTCCATCCTCTCATTTTTCAATTACATATTCCTAATAACATCATTTTTCTGTCCTCGCCATTTTTGTTTAATTTCTGCGTGCCTTCTTAAGTGATGGCTTTAAAGAATTTCACTTCTCGGTCAATGTTTTTTAATTAGTATCATTGATAACTCCCAATGCTAACTAAGATTGAGATGGCTACATAAATGAATATTTTTCAAAGTTGGATCTATTTAAGTCAATATCCCCTTGGCACTCTATACTATGTTGGTTAATGCTGCACGCATCATAAGCTGAATAATGTTTCTTGCATTAAATTACGATTTCTGTTGTGGTATGATGCAAGCAAAAAGTATGCCGCCGGGATCAAGTAAATTTGTCGCGCGCCATAGCGCACCAAGGTTTCTAGCCCTCGCTCCCGTGACCGTTCAACCACTGGAGACGAAGCCCTTTAGGCCTGGACGTGAGGGGAGGCACTCAAGAGATGGGAGGAGAGAGAGAGGAGCCGGAAAGACGCAGGACCAAAACAAGGACGCCAAGTCAGGGAGGGGAGGGTGGAGGAGGGGAGGCAGGTACAGCGGAGAAGGAGAATGCATATTAGGCCATGAATCATCGCGTTTCGTCGTGTCTCTTTCTTTCCACCGCGTCGTATTCTTATATTCTTTTTTGTTTCGTTTCCCCTTACGGGTCCTCAAAAGGTGCAGAGAAATTTTCGTGAGAGTGGAAGAGATATGCTTAAGGCGCGGGGACACTCGACCGAGATGATGGGTGGATGTATTCGGAGGCTAATTATTACGGCGCGGAAGGAATTTCGTGTGAAATAAATGAGGAGCAAGCATTTTTTTCCACCGTCTTCATTTATATCTCATTCGTCCTAGTTATTCCACGTGAGTGCACAGTTTTTTTATGATCCCAATTTAAGTATTTACGACGAGGTTTATCTTGTTTAATTATTCTCTTCTTATTCGTATGGGTGTTATTCAGTGTCTTAACGGCCAATGCAATTTCAGAAAATAACGTTTACGAATACATGACGTGGAGTTTTCTTTTCGCGTTTTATTTGTAAAAAGACAAAACAACTCAAGAGGTGTGTACTCCCAACAATTACTCATTGTGGTGGTGGTTTGGATTAGGCTAATCTGTGGTGAACTCAATTTCAAACGGCATACTTCATTTTAGAATATACATATTTAAAATGGAGGCCGGATTTTGGAATTGCTCCGCGATGTTATTTTACGATGGCGACTTTACGCCAGCTCTGTTGTAGGGCCTCAGGTCGGCCTGAAGTGATTCTACGTAAGGAAATATTGGGTAAAAGATTTGCTTTCAAGTGATTTATTTTGCGAAAAAGGTAGAACTGATTTTTTACGTTATAAGGGCCATGCTAGAGAGCACAGCTAAGGGGTGAAGCCAATTCATATTTTCTATTAGAAAAGAATATTATAAAACAAAAATTTCATTTCTCTTTTCTTTGAAATTTGTTTCTAACATGAAATAAAAATCCATAATTTGCTTTCATTGACATGTTTTCTTCAGACCAGGTTGACTGTGAGAAGTAGTTTTTTTTAATTGATGCAGGGCAGTTTTTTTTTAAATTGAAGCATTTTCACATCCCTTCGTTATCACGGATTATGTGCTGTGATCACAGACCCCTGTGTATAATAAAAAATGTCACCAATTTTGAAAATATATACTATTAGTTATTATTGCACAACCTTTTTTTACAAAATGAACTCACAGCCCTTGGTTAAATAAAAGTTATAAATCCCTGTCTACTAGTGATTCTTATTCTGATTTCGATGATGCTCAGATAGTAGGCTAAGAAGGTGAAGCAATGTTTTGAGAAAAAAACAATAATACCTAATAGAATAAGAATTATAAAATGTTGGCCGGGCTATTTCTCGGAATTGTTTGCTAATAATTACAAAGTTAGCTAATTCGAATCTTTCTGCGCATATATTTGTTTGTTCTGTAATGTAGGCTAAAATATGGTTAGCAAGGTGCTTATGACACAAACTAGCTTAAGACATCGGAGATTTTCCATAGGCAAATACGTGAACTCAAATAAAAAAGCACACTATTTTGGAATTTTCAAAACGTTTTCACTTATGTGTATGAAGTTGTCTCTGCGGCAGAAAGGGTGTAGTATATGGAAGTATGAATGAAGGAATAATCGTTTGATTATTTATTTCAATAATAGGACCAGTGAACAGTAATATTTCGTAAATAAGGATTAGAATTTATTTGAGTACTTTGCACACTCTCTGACAGGTATCTCATCTGATTTATGTAAATAAAAAATATTTTTACCCATATATGCGCTGGTTACATTTAATTCTAGTCTTACCACGTTGACAAGCATTAATAGAATAATAAGTAATACAATTTTTGTCATGTTTTATAATTAAAATTTGGACAGTAAATTATACAAATAACAGTCCTGCGCTTATCTTTATTTCTTATAGGATTAAGCATGAAATCTGGGAGAGCATTAGATATAGGATTTTTTTATTAGCTAGATATGAGATTTATGCAAGCAATTTTTTGTTTTGGACCCGAAATGATTTTTGTATTATCTTGGATATGAGTTGATAATTGCATTATCTACGTTCACAAAATTGAGTCGCATGTATGCAAAAGCGTGAATATTTCAATGACTGAGGCAATATACTAGATAATCTTAGACCTATTATTTATCAAAATGTATCTGAATTGTATGCGCTTATTTAATTACAGGTATAATATGAGGAATTAGCGTACGTACAGTGGTTTAATGGCGATAGATAGCGATAAATAAATCCTTATTCACAAAAGTTACTTAGCGATTTTATAAATTTTCCAGTTTTCAGTTTTTACAAGTTTCAATACTATATCCTTTCGATAATACCCTATCGACATAATTAATTCCAACGAATTAGACCTTAAAACAGTTACTTATGTTATAAACTATTTATAGATTGCACCAGAATAATTGAATAAATGCCCTTTTCATCTGCAAAATGTAAATTCGATAGATCTCCGTGTGGTGGTTGAGAAACACATCTATAGGATCGATTTAAGGGGCAGTAGGCATGACTATGGGTTCCATTTCAACGCTGTCAAATTTCGTCGGACACTCCTTATGATCGGTGGTGAAAGAATCTGTCGCGGAGTACCGAAAATATGCGATTGGGATAACGCCCCTAAGGACGCATTTCGTCCACGAGCGCGGGCACGCACCCGCATCCCATCTCCCCTTCTGCTTCATCGCGTACGTCGTTTTTCACTGGGGTTTCCATGCCTCCGAGATATCGCCCTCCCGAGTCGAGTGTTACCGAAAAAGAGGGGTGATTAAAGGAACGTGGTGGACGGGACGTTTTTACAGGCACCCACGAGCGATCGCCATTCGCCCTCCCCCCACACTTCTCTCATTCGCCAATAATAAAAGCAATGGAAGTGTGCGTGGGAGAGATAAGCATCTACTACTCGCCCTCGGCTTGCTCCTCATCTCGCCACCAGAGGGTATCCTCGGCGCTCAAGTCTGGTAGCGGCGTGGTGTGGGGATGGAGGCACAAGCAGAGGGGTGTTCGGGGAGAGATAGAGGGAGGGGAAGAGAGGAAGAGGAGGCAGGGAGAGGGGAAGGAGGCTTACCTCTTCCTGGACCCACTCTACCTCATCCGGCCCACGATTCATTGAGAAATTTCAGGAGTGAAATATGGGCATCAGCGGGAAATTTATCGCCTGCGTTGTGTTCGGCCAGGATCACTCCGCGGGTGTCCCTTATAAAGAAATTCTTCTCGCTCTAGCCTCTCTTCTCTTGAGAGAGAGAAGGGACCGAGGAAGATAGGGGAGGATGGGGAGATAGGGAGGAAAAAAGGAAAGAAAATGCACGCGTTTCGTTTTTAACGAGGTGAACAAAATATTAAACACACACGGATACACAAGAGGAATTCTAAACCTCTCCTCACGAATGAAATGATTTCGTCGCTTCCTTTTACGCGACCACAGTCTGTATGTGTTATTGTGTGTGTCCATGTTTATGCGCGCGCATAGACGCGCATTATTTGTTGCTCTTCGGCCTTTTTTGAGGTGGATAGTCCCATCCATCCGAAATTATTACCTCTAGCGATTGACGCTAAAGCATCAAAGTTCCTTCTTTATTTCATTGCCCTTTCGTTTTTAGTTATTTCCGGTTATACCTAAAGAATTATGCATACTAGGAGGCAGACCGACAACTGAGACCTTTGCAGTATTGTCGAGTTTCTGCAGCTAATGAAACACCATCGTAATATAAGTTTCTTATATATACAGTTAAATGTATGTTACTCATCAGTTGACGGGTTATTATGTTATTTCTTCGCACTTATTTGAGATCTCAGTGTTTATGATATGGAACTTGTCTTATGATGTCACACGAGAATAGAAATGAGATGGTGAACTACTTTTATATGATTATTTACCGGAGTAGTAAGTTCTTGGAACCCAGGAAGGTGTATCATCCAACTCCGCAATAATTCTTCTCGGCGGGCATGACTACGTTAAACATTATACAAATTAACTGTGATAATTTCGGGATCGAGTGCTGAAGTTAGGTAATAAGCTACATAGACCTTGAAAAGGTTTTTATGTGCAGGGAGGAAAATTAAATAAGAACAGCAATGTACTTGCAATTATTCGAGACAAAGAAATAAAGTTCAGCCTAATGGCCAGAAGGTCAGTTTTCTTTAATTATTGCCAATAGCACACTGACTTTCAAATTCCTGACTCTCCCGTGCATAAAATTGAGTACGAATTCGTAAATATTGACTTTTTTATGTCTCCCATGAAAATAGTTTTTCTAAAGAGAGGAATTGAACATTGATTCCCTTGACCGTCCTGCTAACCTTCATCATAATTATTCACAAATTGAGGAATATTTTGTATCTTTGGTTCAAAAATATTTTCACCAGTCCGCTTCATTATTCTGCACGGTTTTCGTTCCTCCCGCGATTTCTCTGGGCATATTTTCCCAGTTCCCACAGATATCGTTTTAATCCGGCTCCCACGGAGGAGGGCAATACGTCAGGGCATTTCGGGGCATAAATCGAGAGATGAAATCCCTTTCTAATTAGCTTTCTTCTTGGGGTTCCAAAATATTATTCCTTCCGAAAAATAAAAGATTGATGTTTCGGCGCTCCGTGTTACGCAAGCCCTCCCGAAACTGCTTTTATTTTTCCCCCGTGTGTTTTTTTTCGAAACCAGCCTCGTCACAACTACGGGCATACTGCTGCGCCATCACATCGTCCATTTTCATTATTCTCCGAGAGAGTATCGGTTACAGCTCCTCTCCGAGAAACTCTTCGTTGGCCGTGGAAAACTGTGCAACGTGAAACCACCTCCGCCTCCTTCCTCGCCAACCCTTTTCCCACTGGTCTCCCACGCCCCCTCCGATCTGTCCTCGGCCTGACCCCCATGTTCTCGGGGTTACCTTCTCCACTACCAGTTTCCAGCTACCGGGGGAAGTGAGAATTTCCCTGTGAAACAAAAGGAACACGGGAATCTACGCTGCCTCCCTTCCCTCCTTTTGATTCGCCTTGAACTGCGAAGCCCGATCTTGTCGTTGTTCAAGGGAATTAATTGCCGAAAAATTGTCACTCCGTGGAGATTTTTACGACGGTTCCTGTTTATTACATTGTCACTGCTTTGATTTGTGCATTTTCATTTCTTGAAAGGCATTTGTTGAAGAGCGTCCGAGAATGTGCCACGTCATTTGCGGTCTTAAAGTCTCCATAACCTGGGTACCAAGTTATTTCTGTTATATGTTGAATAAAATATACCTCCGTGGACCGTGGACACAAGTATTCACTGACAAATTTGACCTTTCTTCTCGTTTCTTTCCAATTGATTCGACGAATTATATAATATAATTGGATCTTATCTCATATAGATACATTGAAGAGGTACTACAAAGAGAAATTAGATGATCATAAAATATTGTTTCATCCTGTACCAATGCGTTCATAGAACGGAGCGTTCGTCATGTCTCTTTTATAGGTATCTCAATTCATTTCCTTTTACCTAATTATAGCCATGTCCATTTTTTGTAATTCCGATCGAAAAAATGTAAAATCAAGTCATCTCCGCATTTCAGACTTAAATGTACCACCTCTTTCGATAAGGAGGAAACACTAAACCTAAAGGATAGCTGAAGCAAATTGCTAGCTTTTTTGGGGTAATCGGCTGATATTTTTATGTTCAACGTTGCATTGCCTAATTTTTTTATTTTAAGCGGAGTTATGACAAGAGGATATGCATTTTATTCTTTTATACAGCATGACCCCCACTCGGGAATGGAATTAATTAAAAAAATCTTTTTTAACCACTAATGAGGATTTCATGAGCTAATTTAGCAGTTATGGAACATTGAATTATATAGATTCTACACAGTTCATGGGTTAGGAATTTAACTCTTACACTTTAACTCGTACATTTTCATTCTCCATTGATTGTCTTCGATAAACTTTACTAAACCATCACCTTTGGTAGACCTTTCAAATGCTGAATACGTATAAGTATGAAAATTTATTCGGCACGGTACTTGAATTTCTCAGTGAGATTCGGATGTGTATTTAGTCCATGGTGAATTAAATGATTTATATTCTATTTCGATAGTTTTATGCATGTAAATGATAATGGTACATTGTTTTCTCTGTACATAATCTCATACAATATTATTTTGATAATAGAAGAAGAAATTTAAAATTATGAAGTTCCTTAGGCAAGGTCATCTGTATTCTTGGACATTGGTCTTCATGCGTGTCACGGACCCTGTAGTGCCAAACACTTGGGCTTCTATTATGGAAGTATTCGTTTGATAGGTATCGATTAAAATGGCGCTCAATGTCTCCGCAATTTTACGTGGAAATTGATTTTCTCGTCGAGCCAAAGACATGAGGAGGGAAATTTGACAGCAATGAATGCTCAATCGAAAAGTCAGATCGATAAGTTCCGTAATAGATAGTTAGGTCTCAGATACTGAAGCCCTAGAGGGTTTGGACTGCTCGGTCAGGAATGACTCTTACTGGCCACCGTAAAGGCATCAGAAGAGTGCCGTCGGGTTCGTATGTTTCGGCCTAAAATCTTCAAGATAGTCGCCTATCTTTTTTGCGTGCTCAAATACTAATATAACCTGCAAAGCCCTGTGTCTCTGTAGTTAATAAAAATCAATTTGGCTTTGCCATTTTCCGTCAATACGTATTTGATTCATTGGCAGTGAAAATCACGCTATGTGGTGGAGTAGCCGGGCAGTATTCCCTCGAGGAGCTCTCCATAAATCAGTTGTCCATTGGGGCAAACAAGGGCAAGTCGTTTTCAAGCGGCCGTTAAAAGCACGAACGGCCGACAAAACAGCCATGCATGAAATCACCACTGGGGACAATAAAAATCCTTTTTCTCTCCTCTCTCTTGCATGCAGGAATGTTTAAGTACCCTTTTCAATCATGCAGGTGGTAATGCAATTTTCGGTCTAAAGTCAAATTAAACATAGCGTTATTGATTATATTTAAATGTGACAAGAAGAAATATAGGCATTCGTAATTGAAATCTAGATGCTTTTTAAGATATTAATACTTAAATTAAATATCTAGCTACAAAATGATCAGATCGCCTCTTAACCTCTTTTCAACAAATATATTTAACCATCCCATTACCTATATATACTATATGTTAAAGAAAAATTTTAAAATGTATTTATTTTATTTAAAATTAATATATTATTTTGGTCCCTTTGTTTCATATGTCTTGATTTGGAGAATAATATCAGTTTTCGAGCCTGTCTAGTTTATTGTGAGTAGGTAGCTATCTTCGCTGTAAACCGATGTGAACTGCAACTAAAGAACGATATTATGTAGCAGGTTGTGAAAAATATATGCTTATGCGTTTAAATATTTGAATGAATGCCTATAAACAGCAATGGGCATACGATAGTTCGTATAAACGAAGAAATAGATGAACAATTAATGAAAGTGAAAAGGATTGGGAAGAAAAATATCAGGATAGACAAAAGAGACAGTTCAATAATTGAAAGACAAACTTTGCTTTTTCACATCTACAATTATTTATTCACCACCAGGTTTCGTTATATAGTAGCATTTTCAGGTGACAAGATACACGCCGTACACGCAAATATATTCAGGCCAGATAAGGGTGGGGGAGGGAAGGGGGTGGGGAACGGAGATGGGTATTGGGTATTGGTGAGTCCTTGGGAGCTCGTGAATTCTTGAATCCTTGTCACCTAAAGATGGTGCTATGTAACGAAACCTGGCATTAATAAATAATTGTATATCTGGAAAAGCAAAGTTTGTTTTCCAATTATTGAAGTAATAATGAATTTCCACAAAG
>LYUA01000225.1:155549-170614 GCA_002093875.1 Calopteryx splendens | reverse complement strand
GACCTTCAGCTTGTGTTATGTTATACGCGCAGGAACTATAGTCGTGAAATTCTCATGACGGATATTATAGACACTATATGAACATGATTGCTCTCCACAGGGGCTCTTTCTCTCTTTGCTTGGTCAACAACGCAATCACACGAGAATTTTATCTGATAGTAAAATAGTGTTTTATGATAGCAATGTAACCGTGTTATAGGCTAACGCTGGCGAGCCACTTAAAAAGTGTTGGAGTTGATTCGGACATATAATATGAGATGAAGCTCACTTGCGTAAATGAATGCAGTGAAAATACAAAAAAACACCTATTGGAGACAGACTTGATTGCACGATTCGCCTGGGAGCATGGTTTTGCATCAAGGATTTATCTATTCACTCTGCGAGCAGTGTAAACAATCCCAGTCGTTTTAAATTCATTGTAAATAACAAATATCCATTAAATCCGTATAATTTTGTTTTTTCCCCACAAACTTCCCATTTCACGATGAATTGAACGTGTGCAGCAATGGTAATATGCTAAAACTTCTCACCGTGAATGAAACAAATACCTCATTTTCTTTGTATTGATTTTTTAATGCACTTGATTTTATTTTTACTATTCCATTGGAAAAATGAGAAAAATTAATTGCTCCTCCGTTTTAACAGCTCACTCTTGACGCAATGAAAGCAACTATTAGGTCTCACCCCATTTAAGTCCTGCCTGACTGGAAGGGTTCGAGTTGACGTGGGCGTGAATTGTTTCAGCTTAACGCGTGAAGCCCGCCGGGCAATCCTTACCCTCCATCCCCCTGAGTAAAATCTTTTTAATTTGACTCCGTTTGTTTTCCGCTTCCATGGGAACACCTTTCCTCGAAGGGAAGGCTAACGCCTGAGCCGTAAGTTGGGCGGCTTAAGCGCTACTTACCTCCGTGGCCCCGAGGGTTTCGAAACATGTCCGCCCCTTTTGAAATTGAAACGAACGCCTCCCTTATAATGGCCCTTCATTTTCATCCTTCTTTTCCCGCCCATAAGTGGATTTCATCGGGAAGGGGAGAGCCTCCAGGAGAGGGGGGGGGGGCGAGGGAGTGGCATGCGGGCCCCCTGGGCAAGGTTCGCACGAGCTTTCAATTAACGCCCACGTGGGTGAAGAAGTGTTCCACCGCGGTTTGTTTATTTTTTCTCCGCCGAAGCCACTGAGGAGGTGTACCCCGTGAGGGCAGTGTTTCTTTTTTTTAAGGGAAGTTAAAGGGTGTGTGGGGAAGCCGGACGTCTAAGGGTTAGTAAGGTTGGGGGAGGAGGATCATATTGTTTTTTTTTTTCCACACGCCGGCTTCTTTGTCTCCTCATTAGTAGACACCCCCATTTCCCATTCCATTATTTCTGCAGCCCCAGTTAATAAAAATATTACCGCCTCTCCTAGCGGCGAGGTATCCTTTGCCAAATGCACGAAGCTTACAAAATACATTTTTAACCTGTATTTTCGTGAAGGCTATCATGAAGTGAGAGGCGATGGGTGAATTTAAGCAACTCTCAAGATAAAAAAGCAATAATTGGAAACAAAAACAATTACGTTTGTTTAAAATGTCAATAATCATGTTAAAAAATACATGTATCGAGTTTTAGTTGGCCTATATTCAATTTTTTTTTACTTTTAGGCCAATGCTTAAACATTAACTACAAAAATAAATGTCAGGAAAATTTAACGCAAAGTGATTAATTACAGCGCAGTCAGACCAAAAATAGGTTATTCAATTCTCGATCGGGAACTTTCCATTTAGTCAACCAATTTACTTACCTTAGATCTCAAATTTCAAAGTTTATGTAGTGTTCAGTTTTAACTTACGCTAGTAAACGTTCGCTTAGGCTTTTTTGATTCCTGCGAGCTTTAATTTTGTACACTGATTGAACTTTGTGTAATTGAATATATCTTGCATTCAGGTACCACATGTGCCCCTTGGAGTCGATTACTATTACTTATTACTCACATTACACTTTGATGGGTTTATTTCATCAACATATTACCCTACAGGCATCTACGAGGGTGTGTAGAAGTTAATGATCAGTCATTAGGATAATTAGTGACTACCCGCATTGTTTATTTTTTATTTTCGGGTATTTCATGTTATCGTGCGTATTTTTTCTGCTGTAATGGACATGAGTAGTGAGAGGGAAAAAGGATTTGTTACATCGATCTATTCGCAAGTGAATTTTCCTCTACTTTTTAATGTGGTCTACCAATTTAATGTGAGGTTAAAATTATTCCCTCTGTTTCAGAGTTAAACTCGATTGATTTTTGTACACATAATAGTTTATGGAAGTTTGCAGAAACAGTAGATATGAATCTATTAGTTTTATGAGGGCAATAAGTCATGGCAAGCATTCGATAGGTGTTGCAGAAACGTTAAATCAACATATGGGTTCCATAAATTCTCTCATAACTTATTGGGCGTTATTGGTAGTGTTAACTACTTATGAATTCCATTTCTATGAAATATGGCTGATGCGTAATCCGCCGTTTGAGAGTAGTTATTCCGCACCAGGTAATTTATAATTATTTATGGATAAATACCGTGTTTTTATAATGCCGATTATTTATTAATTACTTAATTGGTTATTATAGCACACAGAGGGTATGCTACGACTTGGTATTTCCTTTTATAGCCGGTTTTACCATCCGTTGATAACATTTCCTATACAACTTCAGATTACGTGTTATGCTTTAGCTATTTATTAGAATTATGTTTCGGTAGGGAAAATGATGAGCGTTAGTTGCTCTTCATTGATGTTAGTTGACATCACAAATTGGTGAAAATTTGTGCTCGACAAGTGCTATCATTATTTGAAAGATCATTTATAACTAGACTGCAGTTTAATGTGGATATAATTCTTTAATATTTTATTATCTTTCGTTTAAATATCTGCTGTGTATAGATCTAACCGTATTTTTTTATATTGCCAGGTCTGAAAAGATTTTGTCAATGTTCATGTTAAGAGCAGAGAAAATAACTCAACGCAAATGGTTGAAGTAAAAATGTTTCGTCAATCAATCGTGAAGTATAATAGTCATCACAGTAATCAACCCGAAAGTCGGTTTGGTAGTTGATGAGGGTAGAGCTCACCCAGTACTAAGCCCTATACCGCGTGAGAAATTCACACATCAGGGTAGGATTTTGGCTACCAGGTCATCCTGTGAAGTATAATAATACTACTAAAATGATTTTGGCTTGGAGAGAGGAAGCAATTTTAGCAGAAAGACTGAAAGAAACTTCAAACGTAATCACCGCCATTGTGTCGAATGTTGGATATGTTTTGAATGATTAACTGTGGTTTGCACATGCAATTGTTTTACCACCGAATTACCATATTTTCATTCCAATCAATAAGAATATTTGTACCACTTTTAATTTTTTCTGGTACAATGTGTATCACTGTAGGCTATTTCTCGATGTTAGGAATTTCTTTTCTTAATATTTATGTAATACCTTACTTCTGCTTTGAAAAGAGCACACGTGCATTTTAAAAATAAAAAGATTAGTATCAAACTGGTTTTGTAGAAGCTTTTCATTTGTTTCTAGCAGAATTTTCAAGACAAAAATTACCTCAGTTCACGCATTTCGTATAAATGTGCATAATAAAAAAGTCAAATCATCACATAAAGGACATAAAGATGAAAATTACAAATAATTCTTTCCTGCAATTGATGTTTCCAGATTCAAATTACGTCCTCTCTTTTCCATATTAGGTACAGAAGAACAGCAACAATAGTCTTCTTACCTCTTTCAAACTTTCGCTCGTCAGATTTGTTTGCATGTTTAGCAATGTGATACTAGCGTCCTCTAGCGTATTAGAATGAAATTGGAAACTGGTGTTATTGCAGTAATTATATTCTGAAACAGGGGCCCTACATCTCCCTGAAGGAACATAGGAAAGAGGAGGACCTTCTAAAAGGAATATTGGTTGCTTTCAAAAATAAATTATCCTGCAGAATATTAAGTTAAACTATAAAATTTTCATTGAAACTTTAACGAAATTTTTGTTTCAATTAATTTCAAGCAATTAAACTGCCGTACTTGCCAAATACGAGCGTGGTAGTCCAGTGGGTAGAGCGCTGAGCTACAAACCCGAGATCCTGGGTTCTATTCTGCGTGACGACTGGGCACCCTTATCTTCACCTACGCTGTGTACCATTTTTCGGGTACCAGGTCATCCTGGGAAATCACAGGCGGCACAGTGTGTGCCGCCTGTGATTTCCCCTACCCTGATGTTTGTATTTCACACGCCATTGGGCTTAGTACTGTAGTAACTCTATCCTCACTTACCAAACCGATCTTCTGGTTGATAACTGTGGTTTTTTTACTTACCAATTATTGAATTAAGAATTTATAGGTATCAGGAAGTATTGTACTAATCAAAGTAGATGCTGATCACCTTTGAGTCTAAGATAGGGTCTTTGATTCAGCTCTGTGGTCATCAGTTTTTCTCGCATAGTTATTTAGCTTTAGGTAATTCAAATAATTACTGGTAAATGCGGTCATTCTTTCCTGTACACCGTCAGCAGAAACTATCCATTCCTCCACATTCTATGTGAAATATATTCTTATTTTCCGAATGCTTCGTGTCACTGTAGGTATATTTCTCTCTTTGTCTTAAGGATTTGTCCGATGGTCATTTCTGTTCTTTCAGTTTCTCTTCAAATTTATCTTCCACTTCCTACAAATCATTACGCTCTACGTGGAGTTTAGTCTAAGTACCTAATACTTTCCTTTGCCGTTTGTAATTCAATAGTATCTTTTATTTTTTTGATTAAGTCCTCAAATCCTGCTTTGTTCATTTGATTTTAATCAATTGTCTCGGACTCCAATGTTCAAAACCTTCCATTCGCTTTCCCAAATGTCCAAATTTCTGATTCATATAGCAGCAAGCTCAATGTTTCCATGTTTTTAGAATATGGCAGAGTGGTGGCTTCAATCATTTCCTCAAAACCTCTGTTATGCATCTTAAATCCCACGTTGCCTAACTTCCGAGTTCGGTGAAAGAATCATTTCATTACTTTTTTTCAGCTCTTAGCCTGCCTTCAGTTTTTCTATGCTTAGTGTGAGGATCTTCGTTTTCATCCTGTCTCATTCGCATAATCTTGTATCACTCGATGCATTTCGTTTCATAACTCTTGCAGGTCTCTATTTTTCCTTTAGTTTATATCTATTGCATCGTAGTGATGGGGATGATTATTTCTTCTCTGCTCATCTTGATTTATTTAATTCCTAGCCATTCAAATTCTGTAATTTCTTCTTATAGCAATGAGATAAAATGTTAAATACAACTAATGAAAGGTTGAATTGTTCGTTGTTTTACTCATTTGCCAAATTTTGCTACTAATTTTCCACAAGCTTCAGTTATCTTTTTCTCTTATTGAATTCTGCTTCATCACTTATTCGTGTACGAATTTAATTGGGAGACTGTACAAAAAAATAATAGGCGTAGATAAATTGAATTTCCCTAAGAGTTTGAATGAGGAAAAACTTGGAATTGTCCTCTTTATCGGTGAAGGGAGTTAAGGAAGAGCTTTGTGATCCTCGTGTACGCTCACGTTCTACGTGATTGTAGGGACATGTGCATGTGAATGAGGGGGTTGAGAGAGGGGGTGATTGATGTCTAATTGGCGGAATGAGAGCGTGGTTTTGATTGGCTCGGCAAAGTGGGAGGATTGCCGGGAGGTGAAGGGAGGAGCGGGTGGCGCCAGCGGAATGGATTGAGTCGAATGACGAACGAATGCATTGAAGGACCTTTTTTTGTGGGTGCAGGACCATGACCCGTGTGGGAAGGTTGAAATAAAATAGTTGCTTGGGCTCGGAATCGTAGGCTACGGATGAGTAATTATCTATCTGAATAGGCTTTGACGGAAAGGTGTACCTATGATAAAATTTTGAAAGCAATAAAAAGGCTTAGAACTAGAAATAGAAGAATCAGATAAGTCACTTCAGGAAAATATGTCAAGATTTTAGCACCCATTAAAGAAGGTTTTAATGAAGGAGATCGACAAATTTCAAAACAGATTCTATGGATTTGTCAAAAACTTTAGCCTGAAAAAATTAAACTTTGCTGGATTATTAGTGATGCTGGCTGGGAGAACTTCTAGCGTTGAAGAAAATAGCAAGAAAAAATTGGTCATGGAAAATAGCAAGACTGCCACATAAATTTTTGCATTTGAATTGTGGCAACCCAATTTAAATTATCCAGCGATTTCATCAACTTGTAGGTAATTCGATCTTATTCGATTTAATAACTAGGAATACAATGGCCCTTGATTTTGTAAGTTGGAAATCTAAGGCCAATAAATCTCTGAAAATTGTGGTTAGGAAGCGTTACCGATTATCCATTGTGTTGAAATATTTTCTGATTCACCCCAGTTCTCAAGAAATCCATTGTCATTTATAATTGTCCTCGGCTTTGTGTACGTTTGGGGCACTTCGACCCGAAATTTCTCATCATTTGTTCTCGCCGAGAATATCTTCAAGCGGGAGGATAAGGGTTTGGAGAAAGGGACGGAGTGCCACTTATAATTCGAACTCTCCCACGGACGTCCGTCTGTTTTCGAGCGGCTTCCCGTTCCAGCTTCGCCTCTGTTGTTGGAGTATCATTCTCCATGCCCTCCCCTCTCCGGCCACTCCTTCCACACGCCCCCCCTTCCCCCCCCTTCCCCTCTCTTCGACCTCCCCCTCACACTCCATTTCCCTCTTCTACCTCCCAGTCAATTGTTGAGGAGGTCGCTATGGAACCGACTCTGTTTCTAGACCCCCCTCGGAGGCCGCAGCCAATTGGAAATTGTCGCAATGGTCTCGATTCAGCCTTCCTTCGAAGCCAACCCTCCTCGCCGACTTCAAACCTTTCCCGCAACTCTCCACTCCCACATCCTCCCCGACATCCACTCACGCTCACCCCAAGTGCTTATAAATCTTTCGATTCCACCTTGCCTTGCTTAGATCCTCCTCGTTCTTTCCTCCCCAATTCACCCTTAAGCCGATTTATTTCCGAAACACAAATATAAACCTATCAAATTAGGCTGAACTCATAATAGACTGGTACATCAGCCCAAGATTAGTATGGTGAGTAGAAAAGAACTATTTGCGAAGCTCTAAATCATGCCCCAATCAAAAAGCTAAAGAAATGCTGCCATACGCATTTCTAACCCTTTTAATCTATGATAGAGAATATCGGATCCGACAGCAAAATGGACAGGTATAAAATACTATATTATAAAATACTATTTAGGACCTCAATAGATGTCGTCAATGTCATCCAGGGCACATATTGTTTTGTTGTTTCATTTAGTTTTTTTAGAATTTTTATTTTTGAAGGTATTATAGTACTAACACTCGTAGCTGCTTGTTTCGCACGCGGTATCGATTAGTTGAAATGTAAGTATCTCTGTGATGTGCTGTGAAACTAATCGTAGCTCCATTTGCTTTCACTGTTTATTGTATTAAATACCTACTTTGGTAATTCATTACATTTTAGACACATGCATCATGAATAATGTATATCCTGGTCTGATGTGGAATGATACCCTGTCACATACCTACCTTAGCAGTGGTTTTCAGGTGTCTTATAAATGAAAAGTTGCTACACATTTTAATGCAGCAGATCATGATTTATGATAACATCAGCAATTGTGATCATTTCTTAAAATGGACTTTTATGGAAATTAAAAGTATAATGCCAACACCAGGAATGTGTACGAAACAAAATACGAGCACATTATCTCGGGTGGAGCACATGCGTATTCTACTTGAAAAGTCGTATGATTAGGCAATTCGGTTTAATTTGTTAGCATAAAATAAATGCCGGTGGACACCACTGGGATTAACCGTAGAGTGCATCAAACACGAAGCGAAATTCAGTGAAATTGAACGCACTATATGATTGAATTTCCATAAAGAGATCTCAAATACGTTTTTATTCTCAAGAAAAAACTCAACGGAGAAGCAATGAAATACACAAAACAATGGTATGAAATGCGACTTAGAATACGCATGTATCAAGTTAAACATGCATACTGAGAGAACTATAGGAAACAGAGTACGAAATTAGTATAGGTACAAACCTATATTAGATATTTTTAGTGAATTTTACACCTCTGGTAGTCTGGGCTACCAAGCTCAAACTCTCCGACTTATTCCCGGTGTCTGATGACTATTTGTGCTTGCAAATTATGCATCATATGCACCATTTACATTATGAGAAACCTGGTAGCAGGCAATATATTTGATTGTTTATCTTTATATCTGAATTCTTCCATTATGCGTAACCTCAAAGTTTGCAGCCACGCCTTAGATTTAGCGTTTTGTATTCCCGTTTCACCCCCACCAATTATAGTAATTCCGCATTTCATTTCCTCCAATTACCATCCCAATCACATCCACTTCCTCACTATTTTTCCACCGAAGATTCTCCTCCCCCACCGTTTGTATTTATTGGAACACCTCGGTGTTCCCTGAAATTAGTAGCCAAACCCTCCATTATGCAACTTCCACTTTACCACCTTCTCTCCGCTTAACGCTTCGCTTCTTCTTCTATATTTCCCCTAGTCGCTTTGTTCAATCGATTGAAATGACTTACGTCAGGGAAAAAAGGGGAGAATAAGCATGTGAATAAATGGAGCAGAAGGTGGGATTTTTTTCAACTCTCTAGAAACCTTTTGTCGCCCGCATTTTGACTTTTGTTCCGAGTCATGGGGACGGCCTTTTGAAATATTTTTTTATGTTTATGTCGAATGAAATTGTTGTGTAGGCGTCACAAGGTAGCGATGGAAATGGAGTCGAGAGAGGAGTGGAAGCCGGTCGCATTCTCTCCGCTTATATTTTGATTGCCGGCGGGGGGCCCAATTGCTTTGACTCACATAATTTTCGTCATCCTGCCCGTTACATGTGGAGGGAAAGGATGGAGGGACTTTGGGCGATGGGAGCAAAGGTTCGCTGCCGCTTACGTTTGTGGCAATTCTATCCTACCTCCGCCGCAGGTAATCTTTCTCTCTCGAATGTGAAAATTGGTCTCGTGTACGTCCTTGTCATGTTCAAGCGAAAAGTGGATTTTGTGTCCAAGTTAATTCTTAAATATAAAACAAGTTATTCAGGAGTTTTTTAGCATTAAAAATTGAAAGTATACTCAATCCCATGGTATAAAACTAAAGAGGACCTGTCTTCAAAAGTAATGGTATATAGGACATAATAAATTGTGGTAGGCTTATGTGATAAAGTTATCAATCAGAATGTACAATAACTAATCGTTGGAAGATGTCTTGGGTTTTATTGTTCTCCCTGAACGTATTTGTCGGTTGATCAACAACGAGCGTCCCAGAGTTGCATCCAAAATGTTTCATTTCCTATGCCTATCCATGAATATCTGGTAATTCAGGAAAGCACAAGAAATTTGAAATAGTAATTAAGAAGAAATAGTATTAAGAAATGTATTTAATACTTTTTACATAACTTATTTGCATGCATGCAATACATTTCGTAATTAGCATTGTATAAGAATTAGGACTGTGTTTAGCCATGATCCTGGTAAACTTTTCTCGGCCACATGCAAACTCGAGATCCACCAAAAGGGAGGACGATACTCCACTGCAACTGACGCCGGAAAATCCAATGAAATAACAAGCCACTGTAATATTACCAAAAACATTTTTCCATAGTTATTACCTATTTAAATTAACGTATAAACATAATATACGTACTAAATAATATATAACAATAAAAAAAATAAATAGCGTATAACCGGTAAATAAATTTTTGTTTAATGAAGGTAATGGAACACCCATGATTAGAATTTTTCAAGTGTTTCCACGCCTTAATTCAATCATCACGTTTCCATTGTGCTAGTAATGTTTGTTAGTAATATTTGTTCTCGGATGTGTTAAAGGATGGTATATTGAATTTATAAAGATCATTTGCATGTTTCACAAATTTATTTGATAAAAAGACAGTTGATCTTAAAATGATTGTGTTAATAATATTTTACTATACAGCTAAATATAAACATAAATACTGTGGTAAAATGTCACCATGTGTTGTGCCTTTCTTAAATAATTTCCTTGGCGAGAAAAAGTAATGCGAACATTTACCTTATTGAATTTCACATCTATAACGGTAATTTTATGTTGCTTCACACCAAATATTTTTAGTCCGATATTTTAGTGTTACTCAGTATTATTTTGCTAATTTGAGCGATCTAATCGCAAAAAATGAATCTGAATATTAAAATTCCGTAGTTCACCCAATGTACTGGAAAAAACAAAACGCCTAGTTTGCAGAAGAGGACTCAGAAACGTTAGTTATACATATCTCGGAAAGCTTAATGTTCTCGTCATTATTAATTAAAAATTGTCGATCGAATTATTGTGCATTTTTAGTGAATATCTATAATTTATGCACAACTAGTGTAATAGTTTAAGGAATATGTTGGTGCAGGAGGATGAGAAAAGTAAAGATCAAGTAGTTAGAAATATTGTGAAAATTACGTGAACAATGATAATTGATGTAATTAAAAGATTTGTCAAACTCACTTGGTAGTTAGAGAGACGTTAAAATTAAAATTAAATAAAACGCTTCGAAAAAGTGAAGATTGATGCGCTGGAAAATTAAATCGAAAGTAACAGAAGACTAATCTTCCGAGCATTTATGTACCATCCTTCACTCACAGACTAACAATAAATATCCATATACTTGCTCTTTGCTGTAGTGAATGTGTGCAGTGGGCGGTACTTCACAGAGATCTTGAATGACCCTTTCTGTTTTATTCCTTTGCGACGGAGTATACAACCGCTGCTTTTCCACCATACACAGAGGGTACTCCATGTCCTCTTGGAAGCTTAATCCGTTTCTGATCGTGGGCGAAATGCTCCCATTTGCCTGTCTGGTCGGCGCAACCCGACCGCCCCACCATTCCCCTTGCTGGGAAGAAAAAATAATGGATTTAGAAAAACTACAGTTCCTCTCGTGGAGAAATGGGGGAGATGGCGTCCACCCTAGTCTCGCCCGCTCGACCGCATCCCCAAAGCACAACTCTTCCCACAACACCTCCCTCCCACCCTCCCCGGCACGAAACCTGGCAGAAACTTCCCTCTATCCATCCCTACCCCCTTCTAAGGTGACCCTTACTCTATCTCCCGCCCACCCCTCCTCCCTCAAGCCGCCGCCTTTCCCCCAAAACCCTCCCCCTTTCAACCCTCGGCTCAGTCGGCGTGGATTGATGCTCCGCGGCGAGATAAACGCAGTTCCACCCTGACAAGGGAATAATAATAAAGAACAGCCATCGCATTACTATCCCCGCTGTTTCTTCTCGGGCCTCCCTAAGAACGAGGAGACTGGAGGAGGAGGGAGGGAAAGGTTGGGGGAAAGAGGGGGGTGGGGTGGAGGCTCCTGGAGGCCTGGGTGGAGAGGGAGGGGAAGGGAGGGAAATCTCTGGTCTCCCGAGCGGAGGGAAGTACTAAAGGAATGAAATTGGGGAGATGGGGATGGCAGGGCGGGGTGGAGGGGCGTCGGAGCGTCTTCCGGGCCCCTTTCGCCACATTGCTTCCCTTTTCCTCGCCCATTCTTACATCTCTTCTTCCCATCATCTCCTCTTCCTATTCCTTTGCTCTCGGGTTGTCTTGGGGAAGTTTCACACTTATAAAGGTTGATAATGGTAATAGTAGATGGCGATGATTAGTAAGTTCGGATAACACTTCCGATGGAAGTCGGTGGTTCGCAATCCTGTGATTGGTGATTTGGAGCTAACCGCCATGTCCTCTTCTTCATTTAACTCTTCATTTTTTGAGATCTTTAGAAATCATGTAACATATTAACTAGTCTATGTCCTTAATGGATTATTAGTCTTCATTTTCGTTTGTAGATGCTCCGTCTTATCTTTATTTCGATTATTTTGCTTTAGCGTTGAACTGCATTATTTGAGCATGCATCTATATAATTTAACCTTTCACGTTAATCGACTGTATAATATTTTCATTATATTGAGTGTTAGGTATCATTTTTCTCTTAATACCCTAAGTAGGGTGAATTAAATAAGATACCCATTTTTAGAAATTCGTCATAATGAATTGTAATACCTTTGTAATTATTGAGAATTTCATTTTTTTAATTAACCGCTATCCACGAACATACTCAATCACAGCCCAAAGAAGATATTTGATTAACAATTGATGAATCAGAATATTAAAAAAAACATGGTATGATAAGCAGCGCAAAAGTCTATTAATTTTTATTTTAATAATATTAAACTGTTTTAGCTTCAACCGAGAAAACCTATAAATATGTAAAAAAAACCTAAATTTGATAAGTTTAGCTAAAATCCCATAAGTACTTATCTTTGAATAAAAATTCTGGTATACATTTTTTTGTAGCTTAATTTTATAGTTTATGAGAAATCGTTTCTACAAAATTTTATTCTCAGCTGCCCACAAAGTGGGTTTACAGAATTTGGAAAACGGTCTAAACGTGTTTCAGGGACTTCAAAATTTGGGTTTTCCAAAGTCAAATTTTATCAGAGGTATATGCAATAATTTATACAAACCTACTAGAAGTGAATGTAAAAATAATCCTTATCAGATTCCCTTCCTTTGGTCATTAATATCATCGCTGTGGTGTGTTATAGAAAACTCTGTAATTAGAAAAAGACCGCTTGGCATTTAAATTAGGCTATGGGTTAACGTACATTTTCACTTCCATAGGGTTGAATTGATAAACTTATTGACTACCTATGCATTAATCTTCTCATTAATAACTTCCACATGAATTTTTTGTGGCACTTTTCCATAAACATTACATCACTAACCGATTTCAACCTTATTCTCTGTGTATTCTCTGTATATTCTCTGCGTATATGCCTATTTTTGTTTGCATCTATATGTTTCTGGTAACCTCTGATAACTCTAGAATGTACTGCGTGTGGTGGTCCCACGGCAGTCATTCTTATGGACAATGTACGTTCCTAAAACTAGAGAGTTAGTAATTACGTCATATATTCCAAACGACGAAAGTTACCGGAGTTACCGATAACTATGCATGCAATAGAATATTTATAATTAAGTTAGTATCATATGCCTGCGGGATGGACACTTTTGTGGGTATCGTATGCACAGTAAGAATCATATGCAAAGCTGGTCAATACATCGGTCACATATTCCTGAAAAGACTGATGAAAAATATTTTGGGTTTTGATCGTACTCGGAATCAGAATTACATTTTTAACATTTCCCTTCTACAGTCTTTCTTTCTAATCGTGCATTAATGACCCAACCTACGGAGTATGGTGGAATTTATAACATTTTCCTAAGGTCTCTAAAAAAAGGCACGTGGTTAAATCTAGGAAAGAGTTTTAGATTAAATTTTAACCTTCGATGTGAGATTACCTACCTATTTCTTATAAAAAGCTTGTCTCATTACCAATTTTATGTTAGCAGCCAGCGTCTTAAAAGTCAATCACCACTTCCCGAAATAGAGGGAGATATACATTGCGTAAGGCCCCAAAGTGAGAGAGTCTAACAACGGTCATATACCAAATTTCAAAGCACCTCTGATAACATTTCAACAGTGCCTACCATTTCCATAAGTTATTGGTATTTTATTTTCAATTTTAGTATGTTTTCCGGGTATTGCCCTCAAGAGTTAGTCCAAGTATCCAATTAGTATTGAGTTGTATTGACACCGTTTGCTAACATATTCCTCATGACTTAAAATTATTTGTCCACCACTGAGTCGCAAGTTAATACACTAAGCTTACTATTAGCTTAGGCAGTTAAGTATCTAATGTTTAAGAGGAATAAACTTTGCCCAAGAATCTTCATCAGTTGACCATAAATGTATTGAAGATATCACTATGTAAAGCAGCCAGCCAATTGTGTGCGGTTGCGTGGTAGCTCAGTTGGCAAAAATGATTGGCTGTTAACCGTAGTGTTTCGAGTTTTTATCCTGGGTGGGCCCATTGAAACATCCCAATCTTAAATCCAATCCAAGCTATTTATATGATGATGATTTCACGGGTACTAGAGCCCCTGTGGATAAGTAAATGGTAAAACTCGGAGACAGACCACCCTACTCTATTGAGTGAATTAGAGTAGGATTCACATGCATGTTTGAGTCTTATATCGACTCGAGCTTTACCCTTGCTCATCCAAATCAAACCTTTGGTTGATAATTGCAATAATTATGATGAGTGCGACGACATGAAAATTATATAGGTTATGAGATAATTAATATTTTTATCGTGTTTAAATCGAGTATAGATCGATATATCCGACATCCTGAGTAACTTGCTATGCGAGAGAGTGATGGAAGTTTCGTGTGAGGCATTTTGTTTCCTCTCTGGTGCTGCTATAAATTGTCAACCAGAGAAAGGAACATTTAAATGAATGCAAAAGTAATGACTTGAGATAGATATCTATGGTATACCACTTAACAATTCTTGTATAACTTTCTTGATGATTTAAGATCATTTTATCCGATTATATAAGGACTTAACATTTCCCATCGTCAAGTTGAAGACGAACTTATGTCATGAAATCGATTGATGGCTTAATTGTATGAAATATTTAAAATGTTTTTTTGTAAATTTGCTAATAATTTAATTTTGTTTTTCTTTGCATAACATAAAACGATAATTTCCAAAAGTGCAGCAGAAATTGTTTTAGCTTTAGTATGGTAAAAATAAAGCATCTATGTCATTTTCAAATACATAATCTGACAATAAAGACAAAATTGTATGGTTTTCATCTATCATGGACGTTTTATCATTATAATTAATAATTACAAAAATATTGTGTGAAGAGTTAATTGGGAAGCAATGTTATGGAGGTAGTGTTTTAAAAATTCCAATGCATCTCTTTGTATTTTTTTACTCAATTTTAATGAATTTTTAAAAATATAGATAGATAGATAAGCGTCTTTATTTGGGCGAAATTGAGAAAATAAGGTCCCTTCTTCCATTTAACCCATCGTCAATTAAATGAACAAATTAACAATAATGAGAATAAAGGAAATATGAAGCAGTATGAGTGAAAAAATGGCAATGTGCATATATGGAAAATAAGTATA
>LYUA01000225.1:105160-123539 GCA_002093875.1 Calopteryx splendens | reverse complement strand
GGGGCGAGAGTGCCTCCTGCTATAAGTTGTGCTCCTGACGGAACACGTCTGCTGGCGCCAGGGCCATTCTCCTTCGGTCGGGAGTGTTGTGACAATCCCATGGCCATATTGGATGGGGAGTGAAAGGGTCAAGTTGGAAGAGGCGGCCGACGCGGCAACGAGATTTTTGCGGCCATAGTATGGTATGGTGACGTGATAATATAAATGGCGACATCTCTCCTGGGATATTTTCCACTGTCAACAGTTATCATTCCGTCCAGATCTGTTCTTTATGCATGGTTTATGGGAAACTGTGCTAATTTGATCTCTATCCTACCTTTTTTTATTCATAGGAGCACACAAAACGCAGGAGCGTAGGTAGCGGGGAAAAGGGTGGCTTATTAGCGTTCTCATGTTTTTCTTCCGAAATAATAATGTTCACCTATGTGTCATCCACGTAGGTAGGTTTGTTATATTTGTATCCCTTTGCTGCCGGTATGGATCAGTATTTTCTGTTTTAATTTGAAGGTCTAATTGCGTAGGAACTTAAAATATCCATTAATGTTTTAATTTTAGCTCTACTGTTTATCTTTTAATTTATTCTCCGATTGACCAAAGAAAAACGCCAATTTTGATCGATAGTGTGTTATAGTTTTTCTGCATTATTTTAAGTTTTTTCCTAATCGCATTTTATTTCCTGATATCATTAATTTATTTTTTATTCTTTTCGAGCCTCGTGAAATTATTAATTTTCCTTTTCTTTAAATATTTCATTGTGTGCACATCTTTGGCACATTCCTTCCTTCATAGAAAAAAGGATTCATGCAGTTGTTTGTCTAGCTTATATTCTAGCTGCATTTTTAATTACATACATCTTGATTTTTGTCGTCAACATTTTTTCATAGCGAAAACTATTTTTGTTTACAGGTTAAATAAGTGGAAATAATTGTTAAAAGGTGGCTTGAAATTAAAAATAACCTTCATCTTAATTTTTTCATCATCATCAACAAATACCGTTGACTATTTCCTCTTACATTTTTATACGGACAGTCAGGACTCTCAAATTGGGTTTCTTCCCATTAGTCCTTCAACCCTAGCCAATTTGTTGATTGTAACTGAGTAAAATCATGATGAATCTTTTATTAGCCCTTTCCTTTACTACCCGGAAAAGTTGGGACCCTCCACCACAGCCCGGACCCACCAATATCGGACGACTGAAACCTGCTACAGGTTTCAGTCGTCCAGTCGTACAGAGCCCTCTCCTAATCCCGAGCCTTCCTAATATATTCCAAAACTAGTAGGGTCCCAGGTCCAAATTCAAGTAGGGTATTCCTGCTACAAGCACCAGATCCTTTCCGGCCTTGTCCACCCTTCCTAGTGCCTCTTTTTGACCGGTCCAGTGGCCCTCCATCTTCCACCAACAACCATGTACCCATCTCCCGGGACGTTAACATGGAATATATCGCCAATTCGTGCCTTTGAATATCCGCCCCGGGACCATCCTATGCGCCTATCATCGGCTGGGTTTCCTATGGACTTCTGGGATCTACCCCATATTTACACATCCCAACACTATCCATCCTGCACATCCAATATGTTTCCTCCCCACCTTCATCAGTAGTGATTCCCTCACCATTCCTGAAAATTTGATTTCATCATGGTCGCAAATCGTATTATGATTTATAGGTATCAACGACTGAATCACTGTTGTGAGGTTTCTTTCCACCTAAATCATCAAAAGACCCTTCCTCTTGAAAGTACCCTAAGAAAATTATTATTATTATTAGTAATCTACCGATAAGGGTAGGTCTTGATGGCCACCCTCCTGCAGTAAGCCTTTCTTAATTTCTGCATAATCTCTGCTTCCCTTCATTCCATCTAACATACCTAATGTTTTCCTCGCTTGCCCAACATTCAACCCTCTATCACATTCTTCGACAATCCATCACCACTCAGAACACCCTGCATCCAATTTTCCTGCCGTCTTTAGATTTCTCCCAATAGCCTTCTCTTCTAATTTTACCAAAAACCTTCGTTCGTTTTCCTTTCCGTCCGAAAAAATGGAAATGAAATATGTTCCACTCAATTTGAGTTAAGCAAGATTATATACCGTACGCTCAGTTAAAAGATGTACATTTAGCCTTGGTAACATTCGTAAAACCGTGAATGCTATGTTATGATTGAAGGATCTCAATAAGGAAATTCCGAGAATTTATGAAAGAGAATTAGAATTAAGTAATAAATCAGGGTAAAAAAACTTTTGTTCATTCCTCTTCAGGCTTTGCAAGGAGAAGACACAAAAAATTATTCCAAGAAACTGGTGTTTGTGAGAAGGTTGAGTATGATTAGAAAAGAAAAGAGGAAAAAAAACCTCTGACGAAGTTTCCGAGATAAATTCAGAATTTTCTAAAGAAAATATGAAATCCCATTTCTCACTTTTCTTAAAATGTAAAACGTCTTTCAATTATTTTACCTACATTGATACCACTCCGAAGAGCGCTTCATAGCATACATTTGGCTTCGATAATTAATGTAGTTGTTCATCTAAGGTCAACATAAAGGTCGATGCGCATCTGTTTTATTTTCACCTTCTGAGGCATGATTGAAAAAATACTTTTCGTTTTCATTTTTATACATTCGTTATTTTTCCATTTGCTGAAAACGTCTGGCTCCTTTGAATTATGAATTAAATGTGTTAACCGTGAACAGCAGCGGAATAGCATAAGCAGATTGGTCGGTGCTCAACTTATGTACCTAAGGTCACTTGAGAGTTTTTAAATTAATAATTTGGTATATTGGACACAAATAAGTCAATGTCGAACTAAGCAAAGGTTGACCCTCGGAGGAAGTCAATAGTGTTTCAAGAGATCACACCGAAAGTGCGTCTAATATCCCATGATCTTTATATCCATTTCCTTATCATGATAAGACTTATTACTGTTTAAATAATTGAAAAATCTATGCATATCCTGAAAAATAATCAGAACTACACGTATGATCATAATTCAAATTTGAGATCTTTCCAAGCTTAGCACATACCTACTTTTAAAGTGTTGCTTCTAATTGTTATTTACTATATGCTGAGAGATGTTTAACTTAATGAAGTCATTGAATTGAATCACTCAGTACCAAATTCTTGGCACTTATTTGAGATTTACCTTGTATTACCTATAGGTACTTATTTACATTAGATTTAATTTGCGTTTTTTGGAATTGGAGGCTCCCTTTAAATGAGTAACTCGACTATTTTTTCTTCTCATTAGTTTTACTTGGAGATTTACTCAAGTTCGATAGGTTTTGCTACACACGCCATACATTGTTTGTTGTGGATATATGTTTTTTATAGGCTTGCACACATATGTAGGCACTATTTTTCTTGTCTTTCGCGTATAAAAGTGTTCCCAATATATTTTGTGGTAACATTTACCAGTGTAGACACATCCTGGCGACCATGGCTATCCCGGTGTTTAATAAATATAGACGATATATTTCATGAGACAGCATCCGCCGGAGCCTAAGGAAAAGATGCTCATTTTTCTGTAACTAGAGTCACATCCACTTAGCCACCGCACGGTCGTTTCGGCGTTCCAAAGTAGGAGTCCAGGCGTATTTTCCTTCTTCGTTTCTATGAATGTGATCACAGGTACGGCTTAGTCTGGTGATTGTTTGAGAACATCGCATATATCTCTCGCCGCAGGGACCTTTTCCAATCCCTGAGTTTTTACTTACCTTCGCTTAATCCATAATAGAGATACATTTCATTTTCATTTCCTCCACAATCCTGTCCTCTACCTTTGGTCGCGTCCAACCACGCCGTTTCTGTGCATATCTTTTTTTCTCCATACCTATCCTTAGGTTTTCTTTTTTCCTCCCCTGCTTCCTTACCCTCACTTCTTTCGCACGCCTGTTACGCACATGAAGACATTAATAATACCCTCGGTCCACTGCGTCAGCTGTTTGAAATACATGAGTTGTCATCGCTCAAATTGTATTGCGTATAAAAATATCCATGGTTGAAAATTAAGTGACATCTTTTGGAATCTGTCGTTGGAACGTACAAGCTTCAAAAGTACCCCTTCTGCCCGTCCGCTACGTTCCCAGGATTTTTGTTTCATAGTGGCTCCATATTTTTTCTTTTGCTTTGGTTGCCGACGTTTTACCGTTTCGAAGTATCCTCCATTTTAGTCCATTCAATTCAAAGAAGATTATGAATTTTAACTGAGCTGCGGCGTTATTTTATTTTTTCAATGATATTAGAATAGGAAATAGACTTCATTCGATAGGATTTGCACTTTACTGTTCCTTAATTTTCTTAAACCTATACACAGGACGGAATAGATTGATAGAATAAGTCACTGGCTATCTTTTAAAAAGTTAACCAGCATTGTGAAAAACCATGCATGTGTCAGCAACAGTATATATCTCGGACGCTCTTGTGATCAAGGGTCACGGATTTCCTATTCGTGCGAGGCCCTTGCCCAATACTCCTCCTATCCCGCTAATGCGATGGCCACAATTTTTCCTTGAATTCCAAGGCCAGGGTATAGTGTTACTCTTAGATAAAATTCGGATTGAAAATTTATTCCTTTGTACATTTACATTGAGACCAACGATTCAAGATAATTGGTAAATCACGTTAATAAAAAGAAGCAGAAAAGTTAAAGCTGAAAATATTCATGCCCCTCCTAGAAGATACCGGCAGACCGGCACGAATATATTTGCCTAGTAGTTAGTAGAGCAGGGTACCTGCTCTGAAAATATCATTTTCGTTGACCGATATTGCGATACAGGTAGTAAATCGCAACCATTTCTGTGAATTTTATGAAAGTAATTACCGCATTCGGCTTTTCTACGACAGATTTTCCATAACGTGATTGTTATAAACTTTTATTTCACATAGGGCAATATTTTTAAGTACCTTAGTAATGGGTTTTGGTACTTACCAGTAAACGTTTCAAATATAAGTACGTAGGTAGAATTCACCTGAATATCATGCACTTGAGAAGGTTACACTTTCTGGTGTTTATTTTTTACTCTTGACTATTATCATGTCTGTCTGATGAGCATCAATGATTATGCAGTTTATCTATAATCTCAACGGTGGATCACCTGAATGAGCTTCTGCTATAACCTTGATCGAGCTTTAAGGCTTTTATTTTTAAATGTCATGTATGAATGCATTCTGGCAACGTGGTGTAACTCCTTCTTCTTCTTGTCCAATAGCAGTCTAACGTTCCAGCCGACTTCGTAAGGTTGAAGACCATTCTGATAGTAAATGAAGCGTAACACGTGGATGCCGTCAATCGCGAATCGAAGGAAATGTTTTAAACGCACTTTTTCTTGTTCAGTTCTTACTGCTTTCGCGTAAAAAACTCACGCAGCATTGTATTGAAAAGTCATGAATAATTTAAGTGTTCTGTTAGTCTAGCCTAAAAATATACGTGCAATGGACGTAACGTAGTTGTCTAAAAGTAAAACGTCTGAGAGAAGCAATGAACTTCTTCTCTTAGACATCTTTTAACAAATGTAAGTGAAACTTAAGATAAATAGTAATTTGAAACATCCTTGTGAATTGCTATGATGTGATATGTACATAGGTGAATAACACGCCCACATCAGTGGTTTAATACCTTAAAATATTTTGAGTTATTTACTTCTTATTAAAATGTATTTTCCTTATCATTGATATTATAATTTCGGGGATAAAATTTTGCTTTTAAGAAAACCTTTAATGCTCGTAAGTTTCAAGTTGGTTTCATGTTATATCTTAACACTACCATCTCCGCAATATCAAATGCCATACGGTATTGACCTTTTGATATTAAGCGAGATTTTGTGAAGTAGTTGTAGTAGTAGAGAGTTCTTGGAGGACTATTACTTGTTCGAACTTAGGCATTTAAAATTGTAGGTTTTTTTGTATTGAAATTAGTGATAAATATTTATAACTTAATGTATACCAATACTATATATTAATAAAGCCTATTGAGTGCCCTTACACTAAAGCCTAGTGCGTGCCGTTAGACTATTTACATAGGGACTTGGGTTCAAATCTGGATAACGCGTCTGTATGACTCCAGCTTCACTCTTGTGATTTTTCGGGTACCAGATTTTCCTGGGAAACTACAGGTGGCACAGGATTTGTAAAATAACTTTCAATTTGCATCGCTCGGAATTTTTGTGCCTGTACAACTTCAAAAAATTTCGCCTCGCGTAGGAAGCGAAATAATCTTGACCCCGACGCGCTGAAGTATTTCGATCCGATCCTCTCCGGTCACCGATTTCCTCGTCGAAGGCTCAACCTATCCGTCTCTGGGTGCCAGGGGAGAGCGTCGATCGAGGGAAGGTTGCGATGGCACGAGCGACGTAATAAATGGTCATCGCGGAATTCCCATTGGTGGGGGATGGGGGCGAGGGTGTTAGGCCGAGGAGGCCGAGGGGAGGGTAGGGGGGAGGGGTGGATGAGAGAGGTTGCAGCGGGAGCAGCAAGAAGACCCAGAGTTTCGCGATACGATCTCGCTTTTCCCAGGGCATTATGAGGTCCAGAGGGCGGCCCTCACTCAATCACCCGGCCACGGAATGTCGACCTCTCCTTTTTGAAAAGGAAAGAGAGAGAAAAAAAAGAAAATGAGAACGCCCCGATCCCCTCCTCCCACATCGACGTCTCTCGACAGACGGACGGACAGTCATTCGTCCTGTTCCCTTCCACCCGAACACCTTTCACCCCTCACCTGATGCTCATCTGGCTCTTGTTGTTGCTCCGTGGAACGCCCACCATTGTTCCGCCCATCGATAGCGTCGGCACGGCGGCGCGGCTGTGGTGCGTGGAGAAATCTCTTCCCTTCGCGGTTATTGGGCCAAATCGTTTGCGTACGATGTCAGGTCCTTTGTTGTGCGAGGCAGGATCTTTCGTGGCCTTCTCGGGGTGCTGCACAAGGTGAGAAACTATTCTTCCGGAGCAAAAGTGTTTCGTGATTTGTCACGCGGAATAAGCGTTCTGATATGTGGCCACAGGTGTATTATTTTTAGGGGTAAAACTGCAGTCAGCGGAAAGCAGAGAGTCCTGATTAACTTTAGAAAAATGGATTCCCATGGGAGGTTTTTCTTCAAAATTGGGAAACAATTCTTATTAAACGTTATCGGTATAGTTCATTTGTATGCACATACATTATAATCACGCTCAATAAAGATAATTGGAAACCGTTTAGGATAAGAAAATCGAAAGGTTTCACAAATATTTCGTGCATTTTTTATTCGTCCTTATTAAAATTCATTTATCATAAACATATTTAGGTTATTTAGAGAATGGTATCATTGAATATTCTTCATTCATGAGGAACTTATCGTACTTGTCCATAGTAAAACTCTAATATTTTAAACTGCCGCCGATTCGGTTTCTCTCTAATCACCGTTTTAGAAGCGGGAGCCTATATTCATCTTTCTCTGGCATATTTTTCCCATGTAAATGCCTTAGTTGAAATAACTATTTTTAATTCTTCTATATATTTATAGATGTACTTTTCCAAAATTTTAATAAGGTATGACGCTTAGCGAAAATTATTACGTGGGATCTTGAGATACAGCAGAACGGGGAATAAAAACCAGGGGGTGGTGATACAAATGTGTTAGTTTAATCATGGGAAATGAACACTGGTTTGTCTGTAGATTGAGTGAAGGAGACGTGGGTGACAACACTAATTTGTTATTATTAAATTTATTGATTATTAGCTTTTATTTTTGCGTGAGAATAAAGCTTTCGGTAAAGGGAGATAGTTTCTAAGAAAGACATTACATTAATATTTTCTTGTCTTGGGAATAAACCCTGACATTGCTGTCCACCTTATTTACTCATGAAAAGAGGAATAATCATCTCATTGTTCAAAGGATTAGAGTAGATAATACCTATAAGTAGTTGCCAAGTTCATACTCAGGGAATCGTTTAAGCTAAAATATGGGCTTGAAATGGACGAGCTTGAGATGTTTATCATAGCTCCTCGAAACTGTCGACTATGTTGAGAAGGTCGAATGGGAAGAAAGCTTCATTTATTTCCTTAATCCATGATCGTGATGATTTAAAAAATCTCAGCTTTTCGTTTCTTTAATTCAATTGGTGGTCAGTTCAACAGAAAGACATCTGTAATTTATAATCTCATTGAATTCTTTGCTCTTTATTTGACAGCATCTTAAAAATGCAGTGCGAGTTGATCATTAATTTCCGTCACCCTATCGATCTGCGTATCCGATGGATAGGCATATTTAGTTATCTGACTAGGAATATAAAGTTTTCATTTTGTATTCCTTATTTTAATTTAAAATTAAATAATGTAATAAAAACCTGACTGACTTCAGTGTAGGGATACAGAAATACTCATCATGCGTCAGTGATACGCATATTAAGTATATGCCAAACTCTTAGCTGAGACGTGTGAAATTTGAAACTCAATTTGAACCTCCTTTTCAAAATTGAAATGGTTGCTCTCAGATTTAACATACTTTTTGTAGGAATAAGTAGAATTACGTTCATTGAAATAAGTAAAATCTTTCCAATAATGTTTTGATCCCTTGGCTTTTTCTTGTCTGCTAACTGCGCTAGAGTCCGGATTTACAAGTAGTTTGACTGCCAAAAATGTTCTTGAAATATTCTTCAAACTTACTGATGCAAAAATCAGTATATCAATTAGAAGTTGTGCAGCTCTTTGTAACAATAAATCCTATTTCAATATTCACATTGAGCAAATACAGGATACCAGGGCAAAATTCCAAAACTTATGAGAATAAAAGTAAATATATGTAGAAAATATTTGCCGAATTTCTTTCCGCAGCCATTTAGCACTAAAATTAGGCATGTCTACGTACTCCAAGGATTTCGATCAAGAATTCATTCAAGTATACATTCCTTCACAAAACATTTAAACACATTTTTATCAGTTTTGTTTATTATTTTAAGCGATTTGTGTTCACCAGGGAAACGTAGTAATCGATTATGAGCCCAACTTTCATGTGCACCGTATTATTGGTGCTCCAAAGCCGAAAATATGGAAATATACGCCAACTCATACGATGCGTTTCAGAATTCCCTCGAATTCTCTAAAGATTAATTAAAACCAGAAGTGTTTAGTTTTTAGTAGTCATGCTTGAGGATACACTAGCATGATAAAATTTTAAATCGAGCATTTTTTTATTCTTAGCTTAATCCTTGTTCGCATTCTGGCAACTTGCCAGGGACAAATTGTTCCCACGTTTTACAATGAATTTTTGTAAGATCGCAATAATAGGATGAAGTCACGATCAATGCTCAAACTATCCTTTATAACCTAGTAACTCAGTCTCTTATGGCCACGATCATATCTATGTGTATTTTAAAATTATATCTTTTTAATGCCAAAGCGAGGGATGTCCATAAGGTTATAAGGACTTGCACTATTTTTGCATATTAGGATTAAACATTCCCTAGGGAGTTGTTTTAGTGATCTTACTGATTAGACGCATAAAAGACGTTTAAAACACTCTCCTCCTCCTACTCGCACTCATTTCTCCCCCTCAGCTTTATTTTTGCAGTAAGCACTGTACAACCTAAGCGTTAACGGCAGTCGTTGAGGTTGTCATAAGGATGTATGTATTTTCTTCCTTGGGAGAATTTCCTTTATTTCTAAATGGATTTTTGTCCGCCATATATATATTATGCTCTCCTCCCTCGACATCTGCTTTTTGTGATAAATTATGCACTCTTTTTCCACAGGAGGTCCGATCCTTTATTCTTTGTCCGCCCTTAGACCTTCATTTTTTTGTCTCGCCTCCGTCCCCTCTCGGGGGGATTTCATTTGTTTGTTCGAGGGTAAAATAGTCTTCATAGGAAGAAGGGGAGAAAATGTTCGCGGGTTGTCGTAAATTTCTGCCCCTTTTTTATCTGATTGTGCGGCATTGTTGCTGCATATGCTGGTGGTGTTCGTTGAAATTTGCCTCGCCGGATTGTGTTTAGTAAGTGTAATTTATTTCCTTGAAGATTGCATTTTAATTTTATTCTTAAAGCTTGCTTTACAAAGTACCCTTGAAACGAGGTTTGCGTTTATGCCATTTGTTTCTCAAACAAATGTATTTGCTGCCAGCATTAATTATTGCGGTTTTCCAATCTAAAGAAACCGCAGTAAAATAACGACACAGGCATGTATGCCCATTACGTATTTCTTTATTCAGATTTATTTAAATAAAATCCACTTTGTCATAAAATATTTCATGGGCACACGAGACGTTTTGTTTCAAGGTTGCAGTTGAGGTAATTTTGCATGCAGAGAGTATCAGTTATAGGCACATCGATGCTCCTTATGATTTCCAAATGATCTTTCTACTTAATAATGTCGATCTCGCTGCCTACGACGATTACATAGAATATTGGGAAGAAACAACATTACTTTTTGGGTATAGTCTAGTTTCTTGATATATTTTTTTCATGACAAGTGGTAATTTGGAATGTTTTCACTGCATAAGATCATCCCTGGCAGAAAATTAAAATTTCTTTTATCAAAAGAGTTTTATGGGAAAACCAGGTTTTAATTGTTCCATCTAATATAATATGTCGATTTGCTTTTTTGAGAACTTAATGTACCTAATAGTTCTTAGAGGTAGAAATATTCGGACAAATTTAGGTCAAAGACCCACAAGAAACTACGAAATAGGTATTCCTTTTTTATTTTAGCATGACTCAAAACATTTACTAGTGTTAATAAACAATTATATTAATAATGTTTTCTGAACATTTTATTAATTTACTACTATTTATTCCTTTTAAACTATTCTGTTCGCTTAAACATTGTCTAATACCGTTCAATTATAAATAGATAATAAAGCTCGTGGTATGGCTTTATTTTTTATTTTATTGCTGGAAATATTTTAAGAACTTACATTTTCTGTATCAAACTCATCCTTAATAGTATAAAGTGCAAACACTGACAGGCACAAAATATGGTAAACGCTTATGAAATCTTAGTGTTTAAAACTTGTAAATTGCCTTCAAATGTAACTGAATCGTGTCCTTCATAAGTCAAGAAGAGAACTCGTGAGTAATGTTTCAATTTACCCTCTGTCATACTTTGATCGAATGATTTTGAAAATAAATCGGTTGAATAACCCAGGAAAACCTATCAAATGTAATATGCAACTGAATTCGCAGCTCTCGTCTCTGAAACTTAGCATAGGGCCTAATAGAAGACCAAAGAAAGTACAAAAAAATTAGGACTGACAAAGGTCTAAAGCGTTAGAAATGAAATCAGCCGAAAAGCCAGAAAAGAACGGATGAAAAACCTGTGTTAAGAATTTCAGTATAAATTTGTCTGAAGAAAAGGTTAAGCTGCTTAAAAAATAGTGACCACATTATTATAGTGAACGCAGAGCAAAGGGTGACGCCATGCGATATGGCAACGGTGTAGTTCTTTTGAAGATAAAGGTAACTTATGGAAGAAGTAATTGAAGAATACTTCTGATGAAGCTAAATGCATCTCAGGAAGAGAAAAGAGTTAATGATGATTAGAGGGAAAAATAAATGCTGAGGTTATAAATTTAGCGCTGCGGTGAAGGGGTTACGTGCAAAGCGGACATTGGAGATTGGCGAAATACCCTCGGAGCTAATATAAAATTCAGTAAATAAGATTCTGATATAGCTGCACAACCTAATATGCGATATATGTACGAGGGGGCTTAAAGTGGAACGTAATCTTTTATATGCCAAAAAAGAAAAATGAAGACAAATAGAACAATTAGCCTTACTAATCATGTGTCGATGATTATGACAGAAATAATCCACTAAAAAATGTAGAATAAAGTGGAAGAATAATTAAATGATGGCCAATTATCAAGCAAGGAGGAGTAATCATTAGATGTGGCGAAAGTGGAGTAGCTAAAATAAAGAAATGAGTAAAACTTGGTGCTCATTATTTAAACGGTACCTGCATTTAAAAGGCAATTAACGATATCAAGGAAAATAATAAGATGCATAAGAATACAAGGAGAAAGGATAAGTATGCTACAATTGCCTAAATGTAGAGGGCGTGAAAGCGTGCACCTTCAAGATTAAAAATTAGCTAATGGCCTGCAGTTGGAGTTATGTTGATAATCTTATAATAAGATTATGGAAAGATATATGTAAATAAGTGGAAAAATCTCGCCATTTAGACATCTGCATCCCTAGCGATGGGCATAAGGGAGCGATTCATTAAAACTTACGCATGGAATTTATTTCTCTACGGATGTGAGAAGTGGACGATAGGAGCAGCAGAGAAAATAAAATTGGAGGCAATGGAAATATAGTGCTATCGAAGAATGATGAAAATAAAATAGATAGAGTAACTAATAAAGAAGTACTTCGAAGGGTGGGTGAAGAGAGGAGCCTATGAAGGGCACTGGAGGGTGGGAGGAAATCTATGACGACGGAATTGGACGAATCCAGCGAAGCGATAGCTTACTGAAGACCATAATTGAAGGGAAGAACTACAAAGAAAATTCGAGGATGAACTACGGGAAGTTGGCGATGGAAGATGCCTGAACAACGGAACTGTGAAGAAATGAAAGTATCGGCTAAGACATGATAGCTCGTATAGTTACTGCACACCAACCCTCGGATTGACAACCCGTGATGATGATTAGTAATAAGTATTGAAAATATAAATGATAATTGTTATTTCAGATTATTGAGGCCATATTTGGAATATGCAGCACGTTTTCGGGATCTACCCAACAAGATAGGGTTCAATTAATATAACCTGATCTTGTGAAAAATTATTACCAGAAGGAAGTAAGTGTGACGGAGCTATTAAAGAAACTAAAAAAAAGAGGGAAAGGTGGCAAAAACTTATTTTATCGACAGGTTAGACCATTCGGATAAAATAAGATAAATTTGCTGGTCATGACGGTTATAAATATTATATCTTCCCTCGCGCAACCCGTGGTACAGCAATAAGTGAATTATTCCGAAAATTATATCCAGAAGCCTTATTTTAATCCCTTGTGCGAACGCAGAGCACGTCTAACAACAATACGTATAATGAAATTTAGTGTCCCATCCCTACCAACGACTCCTTGATGACTCGCAGGGTATGGCGTTCATGCAATGTTTGGTTTGAGTGAAAATTTAAACGCCCAATCCATTGAAAACGTCGAATAAATAATTTGATGTAATTGATTGTGTATGGATAAATTTCTTGTGGGTTTATCAAAAACTTGGTAAACACAATTTACCCACGCAGGTACTTCGAATCGCAAAGCCAAACACAACTATTTCCCGAGGGATGACGTGCATTTTTTCTAAATTAATATATTATTGCTCTATATAAATATGCAAGTTCTATTTATGTAGGTGTGCTTAATCGCAACCCAGTTAATAAAATTAATTCTTCATCCTTCATCAATATATACTTTGCCAATCATAGGTACTATCCGAAAGTTTCGACGTTACAGATTAAATTTAGTCATTACACTAAAATTTACTCAAAAAACCCGTGGAACCTAAAAGCTGGTTTTGATAGTAGGGGTTGAAATCCTACTTCGTACACATCTCAAAGGCTATTGAAATACGTGCATTCATTCAATAATTCTTGTATCCTTCAATTATACATGTAGGCAGTGATTGAAAACGACAAAAGATAATTAATTCTTAGAAAATATGAAATTCAAAAAAATAATTATGCATTTTGGATTCAAAAAGAAAATATTTATAACTTTAGAATTTTTTTAAATTCACATATTTTTACAATGCTGAAATTTTTCTAAAATGGTCCTTAAACCCTTTAGATTATGAACTTTATTTTACCTGGATTTTTGTTACCTCTCACCTACACCATAAATATTGGTAACCATTGGTTTTCCTTCATCAAAACGTTCAGCCCAAATGATTTTTGCACCTGGTAACATTTACTAATGCACTTTCTCGTTTTATTAGAACAGATTTTATTGCTACCAAGCCAGGAAGTTTTTTTCATACGCTTCTAAAGTCATTGCTTTTAGTAAACGATTATAAATGCGGCGAAACATATGTGCCGCGTGAGGAATGTATATGAACAAAAATGTTTGCCAATTCATGTAGTCCAGAATTTTTTGTCACTTCATTATTCTCTAGACATGGGTAACATTTGTTTCCTCAATTCAGAAAACGCCTCAAGCGGCCTTTCAAACGTGATCCAACTTGTTCCTTAGAAAACCCTTTGACTTATCTCTTGAAATCAGTGTTTGGAATCGTCATTTCGGTGTCCTTTACGATAAGAATCCACTCGAAAAAAATCTCTAAAGCTATCCCGGAGATTTTTGGTCGGCATGCGCCACTTCAGACTGAACCATTCCCCGGGTTAGTGAAAAAAATGCTCACAGCCGCATACAAACGGCAAGGGATTAGCGTTGGGAGAGAGGTGTATTAATAGTCCGCGGACGCTCGCACGAATGCACGGAGATGAAATGAAAGAAAAAACCATGCCCTATGCCCAGCATGCCCCTCGAAAATGCCTTCGGACCCGAAAAAGCGGAGGAAAAGCAAGAAATTAATCGTAGAAAAAAAGCCCGAAGGAGAAGGAATCTTCACGTCGACGTTGTTAATTTTTCAACCTTCACGACCGATTTCGAGACCACGGGGTAAAAAGGACGAGAGTCCAAACGAAGATGCCCTATACCCCTCGGGAAACACCCCCATTCTCACTCCATCCCCTTGGCACAAACCCGTATCACCCCCACACGAAAAAAAGTCCACGGTCAGTCTCTGACGTAAACACTTAATAACGCCCGCTTTTTTCCGCATAAGTATTGAGTTTTTCATCCAATTTCTCCTCCCTCCCTCCCCCTCCTGGACCTCACCCTTGGCATAATCCCACACACTCCAAAACTCGAGGCGAACACAAAGATCATCACTCTTATTCTCTTCCCCCTCTCGCGATGTGAAGAAGGTTGGGAGCAAGAGGAACAGAGGGGAACGTGGGAGGAAGGACGGGGGGGGGGAGCTGGGATACAAGGGGACAAGACAAGGTAGGATCGCCCCCGCTCCTCAACCCCTACTCTCTCCATCCCCCCGCCCCCTCACTCAGTCCTTTCGGGGCCCATCGTTTAAGCGCGTTGCCTCGGTTTTGTAACCGGGGGTCCGGTTTGAAAAATGATCCTGCATTCCTCGGCATTCCATCGGATGACACGATAGGCGTTCGAGGAATGCGTGTTTCTGGGGGTAGATAATATACTGGCGTGCGCATCATTGTGTTCAACTTTTCTCGAGTTCTCTTTTTTCCCTACCAGAGGCCATTTTTATCTCGCCATTCTTCTCGCTAATTGAGAATCGAGCAGATAAATGAGAGAGAAATGGTTTGTGGCGTTTAAGGTTGTGTGTCGGGTGCTTTAAGAGAGGGGGTGGGAGGGAGGAAAGTGGAGGTCGAGGGGGTATGGGCCCGAAAAGGAGACGGTGGGAAGGAAATAGCGATAATGGCCAAGCGGTGAGTATATCGAATAGATTCTGAGATTTTAGTAACGAATCCATAGCCATAGTGATATCTCCTTTTTAGACAAATTGATTTGTCTTATCGCAATTTTTTCCTCGCGGTACGTCACTTATTGAGATGCATACCTACAAATTGTGGAAAGAATCACGTATTTTTAATATGTGCCTGCGTAATCGTTATTACCGCGATGTATAACAAAATATTTCTCACTTTAGTTCAACTTTTGCGCTACGAGTCATAGCACGACACCATTTCTGGCCCTAACAGAAGTATTGGAGAAGTTCCGTGATCGTTATCTGTGCTACTTAGGAAAATTGCGTTATGTAAAATTATAGCTATAATACACAAAGAAAGATGCGTGATCGCGGCCCATTACTAACTTATGGCGGTTCACTCGTAATACGCATAGTTCTGAGTTTGAATAAATTTGGGAATGCTTACTAAGTGCTAATATATATTATCCACTTATACCATTTTCCTGTTATTTTTCAAATCATGTGTTTAATTAGTGGCTAATTATAAAAGGTCCAAGGAAATGAAACTTGTCGGTTCTTGGCGAAACAGACAAATGGCAAAAATTATTGAGACAGGAATTAAACAGCTTAGTGGATAAATCACCAAGTTCAAAACAAAATCTCTGAAATATCTTCATAGCACATACATGTGTGACATGTGTTTGTTAGGTGACTATTTTTTCACCGCTTAAAAAACTGGGCAAAGATAAAATTGTAAAGTTTTGCGAGAATCATCAATTTTTTGAAATTATAAAAATGTTCAATAAAATAACCAACCCAGGATTACACAGTCAAAATTTCATTCATGCATCAAAAAACTTAATGGTTGGCTTTTCATTGTTGGTTAAGAGTTATTTAAAGAATATTTCTCCTTCTGCTGTAATTATGTAGTAAATAGGTTCGAATAATTGTCATCTGTTGACCTGTTGATAGTAAAATAACCACTATTGCCAGAGATTACTTAGCAAGTGAAGAGTTGCGACACTAAATTATATGGTGATACACTCTTAAGTCATGAGATAACGGTGATAGTTTCCTACAAATCACATTTTTAATGTCTTATAAGCGCTTAAGTTCATTTAAGTGTTTATAGCATATTACTACTTCGCAGAAACCCACTATTACGTACAATGGTGTATTTCAACTGGTTTTTATTTCAGTCACACTTTAGTTTAACTGGTCCCACTGGTCTCTGCTTCTTGGGATAGCATTAATATACTGTATCTAAACCTTATGATTTGGGAGTACAATAACCCTATTTTAGACTTCTTCTAAGGACCTAAGTATCAATATAGTTCCGTAACTTGAACATTTTCACTAAATACGTATATATAGGAAGTGTACCTCCTAATTTCAGCACGGGCGTAATTTTATGCAGAACATTTCATTCCCCGTTGATTAAATTTATGGATATTTTTTTAATTAATTATTTTGTGCCCCTTTTGAAGTGAGAACGAAAAATTGACCTCTTATTGAGTTTTCTGGTGGAAAAGAGTAATTTTCCAGCTTCATCATCTGTCACGAGGAGGTCAGTCATGATTTTCAATAATTGTGTAAAATTTCATGTATTAAATTATTCGTTTTATTATTAGTCAAAAATTTAATTTTTTAAATATTAATAAGTACTCAAACGAATTTAGTCAAAAATTTAAAGCGCATAATTTATTATAAATCCGAGACTGGCATTCGTCGAAAGCCTTTCTAAGCACCTTCACCGTTTTGTTATTACGATGCGGGAAAGTTAACATTTTTCGGCTTGAAAGTTAAGAGGTCAATTTCCCGTTGGAACTAAAAATTATCACGTATTGAGAAAATGTATACCTGCAGTTAATAAACGCCAAGTAAATAACCTTCGTGTAAACATATCTCTCTAAAATTGCATGGGCCTTTTCTTAATATTTTTTGTCTAACTCAAATGACTCCGTGTGGTTATTTTCTCATGGATTTGAGAACTCAAAGGAACTCAGCTTTGATTCCCCAATCACTTGCTATATTTTCACAATCGAATGAAGTTTTTGCCGAATTAGGTAGTTATTTCGCATTATATACGTGTAAGGAAATTCAAAAGAAGCCATTGCACAAAAAGGTGCCCATTCTGTGGAGTTATTTTCTATCTATACAGATGTTCTACACTTAGGCCATTCTTTATCAATGCTATTATACGGTACCATGCAGTGTTCTGATTAATTGTTAATTTCATGATTATAAATATTCTCGTAATTTGTCGTAGTTTATGCCTTGTATACCCCGTATAATATGTGTGATTTTATTTTAGTTTTGAGGAATTTCATGATGCAAACTCATTAGGAAGTCAATTTAGTTGCTTCTTTGTGATATGAAATGTTGCTAAGTAAATATACTCTTTTTTGTAGAATTGAAATGAATGAAGAGTTGGAATGTAAAAATAATGAATTACTTGAATAAGTAATTATCCTCAGGAAAACACTGTAGGAATTCCTTTAAGTCATATATTAGCATGACCACGGATATTTCGCTTGCGTTGCATAACAAGGTAAAAATTATATTTATGTATAAAATATAAGTACTTAATGTATTTCAAATCTAACGTTTTGCTTACGTGTCCCGTCGGCGAGTTGCTTTCCACGAACAACTAATGAGAAGTGTCCCTTGGCTCAATCTATTCAATTATCTCGTTTAAAAATCGTTCACAAAAACCAACTTTCAAATTCTCAGTGTTCATCCTTTTTTTCTCCTCTCATATAGGGCCTGGATCTCGGCAAAGGATTTCCAACTCCGTCGACTGGCAGAAATAGAATTTACAGACCATCGGAATCTTGAACCCTCCCACACCCGGACTCATCCCCCATCACGAGGTTGGTATGCATAATTCCGCGTTCATTTGTCCATGCGAAGCTCTTCCCTTGAGTGATTATGGAGGCAAAAAGATGTATAATACGGGCCCGGTGAGAA
>LYUA01000225.1:782-10978 GCA_002093875.1 Calopteryx splendens | reverse complement strand
GGGAAGAAAACACTGCAATTCCACATTCACAATTTTATTTGCACGACCATGGTATCACAGCATCATCAGGTGCCCACCTGATGATGCTGCGCAGCAGTGAAACCATGGTCGTGCAAATAAAATGGTGTATGTGGAATTGCAGTCCTTTCTTCCCTCTGAAACTTCATGATGGAGAAATTCCACGAAGAAACGCCTGAGACTGTAATTTTGACAGCGAAACAGCTTTCCCAGCGATATGGACCGAAGCGAAGAAAATCCCGGAAGATTTGGATCTTCAATTTACTCACACAACGAAAGCCTTCACAAGGCAGAAGCTGATTAATTGTACACATCTTGAGGCACAATGGATTAGCTATGAATGAAATGAAAGGTCCTTTGAGGGACCTTCCGTTCGATTTCCATGGGACAAGCAAGTAAGTAGAACAAATAGAAGACGTAGAACAGAAAGGTCAGGGTGTAATGGAATTGACATTGAATAGTGAAGAATGAAGAGCTACAGTCAAGCAATCTTAGGTTTGAAACACCGATGATTATGGTTGGTAAATCCTTAAATGAGTTACTAATTTAAAAAAATCTGAATGCTCCGAATCTCAACTAAAGACTTCAGCGACCATGGAACATTTTGAAAAGTGGTGCTAAATATGATTGATAAAAATTCCAGGGATCAACATAACGAGAAATGACGTGGAACACATATGAGTTCATGAAGTTAAAACACTGTTGAACTCCTTGCAAGAATTAATAAGCCATGATTTGGCACATATCAGTTAAAACCAGAGGCGTCTCATACAGTGGACATAGAAGGGCGATTAAGTCTACATCGATCTCAATTTTGATTGACGTTATAATATCGTGGCTAACGTCATTTTCAAAGCTGCCTTCAGTGGGAAAAGTGCAATTTACAATATGTGTTATATATGTACACCCAGCCTTTTTTAACAGGGGATAAGATCACCAATGAAAAGGGAATCTGATGAGGAAAAGTTTTCATGGATCGGTTCTGGAGTAGGCGTCTTCAAACTGTTGATATCGCATATTTTCGAGGAAAAGGCTGCCCTTAGGTCCGTAGCTATGTCTTATTTATAATTTTATAATTTATGTTCGGAATTACAATTGCTTTTTTAGTAATTTCTTTCGTCATAGACTATTTTTCTTCTTTCTTCCAAAAGGTTACAACCAAAGTCTGCAAATCGTGACAACCGATACTGTTACTTAACTCTTCCCTTTATGGCACGTAAAGTGGATTCAGCCGATGAGGCTCTTAGAGCATGGGCAATGTCCTGAACGTTTGCCCCAGATAAGCGGTTATTTTAAATATGGGTAATATTGTAGTCTGAGTCTAGAATATACCTAATGGAAGGAAAATTAAAATACAACATGAGGATCGACAAAAAAAATACTTCTCACGTATATGGAAGGTTTACAATGTTTAGGAATAGTTTTCCATAATGGTCTTTGAATTGAAGAATATAGGCGAAGGCTGCAGTCACGAGTATTCATGGTAGTTTTTTTAGATTCTTCCTTTGACTTTTTCATCTTTTCACTGCAATGTTCATACTAGTTTATCCATGACGCTTGCCCTCAATACTATATTTATTCAGAGGATTCTCATGATTAGCACGTGTAGCTTCTAATAGATGAAAATTAAGATTTCCGTCAAAATGACTCCTACCTAACTTGACAGTATTCATGGATGAATAATTCATCCCGGCATATTTTAGGCTTGCCACTAATAGATGTAATTAAGGAAAGATTGTAACCTTTTTAAATCAAGTAATATACCTATACTTAAATTTGTCAAAGTGGAATTTCAAGTAATTAAAATTTATGAACCCGCAAGATGCTAGATCTTATGTATAATAAAAGTAACAGGGATTTTTACTTAAATGCAAGTTGATTTCCAAAATTCTTGTTTTCTCGTACCACCCTGACGTTCATGTTTTCATCGCTCCCCAGGGATGAATACTTTTATGAATAAGGTTTTCTTTCCACCATTTTTAACGGTAACCGACGAAGAAATTCAAAAGCTTCTCCTTCTGTCCTTTTACGACGTCGGTAACATTAGATTTTCGATCCGGCGAAATAAAAAAATTGTCAGTTTACGGATTTGGGTTTCCTCTCAAATTTGCGGCGTCATTTCTCCATCCTTCGTTTTTTTACCGCGTTACTCTTTTAAGTTTTACCGTCTGTCGGAGTTATTTTGTCGGCGCTGCTATAAAAAAACCGTCGGCTCCATTTCGAGTCAATTGTGGTTTGATTTCCAGAAGTCCCGTGGGATTGGTTTTCCGGGCCCCCGCAGCTTTTCTTCTCGTCCCTACCTAATTTCTTTCTATTCCACCACTCGCCTTATGAATGGCAGACGCTACTCATGAGCCTCAAAGGTACCATCAGAGTCCTTTCATTGGTCTATTCTTCAAATGGTCTTTGCAATAATCCAAACAATTACTACACTTTTTATGATGGCTAGAGTAACCATCAAATGATTATTATGTACTTATAATATACACCTACTGGTGTATTCATTTTTTACTATTTACCCTTTTAAGGAAATACTGGTGAAAGTATCTTCTAGATATTGGTGTATAATTTTTGAGTCACACGGATGGCATCATTTTTTCAAAGCAAAATTATGAATATCGCGGTGTACACTAGCGTAGGAAATATAAGAAAATATCCATTTTGGCATAGGTATCTGTTTTTGCAGTTAATGCACTCTTTGGAAATATATTTTCTAAATTTTTCTGGGTTTTTGCAAATCGCCCTGATTAGTATTAGCAAAGAGGTATAAATAGATATTTAATGATCTCAAATTTAATCTACTAAACTAATTTAAAAAAGTCCGTAAATATGTCATGAACAGTTATTCCTCAGATCGATGATGACGCTAGTCAAACCTCCTAAAAGTAAGATCCCTTTCGTTCCTATTCATATTTTTACTGACACCGGAGATTGAACTGGAGACCTCTAGAACAAGTATAAGGTTCTGCTAAATCAGCTACTTCGCCCGTGAGAATTTTTTTTCCTAATAACAGAAATCCTTCAGAACACAGAAATGTTAACTCTTTCCTGTTATCATTTGATTGCTTAGCAATATAATGGTAAACTATTGTGAATTTATCCTTATTCCAGCGTATTCAGATTTTTATTCCGGATGAATCTGCTTAGTTGATAAATTAATTTTATTGATTGATTATAAGAATTGATAAATGGTAAATATTATTTTTCCTATTTTCCGTTCTAATAAGTATTAGAGAATGTGCGAAAGCGAAATATCGTTGAGATATTAAAACTTGAACATAATAAATTAGTCTTTAACTATGCAAAATATGGCCTAGTCGTAGATAATATAAAATTAATTGGTAATTTGAATAAAACCATGTAAGTAATGTACACTATACAGTGCACATAATACAATACTTATGTACAGTAATATAACATGTAATGAACGAGATTCGATAGCCATCGTCGCAATTGTTTTATTCCAGTTTCTACTACGTATTACTTCAATAAATTGAGTTTCCCAAAGTTAGAAGTCTTCATAAAAAGAAAAACATATGGCAAAGAGGTATTTTTAAAAAAATATGGGGTGTTAGTCAGTTTTTTGTGAATTAAGTTAGAAATTTCTTGAATAAGTCAGGAAAAAACAAGGATTAAAAATTTGTCATAAGAAGAGACACATTATGTAACATTTCACATAAAAATCTCGTAAAATTCTTGAACTACTACCCAAATAAATATCTTGCGCTTTACTTAGTGGCCGTGCCTTTTGATGCCTCCCGGAAACCGCGTGCAGTGTCCACATCCATCTAAACATTATCCTGTAATCCACTACAAGAGAATTTTAATGGGATGTTATGATTCAAATCATCAAAATAAAAATTATGAAACATGTATATCTTGGCAACGTAGAACAATAACAGTATATTAAGCGATTTGAGCAATAATTTAGTGATGTTATTGAAATAAAAATTAAAGCCATGTCGAAATCTAGCTAGTAAGACGTGGAAATAAAATATGAAATATGAAAAAGAATTGAACTTCATCTGTACCTTTTAAATGGTAATTAACTTTGATGGCGAAGCCGACAAGTGAGAACATACACATATTTTGCATGCGCATTAAAAAAAGCTAAAATCACATTTTCACAGAAAAGCACTCACTCCGTAAATAAAAAACTTGTACTTCACGCCCAAACTCACGATTTGGGATTGGCAAATGGTAGGATACCTAGGTTTTTGCTATTCAATATGTTTTTGATTTTTTTTATTCCTCCTCCGTCGTTTTTCCTTTCCCATGAAGTGACAAGATAAAGTCGTAACTATATTCTAAATTTACCACTTTACATTGCTTCGAATACCGGTGGAAGGGTATATGACAGGAGGTGTTAGGACTCCAACCATTGAAATATGGTGAAAGACGTAAGGGTAAGGGTACGATTTTTATTCATACGTGGTAAGGGTAAGATTTTTATTCATTCATTCAGTAACAAAATAACTTTGACCCTAACTCTCAGTTTTTGTGATCTTGAATTAAGTAAGGGAAAATCAAGGATTAAAAATCTGTCTGAAGAAGGGTCACATAATATGACACTTCACGTGAAGTTCTCGTAAAATCCTTGGACTACGTAATCTTGCACGTTAACTTCAGTGGCCGTGCCTCTACTTGATGCCTCTCGGAATCCGCATAAAGTATTTTGTTCAATTCAATCTGTAATGGACCCCAAATGCTCGTAGCATGTTCAATGTAGTGTCTTGATAACGAGAAATAGTATGTTTCCTTCACTTCTCGATTGCTTTCAGCAACTTCCATTTCACTCTGAGTTTCATATGTACAAAATTTCTGCAAGGTGGCACCAAAAACACATACACCCTAAATGTGTCACCCCCGTGTTAGGTTTATCGCATGGACACACCCGAGTATTTTACGTAACCTACTCCGGGAGTGCAAGTTTATGTCTGTTCGTATTTTAAGAACGAGATAAAAGTCCTACCACCTCATGTTATTTTATATACGTGAAACTTGGATATGACGGGATAACTATAAAAAACAACTATATGCCCCATGTGATACTTGAGGAGTGGTTTTGGTTAAAATTAGAAGAGATAAGGTGAAGAAGATTGGGTTATGAAAGAATGTGGATTGTATGCACCGGTAATAGACGAGTAAGAAAGAATTGTACAACGCTGATTCGTTCATGTTGGGAGTTTGTTTGACTCCCGAATCACCAGGCATATTGGTATGAGAGAAGAATGGTTTGAGAGGAAGGAAAGGACCAAAACAAATCACGGATGAGAGTGGTGGAAGGGACCACATTAACTCATGGCTCGAAACTCAAATAAGGACTACTAGTAGGCTATTAGAAATGGCATAAACAAGTCTCAAACGTTTTCATTTTTGTCTAAATACAGTGGTCACATTACGTAAATTATTCCTTCGGAAAATTCCACGGCGTAGATTTGATGAACTAGAAGGTGATCTGAAGACACCAGCTGGAGCGCTAGGAACTATTGTCTACTTAAGCCAAAAATCGCGATGAAAACTTGATAACTATGCAGAGTTCATAATGTATATTTGTTTAATTGTAAAACGTTAAGTAATAAATAAAATAATTATTTATAATCCCTACTATTTACGTTCACAAAATGTAATTGGAACCAAACTTACTTTCACGTTTCACTCGCACCGCAGCGTCAATTACTCAAGTGGTCATTCATCTTTGTACGGCGTGGCTGTGTAAAAATACGGAAACAGGGAAGTAATGTTTTAATATAAAGGAAATAATAAAATAATGTGCAATGCTGCTGATTTCGTGAGTAATCTTTATCTTTAACGCCCTGACATTTGGGTTAACCAACTACAAAAAACGGGCCTGTCCGGGATTTGAACCGCCCTGGAGAGCGTGGGTTTCGGAGAATCATACCCCTAGACCAACAGGCCGTTGTATGACTTCGGAGAACTTTGATTTTAAAATCCACTCAAAAAGCATCTCCTTTGCTTTCACTTTTCTTAGTTATATTTAGTCTACCTGCGTCGTTTACGGTAGTTCAGTGAATCGACGTGGACAGTTCGAGAGGTTATTTCCGACACTTTATAAGTCTTTCTTGAGAAGTGTTTCTATGTAGGCATTTGGATGCACAGAAATGGAAAAAGCGGCATAGAAAGGAAGTAGATTCGCCCCAATGAAAATGGGTTTCCATCCGTATGAATATAGTAATCCAAACGGCAAATAAGTAGCATTGACATATGCTTAGGACATGAGTAATCCATTTATAAATATATGTATTTATTTTACTTGAAACATTAAACATTGAAAATAAGACGAGGAAATGTAACTGTAAAATGTTATACAAGCCTTTTAGCTTCCAATTGAATCTAAACCTAACAAGAAAATCTGATATTACGAACGACAGAGGCAGAAAAAATACGGGATGATTTTAAAGGAAATGAGAAGCGGTTACTAAGATATATAATTGAATTGAGTGTAAAGTGTCTAAAATGAGTGTAATTGTTTTTTACAGAATGAACAGGGAGAATGCTTGCATAGTGGGGACAAACGGGATAATTGTAATATAAAGTAAATGAACGAGTGGAAGGTTTTATAAATCTTGGTAGGGTTGTGTCCACCAGAAACCTACCTTAACCGGTAGATTACCATGAAATAAAAACACAGGGTCCCAGATTCTCGACACTTATTAAGGATTGAGTCAAACCATTTGGAAACAATACCTCTCCTTAGCTTTTTCCTTCGAATATTTCCTCAGTATTCGATTGATGAATTCTAGTTTCTTAAATGCAGCTCCGCAGATGTTCCTGAAGTGTTTTTCCGATGTCGGGCCCGATGTTAGTTTGCCTATATGTATATTTTACTTGGTCATCTATACTTGCATCTACCCCTCCAAATCTGTAATAGTAAGGGGGAATGGGTTTTCCTTCCCAGAAATTCATTATTTCATTTATAATTCATTTATTCATTATTTCATTCAATTCATATATAATTGGAGAGCCCACTCCTGTCACCAAGCACTAATATTTATGAGATCTCTAGGAACAGTCACACAGTCCGATTTATTTCTTATATCTTGGTATATGACGATATTATTGACTAATAATCAGTTTTAGGATATATGCTATTCATGTAAATGAGGAGGAGAAGAAGGGAACCGGTCATCCTTCCCTTGCGAAGGCTATTTTCACATAATCGTAACTTATGTCTTCAATTATTTTTCTTTGCGGTCATTTACAACCAAAAACTCCATTTTATTTGTTAATCCCGTATATTCCAGCTCATTGTGTGGAAGACTTTTTAACCCTGATACCATACGAGTTTTCTTGATGATCCCATTTTAGGATATTTTGAATAAATAACTCGAAGTTATGTCTCAAAAAATCAATTCCTTCAGAAACCGTATGCATGTTCAATGTATATCAACTAATATTTTCGATCTCAATCAGTTTTAATATCCTTGGATGATGTGTAAATCGACTAGGAGTATATCGCGGCATGTAGGTGAGTCTCGTTATTTTTCTTGTGGCATTCCGGCGAAAAGCTCAATTTTTACCTTTTGTTTTTAAAGTCTATAATTTTTGTATTATGTGCTTACTTGCTTAAGGAACATTTAGGTAATAATGCGCTTCACTGTGGGACTCCGGAAATGGGTTACTTATATGTAATTAGAACTCGAGATATTTATTCCTCTTTTTTTGAGATCTGAGAGAAAATCCTGAATCCAGTTCTCGATCTTTTCATGTGTCATAATCTTGCACTTTATATATCAACTTGACGTTTGGAACTTCATCGAAAGCTTTCTTAAAATCTAATAAACTTTAATTAGCATAGTATTGATTTTTATATGGTTGAATTTTTGAATTGTACGGTAGAAATGCAAATGGACGGTTTTTTTACGGCTTTCGCTATCGCTTTGTGCGTAGTTACGCACCATGCAGCCCCCGGGTCCGTCGTCCCACGGGGTGGAGAGGGGGGAGGGGGAGGGTTGGTTGGGATGAGGGAGCGGTCCCCGGCCTCCCGAGAGAGCGCCATCCAACCCCCACTCCTCCGATGCCAGTAAATCCTCCCTCGGATAGCTCTCGAAATGATGCGCTCCGCCCTATCTCAAGACGGCGGGGGGTAAGGAAGCGGAGGGTAAGGGGAGAGGATGAGTGCGGGAGGAGGAAGGAGTGGGAAGAGACGGGGGAGAAGGGAAATAAGTCTCCGGCCCCCTATAAATAACGAAATATATTTAATATAAAACACAAGTCCTCGTCCTTTCTTCTACCCCCCTCCCACATCTCACTCTAGACCCACCGTACTGCTTTATTGCCATAATTTACTCTTCAAACCGCCCTCTCCCTTGCCACCCACCCCACCTTCCATCACTTTCCCGGTCTCTACGTACTTATTCCACTCCTTGCATGTTACAAGTTGTGCTTTACCTAAGCCTCGTGTACTTTCTTTATTCAGACTCTCATATTATGTGGGATAATGTTGTCTTCGATTTATGCTCATCACTCTTAAAGAGTTTTTACTCTTGTACTACTTACCTTTGCTATGGTTAGTATATGCACCTCATTTGAAATTTATGCACGCCATCAGAACGAAACATTTTCCTATCATTTCCTGTTATATGCTGGAGGAAATTCTTATTACTGTATTATTTTGATAAATTGGATGCTCAATGAATAGAGAAGTGTAAATAATAACTCGTGAAATCGATTCATAATGGTATTGAATTGTCAATTTTTCTCTGGGTAAGAATTTTATAGCATGTGCAGAGAAAATTATCTGATAGTGTAGTAACAGCGAAAATTAGCTAACTTTCGCTGAAACTACCGTATTATTTGGATTTAATTTGCTCATATTTCGACATGTGCCTATCAATATCACTCCATATGGTCTCAAAGGAAAAATTGTAAATGCAGATTTTTTTATAGACACATTTTGATTGATCTTAGGAAACAAATTTGGATATAGTTTTTTCCAGAAAATGGCCTGAGTTCAAGCATTTTTGGCGACGGCTCGCATTGTTTATAGCGTTAATATCGATTATCTAAATTTATTTATTCTGTCTTTGCTCTCTTTTGGAACTATTCTTTGCCCTTCTATACTTTCAATTCTCTGAATATTATTTTTCGTCTTATTTTTGCCTGCTTCTTGGCAACTCTCGTGGTGATCAGGCGAATTTGTCTCTTACCGTTTAAATAGTTCAAATGGACAGTATGTGGAAAACAAGGGAAGAGATTGTTCAGAATTTTCTTTTCTCAATGTTGTCTCTCGGAAATTCCCTCTGGTAATTTATGGTACGGTTAATTCCATCCCGAAATTGATTGGGTATGTTGAAAACGACCTTAACTAAGCTATTTTCGTTATATTTATAGAGTCAAATATTTTAGCTTCCTTTTCGAAAAGAAAATATTCCTCAACCTAAATATAATTCCGAATGCATATATTTAATTATATTTCATTAATTAATGTTATATCATTTTGAGATATATGACCATCGAGTATACTAATCTCGTTTGTTTGATTGAAAATATTTAAATTTGGTAATGCATTATTTCGTTAATGGGCAGTAACTATTCAAAACTTAGTTAATGTCACTTTCGCTATCGGAGCTGGGTTTATTTTCATTCCTCCTCTGCAGAAAGTGGTTGAGCCTTAGACAAATTTCATAACTGTTTGTATTTTCATTTGTGACTATTTGGACTACGAAGCCATTAATTTATATTATTCACTTCTGTGAAATGTTAAGTCAAAACTATTGAACGTGCATATAATAAATGATTTTTTTCCTGAGATCATGAAAGTCAGAGGGTTCTAGGCTAGGGTAATAGAGCAAAACCCCTTTTCTTGAACAGTAAGGTCTTTAGGACCAAATTGGACCATTTCGTGCGAAGGCGGTTGCAACCCGCGGGCTAGCGAGGCGGCGGCTACCTTCTCCACACCCCTGGTGCTGCAGATGAAGACGTAATTCCACCTCTCTCTCTCCACCCTTCCCCCTTCTCCTCCACTCCCCTTCTCAGTGTCGCCATCTTTCTCTCCTCATTCCCTGCCCCTCCCCCGCCACGCAGCCTCCTCTTTCGAGCCTCCCTCCTTTTTTATGTGCTGCAGTAAATCTCTTACAATTAGTTGGGCCGCCCCCGTTGCCCTGCCCCCACCCCTCTTCCACCGGCGACGGAGGAGAGGGCGGGGGGGGGGGGGG
>LYUA01000224.1:854567-864847 GCA_002093875.1 Calopteryx splendens | reverse complement strand
CTCTCGTCTCCCCCTAGCGCCATTGCCCCGGTCAAAGGTCCGTGGAGGTGGAATGCCTCGCGTCGAAGAACGCGAGGATTCCGTGCCTCCCCGGACGTAAAATTCTGAGACCGCTCGAAAATTCTGGATTATTCCCCCAGGAATTCGTTTCTCGCCCCTGGTTAGTTTAAAGAGGCACATTGCCGGATGTTTAGCACTGAATCCGCGGATTTAGGAGTCATGCTGCGATTATAACTGCGGGTCGAAACCCCTTCCTATTTGAACGAAAGTCATCTAAAATATCGATTTCGGAAATAAGCTTAGTTTTTTTCAACGCCTCAGTTTACAACCGCGTCACAGCTTCTGGGAAGAAAGTGCGTGGGCAAGCGGTTGCTTTGAAATTCGATGGCCTATTTCGATGGTACATTCAGGATGAATCGCTGAGCACTGCAGTTCCTTTAAATCCTCAAGATATTGCGTTGAAAACGGAAATCTTGGGCTCCGCAGCGGTCCGCGCGGTTGCAACCGGTCAACGTTTATTATTTATTCACGGTCCCATCGAAACTGTTTTCATCAATGAGGAAACAAGCATTTAAAAATGGAAAATACTTTTAATTTCTCCCAAAATAATTCTCCATCCTTCCTTCCAGTCTCCCCAGAATAGGATGTCTGCAGCTTTCCACTAAACTCTCCCATCTCTTCTTCTCAACGTGTCCACATATTTATTCATTTCATATTTGCCATTGACATATTTTTAGTGTTTTTTTCACTTCATCTTGATTCATCCCCAGCATCTCTTCCCATTCACTTTTTCCGTCTCATATTTGAAATCCGTGGTGCACCGGGATATGTACGTCCAGTGGGTTATCCTATCCCATATTCTTTTCCGTATTTGCCTCGTACCCCTCTCCTTGACCACTCACATACTTGTTACCGAATGCTTTTGAATATTATTACTCGCTTTCTTTGTACTCGTTCGTTGCTCGTACTTCGTTTATTCAATCTGTACTTTTATTGAATCTTGAGAACCAACCCTACCATATATGTGTATATTTGTATGTGTCCTGATGAGTTATGCAATTTACTAAGGGAGGTTTGCTGATAGGCTATTATGTGCCTCTTATTGCTAGATGAGCGATTCCTATGGTGGAAACTCAGGACAATTCCCCTACTCCTATCCCAATTTTTTAAAATGAATATTATATTAACACAATTTTTACTGTCCCCTTCAATGTCCCCTCATTCCTCAGGAAACTCGTTTTAAAGCCATTAAGTCATATTTAAAATGTTACTGTTCAAAAGAGAATAATAAATATATGTGTAATAAGTAAATGAGAATCAAGACACTCAAAATAATCAAATATTTTTATATTGAAATTATGTCTCCTACTATTCATTCAGGAGATGCCTAGGGGAATATAGGTTCCATTACCCATGTTCGCAAATCATTTACAGACCTTGTCTTCTCCAGCTCAATTTAGTTAAATATACCTCTTAATGTGTCCTACGCGAGAATATTTTAGTTGCACTCCTATGTGATGACCAAAATAGGTCGACCCAGCCTAGAATCAATGGGTGTGGATAAGCTCAAGTTACCATACGTTAGAGATATTTAATTAATACAAACGATATGGGTATGTGATTTCTTAAAAAAACATATTTATGGAGTTTAATTTTCTGCTGCTGTGATGCATGGACGATAGCAGCAGGATAGAGAAGATGAGACGTGTGGAAATGTAGTGCTATATAATAATGACGAATATAAAATGGATGCCTAGACTACGTAAAATGAAGGAGGGCCCCAATGAATGGGCGAGACACATGAAAGACACAAGTAGAATAGGAAAACTAATTGGAAACATCCGGAGGCATGATATTTTACTCAAGACCGTAACTGAAGGAACCCTATACTTAGGTGAAAAATGACAGAGGGAGGCCAGGGATAATTACAAGACGTATATGATGGAAGGCGTTAGCTCAGGGACCCATGAAGGAACGAAAAGCCATGCAGATTGCAGGCTAGCCTGTAGTGCTGCTATCATGAGCGAGCTAATATTCGGATTAATAACTCATGACGATGGAGGGAACGACAGGAAATCAATAGATTTGGAATCAACAGAAGGTTCGTTGAAGCCGTTCCTCACATTGCGTCAGACTTATTGTGCATCTTGAAGAGTTGCGATAGGCATATTATAATTATTTGTGGGATGGGATAATATAATCCGTGGCTCGCTTTTGTGTTGGCATCCCAAGTTGAGGTCCAGAAGCTGCAGATCGCGCGACTGCGAGAGAACTACGCAAGAGAAGAGGTTTGTTTTGATAATTGGCAGAGGCAATTGATTACTAGAATGAATTATAGGTAAACTCTTGCCTCTCGATAAATTAGGTCATTAGGTATCCTAAAAAACATTGTTTTGCGTACCGTTCATTGGAGCTGATTTTTGTTCCTGAAGCACTGATTTTCGGGAGGAAAGTTTATCAGCAGTCACCTACGTCAGCTTCACAAGTGAAAAACTCGTAGGGAAGTATTAAACAACATTAATATATTTAGCATTTTAATTACCGTTGACCGGCTCAAAAGCTCTCATCATAAAGTTTAAAATAGCAAATTTCCACGTTTTATCTGAAAAATCACCTTTAATGTAATGTAACTTCTATATTAATAATTATTTGAATTCCGTCTCCGTAGCATATAGGGGACTGATAATTCAATCAATATGGTGATGGATATGGATAGAACCTGAACCAAAATATGTCTTTATGTAAGTATATGCTTTGTTCAGGATTGGATTGTATTATGATTAGAACATGTCAGCATGATCGGTTATAGTACTTTATCGTGAGTGAAAGGAATTCAGATTGTCAACGAAGTCAGATTGGACGGATTACAGAATACAATTAAGATCGATTTTATTGACTGCAAAATTTTGAATGAGACGTGGAACTATCGGTTAAAATAGGATTTCATAACATGCCAATAGAATTGATTTCATCGAATATAACATTCTGAATGTGACCTGCAACTATCGGTAAAAAAATAGGCTTAATTTAGCTGTTATCATTTGATGGAATATTTTATTTAGATAGATTTATTTAGCTCAACTGACTCTACCGTAGGGAGTATCCAATTTACGAACAGACGAGCAATCTAAGCGTTCGTTCGGAAATAATTTTTCAAAAATCATAGCGTTGTCTCCTCTTTTTATAGTTATCCCTGGCAAAATTTGCATCCTTGGTGATTACTTTAAAATATAAAGGAAACCTAAATATAACCTTTCTTCCGTTAAATGTGGAAGTTTTTCTCGAGTCGAATGCTCGCAACTCCTCCCGAGTTGCCCATGTTCCCAAAAATTGTTTATAAAATGGATTAATTTTGGTTGCGTCTCGATGATGCATTTCCAATGCACAACCCCCCGGAATAATTCGAAATTAATTCAAACGGGAAATTCCCAGGGCAACGGAAAATGCATTTTAGGAAGCGTATTCCCTTAAATGAATTTGAGATGTGCTCCCTTCCATGCATCTGAGATGTATTCCGTGGAATTCATTTGAAACGTACCTGCTCCCCAATGTGTTTATCATCTGAATATTTAAAAGGAAAATAGTTTTTTTTTGCTGTGATTTTTATGGCGAGGACGCTTGGCAGCGAAGAAAGAAAGACCTGTTACGTGGGGAAACCGTAACAGGTCAAAAGGAAAAGGGGAGACTTCCGTGAAACCCATTACTGGTTGAGAGACCCCAGTGAATTAAGTCATCATTTTAATTGCGGTCGTCCGCGATCACGGAAGGCAGTCCGTGAATTTCATCGCCCTCCGGTCCCTCCTCACCCGAGGCTGGCGAGTGAACTACTACTGCCTTCACTTGACGGCGGAGCAGCCTCGCGAGGTCTTTCCAAAATCTCCCAGCGTGACGAATGGAAGCTGTCCTGTTAAGCGACGCCCTAATTATCAGAGGATTGATCCGTTCAGCGAGCACGCATTTCTCGCCGATGCCACCAAGGCCGCCTTCAAGTTTTTGGGTTTTCCCCTCGAAGATAATAAACCCCCACGCCCCACTCCGGCCACTTAATGAGCCACTTGATGAAAAGCCTTTTTTTTCCTTTTCTTCGAGATGGATATTCTCTCTCCCCCCCCCCTTCCGTTAATAATTTATTTTTTACGATCGCAAAAGGAGGAGACCCGTACGCACATAACACTCAAGTCGCCGTCCATAAAGACCTTCAAGTACTTTTTAAACCCTCTCCACCCCCGCATTGCCACAATCCGTCACGCTAGAGCGCAGTCCCTAAAAAACGTTGCTTTCACTGTTCTATTATATTTTTGACGAAAGGGTCTTGTATTCCGGTGCACATAGGTGGGTTATGTCGTCGCTGACGGTGTCAAATTTTTTCGCGTTACCCAAGTACGCTCACAGTGCTCATTGTGCCCGCTACTTAGGGACGATACAGCGCTGGAAAGGTAACAGGAATGCCTTGAAAACTAAAGATAAATCGTTACCATGCCGAATAACCCGACGATTTTCACACTCTCGCCATTTAAAACGTATAATATCTCGTGAACCACCCAAGACATGCTAGTGAACGACTACTCTTTAGAAAGGTCTTATTTACATACAAGAATGAAAATTTTCGATAGTAACGATAATCCTATTCTTGATAAAAATACTTCATAAAGTTTTACCGTACAGATTGGTGTTTATTCACAGTTATCCGCACCTATTTTGACTAGAGCAGTGAACGATACATTGTTTTAAAGGTATTTAATATGCCTAGGCGATAAAAAAGAAATCTCAGAAAATTCTTTAAAACTGCAGAAAAATTCCGGCCTAGTCATTATCACCTACTATTTTCACATTCTGCATCTGAAAGGTTTACACAAAAATTCAAATATGTTTTCGACTATGAAGAAAATGGGAAGGATGGAGTCCACGTCACGTGACTAGATAATGTTCAATGAGATATGATTCGGTGGAACTAAGCCTCGGAAAATACCAGTTTCCTTCAAGCCTCAGTCGTGTCTACTAAGTGATCCTGTGTGCTGATTTGCCAAAAGTTGTCGCTGCCTTTCACTTCCTTACTTTTCCTAAGACCACCATCCTCTTGGGACTACATTTGGCAACCTCTACTTGAAGCACCTTTGGGACCTCCCAACAAGCGAAGACACTCGGACCGTCACGAAAGCACACGAAGCTCAGTAGCAAAGATGTTTGAACTCTAGCATAATATGTCTTGAACCACCCAGTGCAACACAACTATTTTTTGTTGTGCAAAAAAAACAATAAAAAATATTTTTCAAAATTTTAACTGGTCGGTCATACTCTTTGCATAAAATTAGTCTGTTCAGTCATTAGCTTGAACCACAATGTACCTATTTTATTTAGCGTGATGGGTGAAATTTCGCTTGATTACTCTTGGAGGCGTGATTTCGCACACAATAACGCCTTCAACGTCAGATCCAGGGCGCGATCACAATTCTTCAAAACTTACGGATCGAGGTAGTTCTCACAAGTTTTGTAACGGATAGCATAAACGCTATCACCATCCTTAAAAAATCGTGCTACGGAGCTCAGCAACGTGATTCCTGGCTAATGGAGCAATCATGGATGTCTGTTTTCTGCACGGGTTTCCGCTATCGCAATGAGTGCGATGATTAATGAAAATGCTAACACCATTCTTTAAATTTCGCGTGATGGTACCAAACGTAACGTGATTCCTGGCGATTTCGCGAATCGTTGGAGCTGCGTGACGAGTTGAAAAAACTGCAGTTGCGGGGAAACCGAGTATTTTTGGAAGCGGAAGCGCATTCCGTGATCGCTCTCCAGGTTCACAGGGCACGAGAGTCCCAACGATTTAGTATTTTGTTAAATAAAATTAGAGGAAAATCCTTTTAGGTCAACGGTTTAACTTTTGTGTGTATTATGGCCAGGGAATAATAATATTCTGTGTAAAATGTTCTAATTTTAATCCCAAAAAATAAAACTAGCCCTTCATCTTTGTTTCTATGCTCTTTCATGATTTTTCTCTGATTCGTCCAGCATTGTAAATCTAGATGGTACTAGCTTATTGACACGATACGGAAAAAACAAGCAAAGTGTAATATGTTTCATGGACTTGAAATTTAAACACTCAACCCTCCGACTGAGGTTCGTAGTTTCAGCCTTGACGTGGTGGAAGGAATCCATAATGAGGAACCGAAAACACTGGTATTGAACCAGTCAGGTTCGGAAGGCAGGTTTAGGGCAAGGTTAGGTCAAGGCAAGGTCTAGGTCAAGGCAAGGAAACGAGGTCTTGCAACGCGATGGTGTCTCATTGAGTCGAAACGCGCATCGTAATTAATCGTTCAATGTATTAGAATAGTGGAACATTTTCAATACTCCATCGCCGAGCCCTCCTTTATAACGAGCATGGGTCAGTCTTCCAGGTACTTCGGTATTACTGTACTTAACGGGACGTCACGCTTATCCGTTTCCATCTTACTCACCCCCGTAGTCACGGGGCGTCGTTGAATGTCAGACGCACAAACTCCGTCCCCTCCCAGCAAAGTAGGTGACTTTATTTGCGTTCGAAAAGAAACCGGAGGGACCGATGAACGCTCCTTGCGGGACCCCTCGTTCCTGGTGAACTCTCCTCGGTTCGAAATTAGTGGATTTTATTTAGCTTGGGTTTCTTTGCGTAAGTGGCGTCGAGGGGTCCCTTGCCTCCCATTCCGCGAATTCTTAGCCATCCCCCTCAACCTACCCGTCCCTTCGTCCCCCTCTCCCTTGTCCTTTGTGCAGTGCAGCCGGAATTCAGGGGTGAGGCTCAGGGGGAGGCGGCGAGAGTGAGTGAGAGAGGGAGTGAGGCGAGATTTCCGAGATGTATTTTTTCTGTCCTCTTTCCGAGCCGTTCTCCGACGAGTTTCCGCTCCTCTTTTTATTCCTTCGATTTTTTTCTTCCTCCTACCCCCTCGCACCCTCCTCAGGATACAAGCTTCGGGCCCGGGGACGACCACCCTCACACCTCACCCACCACAGCACACTCTTATACCGCTCCGCGCTGCTGTCAACTCCGTGAAAAAAAAAGAGTCGAGGGAAATAAAATCAGGGTTTAACCCGACAGCCATGATCCGAGAATAATGCCATGTCTCGTCTCTCCGAGTGCTTCCGCCTGCCAGCCAGCACAACCAACCGCCATCCACCACCACCACACACCCAGAGGCGCGCACACACACAACGAAACTTCGACCTTCATTTTTTTAATAATTATTTTTTTTCCGTTTCCGAAAGGTTAGAAGTTCAAGGTCTTACAGGTTTTGTTCTCGTTTCACGCGCCGTCGTATCGTCCAAATGTTCTAAATTGCGGCAGGGAGATCGGCGATTCCGCTTTTCAATTCACTCGGACATCGATTATTCAAAGTCGGTACTCGGGCTTTTTTATTGCCGACAAATTCAATCCCGTTGGATCTGATTAAAGGCCGTCATGTTTCCGATTTGTTCGTAACAGATCGACCATTTTGCAGCACCCATCCCAAACTTACGTCGCACGTCCAGATGGTGAACTCGATTTTCGACGATTGATTCCTACTTAAACGGGAAGTATGATTCCAATGGGCGCCCCATCTGCGATCATTATTTGGGAATGCGATTTTCCAAGTGAATCGATTCGCTTTCCACGACTAAATTCGACTCTTGCTGTTCAATTTCTCGTTTCATACTAGTCCTTTCGCTTCGATTTGGGTTATCGTTTCAAATTAATCGTCCTCGCTCCACTTTCCTCCCTCTTTTCTGAGAACACTTGAGGGGGGTAGTACTGTGGAGCGAGTTTAATATCCGCGGCGAGGGAAAGCCGTTAATCATCGCCGCGGTCTTTTTTAAATTTCGCGTCCGGAACGTAACGGGGCCCTCATTTAGGATATTCGCGGACTCCCACCCACGTTTCGAGGTTTCCTCCTCGGTGTTTTTGCTCGAAAACGCGTCCCTCGTCGCTTATTCGGAGGCCCTTAAACCGCGGACGAAGCCGTCACCGCATGCCATGTGTTTGTGAGACAATGCGAAGTCGCTGACTTCGTTTTTCTCTCGGCGCTCATTTGCGTAAAGCATCGCGCTTCATGCTCGGTTATGGAAAAAATCAGAAATGGCAATAGTTCTCAGAGGATGTAAGATGTTTTACTTTCTAAACCATCCCCGTGTTTGCGAAAAATATTAGTTCAAAACAGAAAAAAATTCGTGGTAATTCTAAACTGATTGAAATAGTATGGCTATATAAAAAAATGAGCCTATATAATAAAAAATTAGCCATGCGAAAAAATTCACTTTACAAAAATCATTCGCCTGAACCAGGACTCGAGCCCAGATCCAGAATTATTTTTGCATTGTGAATTTTTTCGCACATCCACTAAAGCTACTGTTAGTTTCTTTTAAACGATTTCTCGTTTTATCAACGTTTTAAAATCAATTTTTCATATACTCGTACCCTTAAAAGAGGCCAAAATGGAATGGGGAAGGTCTCCAAGGTGAAATGCATTCTCGTAAATAACAATATTATGTTTGCCCTTTTGCCTTTAAAACTAATTAAGTGACAGGTGAATTCTAAAAATTTGATTGTTTATCTTTTCCCGGTCCCCTTTTAGTGAACTCAATGTCGATTTTTTCGTATTTAGGTATATCGTTCTAAATGTTCGTCTTCATCTTCTCGTGCCACCGGACGCATTAAATCTCATTTCAATTTCCTGACAAATGAATACGCTGTCAGTTCCTCTCATACTTTGACACTCACACGCGTCCCCTTGCGGTGCTGGAATGTTTTTTTTTGTATTTTGACACCACTGTGCCGGGAATTTTATTATAACCATCCGTCTTCGAGGGAGGCAGAAGTCCGAAATTTCATCTCCCCACATTTCCTTCGCTTTGTTATTCCTCAACATTCCGTGCCCGCGCTACCTCAACACCTGCCGCACGTGCGACGCGTCCTCGCTATTCCTTCCCACCCATAGCCCAATTTTTATTCTCTGAAACTTTTCTGGACCCATAGTCCCAGATATTTGATTTTAATGCTACAAATTCACGAGAAAATATATGTGGCAACACAAGTAGAACGGTATGGATGGCAAAATGCTGATACACTTACTCTGAAGAATGGCCGCACGTGGTTATAAGCAGGAACTATTTTCAAAGTTAAAACTTTATTACTTCTTGTTTATAAAGTATGGGCATTAGATTCTTAGGTATTATTTTATGGAGGCTACTGATGATGGCCGCCTTCACCTTTGAGAGTGTCGGGTGCATTAGTGGAAGAGTGGAGAGGTGTCAGGTGACTCCGTTACTCTGCTCGTTGCAAAATGTTCTGGGAAGTTAAAAGTGATGCAGTTGAAAAAAATGGAAATGTGGTTAATTGATGTAAATTTACCATATTGCAGTGGATTTTCACACATTAATTTGTGTTGGAAATTCAAAAAGCGCTATTGTATGAAACCTCGTGTTCGGTGAACCTACCACGAATTATTTTCCAGGCGGCAGACGATCGAGACGACAGACATAAAATGATCGAATCTTTTATGTTCGGCAATAAATCAATCCAGCGCCATGAGCACCTCATAGATTGAACTCACTTGTGTAGCTTCGGAGGCGGGAGGACATGGACTCCCGTCCGGGTCATGCATGCAAGGAGAAAGAGTAGGTGTAATTCACACAGTACTTCGACTTCAATGTCATTTAGTTCATTTTATTTCACGCCCCATGGATGAAATTTCCGTTGTTGGGATCCCAGGAGCAGGGGGATTATTGATTTGATCAGGATTTCCTCTGGCTCACTCACGCAATAACTTCCCTTCCGATTCGCCCGCACGCAACCACTGCCGGTGGGTGGGTACTTGTATTCTCGGGCGCATCAAACGGAATAGGGTTTGGCGGGCGGGGTAAGGCTTTCGCAGCCACGAAGGAAGGAGTGAGGCGATCCTCTGCAGCCTCGATGCCCCCGACCGATCGCCTGAGAGCAGCGCGATGGGGCCGAATTCTCTCTGCTCCGCCGCTCGTTCAACTTTCAGAATGAAAATTTGAAATTCCGAGTGGGCGGCCGTCTGAATTTGCAACGATCGACGGAGCCTATTCTCTCTCTCTCCTCCTCCCTCACTTTCCACGCGGAATCCCCACGCGAAGCCTCGGACCGTTTTAAATTTTCGGCTTTAAAGAGCAATCTGCAAGGTTTATTATTTTCTCCACCCACTCCCCCAGCCCCCGCCATCCCACTCTTGGTTTTTTTTCACGTCGTCACCCCCGTTAAGTCGTTTCCGTGCAAGATCCAAGAAGAATTCCTCCGTTTCCTCTCT
>LYUA01000224.1:783895-804759 GCA_002093875.1 Calopteryx splendens | reverse complement strand
CCAGGGGGCGGTAGCGCCCACTTTGGGAACCACTGGTATAGAGTATTAACATATTTCAGGAAGGGAAGACGTTACCATTAGAACCAAGAAGGTGGTGAGGACCGAGGGAAATAGAGGGTATTGTCCAGCTGTCCGAGGGCAGGTATTCAGGAGAAGAAGGAAACCAGTTATCTCAGGGCGAACGCCGACCGTGTCCACCAGGCTGCAGAATGTTGGACCTCCAGCTGTGACGGCTAGCTGCGAAATAAGCGAGAGTACCATTCGAATAAGCCTGTGTGTGAGAACGATGAAGATCAAATGGATGTATCGAATATTTAAATAACTCTACAATAAGTAGAAGAAGAAAGAATTTCAATGAAAACTCTGAAAAGGAGAAGGGATAACATTTTTAGACACATCCGATCCGACACGTCAGACAGATCCGATGACCGTCGGGGAAACGTTAACTTGGGATGAACGATAAAGGAGGGCCCCGGGTGGGATAGGTAAAACAAATAATGACAGACGTGGAAGAGAGGAAATGGGTAGGCATTAATAGGTTAGCTATGAGAAAAACGGAGTGGATTGCAGCGTAAAACCATTCTTAGACCAGTGAAGATGATGGAGACTGCAATAGGTAGGTAAAGTTGGCGATCAGGTATTGGAAGTAACCGATTGCATGTAATCAAATAACGATTACATTTCGTTTACTTTCTTATGTAATCGTTATATTTTTCCAATTTCCAAATCGTTGCAATGGGGGTAATCCGTAATCGGCTGGTAATCGATTGATGAAAACTTTTGATTATTGACACTCCAGTTTTCGATGTATCTTCTTGCAAAGAAGCACGTGCTTACAATCATTTATTTCCAGTTTTTTTTTTGGAGTTTGACACTGACTTAAGTGATAAGATCTCAGTTCCTAAGATTCGTTAAATTTTCCACCTCATAGTGTTTGAATCCTGCAAAGATTGCTCTGAGTTCGAAATTCAACCCTTAAGTTAAATTCGTAATATAAAATTGACTTTCTTCATCGATCGAGATCGTTATATTTTTCCAATTTTCCAATTTCCAACTAACTCCATAACTAACGATGTTAATTGCAGTGGCCTGAAGACAGCGTCCGGCATTTATTTAAAGCTGGAACTGTGATGAGAAATCACTTTTTGTTGGCCACGTGCATGAATAGTATTTTGCCAAGATTTTAATGTTTTTCAACATTAATTTAGTTAGAGTTAATGAGTACGTTATCACTGAGTCAGTCTCAATTCATTGACTAATAATAGCGGCTCACGGCACGAAATATAAATGGCAACACATGAGACGCAGAATATTTTAGTGCTCCCATAATTTATTTTACTCATTTAGACGATTGTATAATCCGTGCAATTGTTATCGATTTATTTTTCTTTGAACTAAGTTTTATTTTAAATCGATTAATTTTCGCCTGGGTAAGTGAACTCGGACCCAATTACATTTATTGAGTGATTCCCGCAGCACTGATGGTGATGCATCAGTACCTATTGTCCCCAAGCACGAATTTCGCGGGAGGCACGAGTGGAAGAGGTGGAGGGAGACGCGCAACTCGTGTATCACCCTCGAATTGGAAAACGTCGACCTCGGGTAATTGGGTCGCCCTGGTTGTCGACACTATTTTTTCGTCGTCCATTTTATGAGGATTTTTCTATGTTTCTGAGATCCGACCACGAGGCACGTCATGTCACACGGCATCTTCGTGCGTTTTCTCCCGCGGTCACTCCATAACTATGTATGTATGCTCTGAATGAAAACGCTCGGAGTCCCACTCCACTTAAGGACGAGCAGATTGGGGATCGAGTCCGACAGTACCTTGATCCTTATCAGGGAAAAAACCTATGAGGGTATGTATCGGTGAATTTGACGAAGTTGCCACTGTTAACGGGCAGCGTTAAGAGAACGTCGACTCCAGCAGGCCTGACGTTCAGATACTAGCAGTTTGTAGCGGCATAATCTGTTCGCAATATCATGAACTTAAATCGTTAGTTTAAAATAGTTTATTTCGGCTTGCTCAGTTTCTGAACATTTGCAATAAATTCGGAATGACGTGGGCCGACTACTTCAACGTCTATGCGGACGGTAGGTGCACGATGTTAAATTTTCAATTCTGATACCGTGTTCCGTGAACCAAAGGTAATCAAAGGTCAACGAGGCCTTGTTTGACGAATTTCTCGTTCCTCAAATTATTTTGTGCCAGATGTATTATTGGTATGTTTTATTTTTTTTTCTCTCGTCCGCTACTCTTTTTAATTATTCAGTGTGTACACAAAGAATAAATATTTCGCCCATACAAAAAAGAACAGAAATTCTGGCATTCAGGTGAAGGAGGTGGAAAAGCGGAATGTGAGAGGCGCACGTCGTGGTTTGAAATGGACCGACCGCATCGAACACGCTGGTTCACTGTTTAATATGACGAGGCTTGTGGCTCCCTTCAACGTCGAAGGGGGAGCTCATTAAAGTTGAGGAGTCTATACCCGTTCCTCATCCACTTTAATTGGTAAGACCAAGTTCACGGCACGGTGTTTAAGCATCAGACTCGCAATGGACACCGACGCCGTTATCACATCCACGAATGATTGTACAAAAACGACGATGGAACGAAATGGACAGAAGTGGAGGTTGAATTGGTCTGCTTAGTTCTCGCTCTGCAGTATTTTTGTGACTAGCATTTTAGATCTTCGGAATTGGCCTAAATGTCCAAATTTTAACTCAGGATTCCGAAAAATTGTCACATTAAATGTCTACGAATGTTTCTCACTTTGGTCCGGTTTTATTATGTCTCGTTAAATTGAAGGTTAGCTTTTTAACCACCGGCTAGAGGCAAAAATCACATCAACTGACGATTGGATGTTACAAACCATTAAATTAGGAATTTGGGCGACGTGAGTTCCTCAATCACTCATTACACATTTCACTTTAAATCCGTGTGCTTTCTCGTGCACAGCTACCCAGTTTTTATTTTTAATGTCGATAAAATGGATATCTTTGTTTCCAAAGCACACGTAAATAACCGTTCAGTATTTATTACAGGCCTCTAATAAAAGCACCGTTTTTGTATCGTATACTTGCATAAATTTTCGTTAAATCAAGATTTCCCATTTATTGAATCATGAAGTAGTGATGGAACTTGCTTTAAAGCCTGAAGATTAAAATCTCAAAAATGCAGCATGAATTGAATTAATGTGAATTTTAAATTTGTTTCCGCCGATTGAAATACAATTCGTTTAAAAATCCGTGTAACGATAATGGTTCAGTATCTGAGTAGTTATAATATTAATTGCACTTTAAGGTTCCACTGTGTGTATTAAGGTATTATTCCTCAGTACTTTTATCTCCGGTAGTCCATTTATAATGCTTCCTCTTGTAATAATTATAATGATTTTTTTCCGTTCATTTAATTATAGGGTATCACCGTATTATATCACCGTAATGGGCTTCGATGGCAAAAAATGATAAGCTAATGCTACTTTCCCTAACTCATATTCCCTATAACACGTATGTTCATTATATTATTGGTGTTGATGACAAAATTCATTATTTAAAAAAAAACCGGCTAGATTAGATATCAATGAGTTCGCGGTTTATAGTTTCCAAGATAAAAGTTCACGGAATGGCATTGATTTCCATGAAAACTGATATGGAACGGAAATAAAAAATAATTTAATATTCTCTTAAAGTTAGAGCATTAAATAATTATTATTGCATCATATCTTCTGCAAGTTCTATCAGGTAATAATTAAAACTCAGCTGAAGATAGGTATGGCGCGTAGACACAAGTAGAACAAAGCTGGTCATACTCTATTATTAGTTTGTTTATAAGTGTTACTTATCATTATCGCATTAGTTCTCTACAGAAATTACTTCTGTTCTTGTGATTAAAAGTGCCGCTCGCAGGAATTCTTATAAGCAGTGTAATCAAATCTGTTCAAGGATAATTATGCTGCTTTTCCGTAAAATAGATCTAATTTTAGAAAATAGATTTAAGTTTTAAGGCTGTGCTGAAAATAGATGATAATCATAAAAAAAAACCTACGGAACAACGGAAGCAAAATATTTATGCATAATTACACTTAAAAATTAAGCTTGGGTGTGACATAAATCGGCCCTTAAGCCTTGATAATTATTTGAGGCATTGAATTAATATCAATGGCTACGCTCCATTTTCGGCTCATATTCGTTTCAAATTTCAAAAACGCCGTCTTCTCCAGCCTTTTTTCCAAACATCGAATTCTCTTGTCCCACCATTGAGACCTAAGTGAAAAAGGTTTTTTACTCGGTGTAACCCGGTTACCGTGATGAGTACTTCTGAAAAATCCGACTACCGTCGGAAATCGAAAGTAACGTCCAATTATTTCATGGAAACTTGGCGGAAGCATTTTTTTTGCCTCAGATTTTGAAGAATCGGTTGTAAATTAGTGAGAGTGACAATGCTGCGGTACGTCCGCCCCACAAATCAAATAAATCATTCCACGCCTCCCTCCGGCCCTCCGATATTTCGTTCCCTAAGTTTCGTTCATTTAATTTCCCTTTCCGCTAGCTCCCATTCTACCCAGAAAGAGCCCAATCCATTTCCATCGGTGGGTTTTGGTTAACCTTTTCCAGAGCTTTACCTGTTCCGCTGTCGCTCTGGAGTAAGTATTTTACCACACCCATGCCTTGTTCCCCCTCCCCCTCCCTCCCCATCGACTTCTCATTAATCTTCTTCAGCGCTGCGCCACGAATGCTTCCAACCTCTTTCGTTTCACTTTACCAATTTCCACGGCCTTTGAATTCGTGTCCTATTCCGGGTTAGAATGGGCATCACCTGAAACATTTTCTCATTTGGCAGCAGAGATTTTTCCAAGCCAGCCAAGACGCCTTTAAAAGGCTCTTCTGACGCCTCTGTCACGCTTTTTTAATATCAGTCCAACTGCTTTCTTCTCATCTTGCCCTCCATCAAGGATAATTAAGGTAGTCGGCTCGTTGTAACCAAAATCCTTGTCGCCGTCACCTCCTTACAGTGTGCCATAATGTTGTCCTCACGTTCTCGGCAGTTCCCGTTTATGCCCGCGTATGTTTACACTGGAGTAAAATCAACATAATTCTTATTAACATGCTTGATATTCCTCCCGTGGGACATTTGATTTTTATTTTGAAAATAATGAGCTCCTTTTCGTTACCTAGTCCGTCTATGTCCAAAGTCCAAAAGCTTTTGTCGGAAGTCAATGTCCAAAAGCTTCGAATTTCTAATTCGAAGCTTTTGGACATTGTTTTTTTTTAAATTTTACTTGCGTTGCATTGTTTAGTAATTATTTAATTGCGTTCCAAAAAGGTATCATCGGTGTAACCTCGCAATAGTTTTCCATTGCTATCATCCAACCACAAATATTCCATTGCTTTACTTTTTAAACATTTTCATTGCATTATCTTAGTTTTAATTATTTAATTATTAAATTTACTTCTGTTAATTTTATTGCCTTTATATGATTTTTTAAGTCATCCATTTTTGCTTCTGCTTCCTATTTGTTGATTGCTTAAAACGGAGAAGGGATGTTTACAAGAGGAAAACTTGATAATTATCTACTTTTTTCCGTTTAACAAATTTGATGAAAAACTATTTTTAACCCCATGGCCATGAATAATATGCTAATGATTCCTACGAAAAAGTTCAATGAATAAATTAGCTCGTTTAAGTTAATGTTATACCCTCTGAAGGATCTACGCAATGAGAATATTCTCATAAAATGTGGCCATTGAAAACTCCTCCTCCTAATTGATGTGACTGACATCTTGAAAAAAATCGTGCTTAATGTGATTATTAGTCAATTTAAAATATTTAAAGAACGCACTTTTTTCTTCAGTTTTCAAAGCTTCCGTTTCGTCGCTGAACTTCATGAAACTCGTTTCAAACATTTCTTCCAGCTGAAAATAAATGCCTATAAAGTTACCCGATTCTGATTCCTTCACCCGAGTGCATCTCAAAGTAGACTGTCGTCACTTTTGTAAGCAAAAGTGATTGGAGACTTCAGCACTCGATTTTTCAATGAATAAGTCTAAAAATGCGTAAACAAAAACTTATATTCCATCCCTTTCTTTTCCTCTATTCCTGACCTGTCGTAAAACACGGCATCGTCGATTCGCAGCATCGCAGCTGAATGCCGGCGCGTGCTCTAATTAGATAGCGTATAATCTTTGAAGGAGGGGGCAAGCGGAGTATGTAATTTTAAGGATGAAAATGCCACTTGTTCCTATACGGAATCCTATAATTGAGTAGCTGAATGAGAGAGGTGATTTACGAATCTAATGGCCTCAGTTTTGGGCATAATTAGGTGGTCATGTTTTCCTCATGTGCGAGATTCAAGTTCCCCCAGTATCAGAGATGAATGCTAATCTTAGGAATCGAGCGAGGTAAAAATCTTTGGCATAAAGGATTTAAATCAACATATTTAAGGTCAATAAATCACCAGACCTAATATGTTTTTGGAGCATGCGTATGATGTGGTAAGAAAATGAAACATATTTTAAGATTTTGATCTTTAATTGTGAAGTGTTCATTAGTTACTTCTTTAAAAAAAATAATCGAAACTTTTTTCAATGGATAACCGCACAACGATCGAATGTTTGCCACCTCCGGGTATTGATTTGTTTTAGATATCAGGCTTGCATTTGTCCTATTCTAACTCCGAGCAGAGTCTCTAGAACTTGTTTCTCTTATCACTCGACCTCGACGGAGACGACACAGGGCGTGCAAAACATCAAAAAGCGACCTTCACGACTCCACTCGAACCATTGAGAGCGCCCCCGAGGCCCTGGGGGCGAGGGGAAGGGTCTCTTCAAAGCCCCTTGCATGCGCACCTGCGCGTGAATGAGTTTTGGAGTCCAGACACGGAACTTTAATCTCGAGGACCACGTGACCCGCGAAGAATTTTTGGGGGCGTTGTCGCTATTTTCCGAGTCTCCTTTGTAGTGGGTGGTGCTCGAACTGATTATCGCTGACTGATGAGTATTAGGGGCTCTTTTGTGCGCCTCGCGCATCGGACCCAGAATGTCGGCTGCCCCCGCTCATCTTTAATAAAAATTTATGAGTTCACACGCTTGGTATTCGGAAGCATGTCTCTCTCTGTTTCAAAGGAAGGATAAAATCAATATTCGTCAAATTGCTTTGCCTTTGAGGAAAAAAGGAACTGATGGACTTGGATAAAAAACTCTTCGCCGGAATTGTACTAATTGTCCTCACAGATTCCCCATCGAAAGTTTAACGGAGCACTCCTGGCAACTCTTTTTAAAGGGACCTAGAATATTTAAGCTGCAATTTTCCGTGAACATATTTCGAATGGAACCTGGAATTTGAATGCTTAGATTGAAACTTTGAGTGCCTATTAAGTTAGGTGTGATTTTTGTCTGCACAATGGCCAGTTTCGCAAGAATGATTGTTTTTCTATTGCAAGAGACCCATTTTTAATGACAACTGGAATGCGCTTTCCATTGCCTCTTTGAATTTATAAGGATTAATAAACCTCTGCTCTAATAGTTAATTCAGGCAGTGAATATTGTTAAATTTAATAATTATTTTACTATTGCATATTTTGTTAAAATTTAGGTATTTACATCCGTGGAAATTAGCACTCTAAGATAATTTTCATTTGCTGTGACTGAATGATAGATTGAAATTAACGGGGCTCCGATTTTGATTAAGCTCAACTGTATAGTGGTTCTAGGGGTTCGATTCACGAATCAATCAAACGTTTTGGTTTGGACGTCATCGACCAAGATATTTGCTGTTTTGTTTTTCCCTGTCACGGAGCTGGATTTTAATTTTCGGAATCTAGCTAGGTACTTACATTCGGGCATAAACGTTTTTAATTTCCGGCTAAAATTTCAATGTACCTCTAGTTACACTGATGTCTAATTTATAATATTTGATTTTATTTGGTAATCATGAAAAATATTTTAAAATTTTGAATTTTATTTGCGAAAGTATCATTAGTTATTTGTTGAGGAATCTAATCGCAACCTTTTTTACAGTGGCTAACCAGATGAGATATTTGATTTTGCCAATTCCAGTATTTTAGATCTGTAACTATTAGCGTTCGTCTGACTTCAATCCTTTGGTCATCAAGAGGAGTTACTGGAACTTATTCTTTGGTGATTCCTATCAAGATTTGTTTTGTGGCAGTTCAGTTTAAGAGTTGAAACATGGTAGATACATAAATGGTTCTTAAAGCTTCCATTAGTGTATGAGTAAAATAGGTCAATGAACGAACATTAGTAGGTATTGATAGTTTATTTCTTGTGTTGATGAAAATGACTAATCGCAATGGTATTTTACAAGGACTCCCGTTCATTGTCTCTGAAGTAGTCATAAAGTAATCGTGGCATTTACTTTATCGAGAGATTGAATATTATATTGAATATTAACGCATCACGATAAAACTAGAAATTCGATATACAACACGTTTACATAAAATCCATTGATATGCTATTCACGCGAAAATCTTCTGTACACTTCCTGTGTAAATAGCTCAAATTCCTGGAGGGCAGGACATTATTCTTTTTATCAACATATCCAAGTATTTGCCCTATTTTACGATTATCAAAAATACCCTGATTCCATTTTCAAGGTCGGATAAGAACCGAAAATCCCGAAATAATATAAATTTTAACTGAATACTTTTACTACAAAAGAATCCTTATTCATCATAGCATGTATGTGTATAAATATTTTATTTACTGTTAATTTCACCATTTGCTTAATTTTCAAACTGCTGAAAGGAGTATCTAATGCTAAAGAATAAAATGCTATGTAAGTTCCATTGTATTGAAACCGATAAAATAAGAGGCATACACGTGTAAAGTCCTTTTGACAATTTCTTTCATATTCAGAAACTATATTCTTATTGCACAATGATAAAAAACGATAATTTCACTTAAAGTTTTATTTAATAAACTCGATACCGTCATTGTCACACAAGAGGCGAAATGTTAATCCGAATTTAAGGACGAATTGAAACCCGATATTTACTCTCCGAATGGAATTGTTTTCAATCCAATAAAGTCATGCCCTACATATCTGGCAGCAATAAGCGTCAGCGTCCAAAACACTCTTTGAGTGAAATTATTCTCCAAGAATAAATTAGCTCCTTACCTTTAGGAAATAGGCTCTCAATCTTTCTTGGTTCATCTCTTAATCCTCTTATCTTAAATCCTCTTCCTCCCTCCACTCCTTCGTCGTTGTTTCTCTCGTTAGTATCAACTGATTAAATAGATTTTACTTATGAACTAAGATGGGGTTTCCACATATCATACTGATGCTGGAAAATGATTTTGCAAAAGCATGACTTTCTAATCCACTCTCAAGGAGAAAATCACAATGCAGACACGGCATAAAGAAATCCCATGTTCACTCACTTTGCAAAAGTATTGAAACCGATAACTTGAAGCAATTTGAAGTTGTTTTTATTCCTGATTATTGAATGGGGAACAGCTTCTCCATGGGTAGTCATCATGAATAAACTTTATAAACCTATACTTTGAAGAGAGTAGAATTTGCAGAATAAGAAAATAATGTTGGCTGGGAAATTCTAAAAACAAATATAAGTGCATATACTTCATGTCTAACAGCCTTTACCCCCTTTTGATGTTCTCGATTTTCGGTTGGAAAGGGTAGATATTCCGTACAGGGGTTTCACCTAAAAAAATTAATGCGTGGAGTTATTTAATACATTGTACTGCTTAGTAAATTGCGACTTTGAGAACGACTCCAAATGGGAACCTCGAAAATTCATGTTTTCTGACACACCATTCCTCTGCTTTTCAATTCTAATTCGTCCTTCGAAATTCGCTTGTTAATAGGACATTTGTTCACTGGAATACAATGCAATTGCATTCGGTTCACCGAATCGAGAAGAGAGAGCGTGCGAAAGCCATAAACATTCAATCAATTTCACTGCCACGTACATTCCCCCTGGGGGGTATTCTCGCGTTGCACAGGTCATAATAACACCAATAAATCACTCCACTTGAACCAGTTTCCATTTAATTTTTTAATTCACTTGGAAAACTATTGGTGGAGATTCATTCCTGAACGAGATGTCAGTATTTGAACAGTGGCAGGGACGGCTCCAGACTTTTGGTCGGCCCTCTTCCATTCTCATGCCCTGTGAAATCAGAAGTTCACGCAGAAACTATCAAAAAAAAGGAATCACTATGAACAAGACTACTCCCTAAGGAGATGGCTTACCGTCCGGGTCAGACACTGAGTACAATCACTCTCCAAATTAGTCGCTTAATTGGTTCCAGGATAATCGAGCACTAAATGAAGCCGCACTTTTGCTGCAACGTATGACGCCATAAAGATTTGAATTACAATTATTGATTCGTTCCTGAGACAATTGATAAAACTGGAAATACTTAGTGACTATATATATATAATTTATATGAATTAATTTCTCAGCTAAAGTAAAGATTTCTTCTCAGGCTCTAATCATCACATTTCTCATCATATCTTCCGCTTATTCTATTCCTGATCTTCCTCTGTATTTCGCCTAAGCATTTTTTTTAATTTTCCTTCATCTTTCTCGGTTAATATATCTGAGTACAAAACCATAAATCTTTCATTAGATCGTAACCTGTTTCATTTATGCCTTCCTTAGCTACAAAAACATTTTATGGGTCTCCTAAAAGTACTACTTTTAAGCCAAAGCAAGGAGTAAATGTCATTTAAAAAAAACTCTGCGTGGAAGTCTAAACATTCAATATTTTTATAAATCCTCAGGGAAATTATTAGATTTAAGACCCAATACTACTAAAGTTAGATTACTGATTTTCAAAATTAAGCTAAGACTTCACGCACATTCTTCGATCCACCCTAATGTTATTTTAAATACAGGAGGGTTGAGTTCACCACTAATTAATCCCATATATGGTGTGATAGTCACGTTTTCAAAGGAGGAAGACCAGTTATTCTCTCTTTGGCGAGTCTGGTTGCCAGAAAGACGCGGACGCCAGAAAGTCGCTCACCATGGGGACCAAATGGGTGGTCCAAAGGTAAACCCTGGGATTTGAATCCGGTACACCCCAGTCAGTAGCCGAAGGCTGTACGCATTAGGTTACCATGCCGCCTCAAAGTGTTTTTGGGATTAGAAAATTATAATGGGAAATTATGTTTTCCAGTTTCTTGTTTTTCATTAATTCATTTTGGCATTTAAAAGTAATGAAGGGTATGGTAAGCAATGTGACCTGCCTTTTCATTTATCGTGGCACGCTCAGGTCCTCTAATAACGGTTACGGGTCTCTCTAATGGTCTATTTTGGCACATTTTCTTCAGCATGCTTCAAGTGAAATCAAAGTCTAGTAATACTTCATGCCTGCTTTCTCTATTTTGAAGTAACTAATATCCCTTTTGAAGGACTTACCTTGATAGCCCAGCATGCCTTTATCCGCGCCTCAAAACTATTACTAATAGTAGGTTGGTAACGCATCGTGCTAACGCACCAGGACGCCTGAAATTAGTAAGTGTTCTTTCATAACATAATAAGAAGCTTCTCTTGTTAGAGCCTAACCTATAAGGGAACCATGTGAGGGGATGTGTGTATATGTTTACCAATCTTCTTTCCCTATTCTATGCCCCGCCATTTTGTGTCGCCTCATTTGACGAAATTTCACACCACCCCGTCGAGTCACGACTCAGTTGTTCAGGAGTCACTGTTCTTGATTAATTAAAGTTTTACTTTCATTTCGCAGGACTTCACAAGGCGCCACCGGCGTACCGAATCAGCGCACGAGAAGAGCCTCCCGAGGCCAGAGGTCTTGACAAGCACGCCGCTCGAGAGGCGGCGGAAGATCTCCAACCACAACATTCCTCCCCACGCCTCCAACGGCGTCGTGTCCTCATCCATACTCTCCCAGGGCACCCTCTCCGTCACCGACTCCCCACGCCAGAGGACCAGGATACGGACCAACCCCTGGACATCGACCAAGGGGGCCGTGCAGAGCCCCGGGCCCCTCTGCGGCCTCCCCTCGTTCGCCGCCGCCTCCGAGGGCCGGGACATCCCGACCGACGCGCCCCTGAGGGAGCGGGGGCCCTCGCCGCCGCCCCCGGCGCCGTCTGGCGGGGGAGGGGTCGGCCCCAGGGGTTTCGGGAGCCCCTTCGCCCTCCCGCGCAAGAGGGTGTCACCGGCCCTGTCGGGTAGGCGGCTGCCACTCCGGAACAGGCGGTCCACGGATACCACCTCTTCATCCTCCTCGTCCTCGGGCAGCTCGCGCTGCGGCACGGCGGAAGACGAGGATGAGGACGAGGACGCCACGCTCAACGAGATGGGCAAGTTCGACGAGAGCTACGTCTACGAGAAGGAGACGGACATCCTGAGTGACAGCGATCCCACCGACTGCGGCGACGAGGAGGACCTGCAGGAGGACGAGGAGGCGTCGTGCTTCTTCCGGCGGGACGAAGACGACGACATGGACTTCATCGACAACGGGTCCGTGGAACTGGATGCCCGGTGCAGGACCCCCGTGAACACGGGGCACTGCACGTACGTCAGGGAGTCGACGAGGGCCCGGCGGGCGGTGGACGACGGCCCCAGGGACCCCCTCTGCTGCTCCAACGAGGCGGCCAGGAGGAGGGCCACGGCCCCCAGGCCCCCGAGCCAAAGGCGGAGGCCGTCGAGGCGAGGGGTTGGAGGCGGCGGGAGTCGGATGAGGAGGGAGAGGAGGCCACCCCCGCAGGGAAGCGGGGACGGGACCGGGGACTCCGTGGCTGAGCGGGGAGAGGAGGAAGCGGCGGCGACGGCGGAGGGCACCAAGGCCGCGGTGGCAGCCCAGGAGAGGCTCCCCGAGTTCGCCTTCAGCCCGGACGGCGAGATCGCGAAGGCGGATCGGGAGGCGGACCGGAAGTATCGCGAGCTGATCCGCCAGGCGGAGAGGATCCTCTTGAGGATGCAAGGCAGCCGGAGCCTGGAGGAGGACGAGAAAGCGGCCGCTTCCCGAGGCTCCAACTTGGTCGCGGGGGACGATTCCGGGCCGGAGGCGAAGGACGTGGGCGAGGCCGCGGGCTCCCTCGTGCAACTACACCACCGCCACCAACGGGGCCCCGGGCGGTGGCGTACCCTCGGGCTGGAGTGCGCGGAGATATCCCTCCCGCTGGCCCACGGGGTGGGCCGGCACGTGGGCGTGCACCCCCCAACCCCCACGGCCCCCGAGGCCCGACTCCTCACATTCAGGTCGGTGGGGGTGGGCCGGGAGCCGGAGGAAGGCAGGCCGCACTGTCCCCAGAGCGAGCCGCTCAAGAGGAAGGTTTACACCTGTGCCGCGCTGCAGAGGATCCGACGGACTCTGATGGGTGATGGGAGTGAGGGGAGGTACGAGGAGGAGGTGGAAGGAAGAGGTGAGGACGGGCGGGAGGGGAGGGGTCGGTGAGGGCCGGAGTGGCTGGTGGGCCCCGTGGTCCTCCAGTGCCGGAGTGCCCCTTGCTGAGTTGGTGTGTGGTTTTTGTGTCCTTTGTTCCAGGGAATCCCCACGTTTGAAGAAAAAAAAAGCATTATAGTGCTGTGTCCCAACAAAAATTCATGGTAAACGGTTTCGTTTTGCATTTTTTTAATTTGTGCATAGACACTCTTTTCCTACGAGATCCAAGAACGTTAAGAGAGTATCACAGAATAGTCAGAGGTGGCCCCCCCAATTTCGCATCAAAGTTCACCCAAGTCCTAAGTAATCAATTGGTGTTTCATATAGGGATAAGATCCCCAGGGTATTTATTATACGGCCTCACTCACCTGAATGTACCATTTCTATTTGCCTGCCTTCTGCATGCGTCCATCACATGAAACCCTTTTTAAAATCTAGTGAAACAGTAAATGCGTGGTATTAGTATACTTTTCTTCGGAGGACATAAACCCACTCACATTCCCTCCATGCCCGATATAATCTGTTTCCCAACAACCTCAAATAATTTCAGTTCATTTACCTCTACCACTTAAAAATTCCATCCATTGTGCCACCTAAAGCATAAAAAAACTACTTGCGCTATATGCTTGTATGCCTTAAGTCAGCATGAATTCGAGTTTTCCTCATCATGGTCTGCCAAATTAGTCTGGCAAACGTTGATGAAATCATTTTCAAACAACTGACTCATTGAATCCAAATGAAGGTGTATGTCAGTATTTCCAATGCTCTTAAGGCAAATTTTTTTGATTGTAAGGATTTCCAACAACCCCATATATAATCTACAGTTAGAAATCTTGTATGAAAATTTCAGGTTTTTTCAAACCATACTACATAAAAGGTAGTTGATCCTTTAGGAACTATTTTTAATGTCAAGAAAATGATATTCTATGAGCTAATAGGTGCGACTGAATATTGTGCTCTCAGTATGGCAAATATTGATGGCTTAATATGTCCCTCCATTAGTTTAATGCAAAAATTCAACTTTTAAGCATCATGAAACCTACATGAGAGGTCAGTCTCACAGTATGACTCTCAGAATATTGTACTTTACAAAATATTTCCAAACCATTTAGCTATTTGGAGTACATACATATAGATTTCCAAAAATATTAATCATGAAGGTTTAACTCAAAAGCTGGTGAGGTAGTGTTACAGAATTTAATGTTTGACTTTCTGGAAGTCTAAACTCATTAATGTTATATTAACTCTTCTTTAAATTAAATATTTGTAGAATATATAAATTGTTACTAGATTTTACCCAAGAAAAGGCCAGGAAATTAAGTTTATTGTGGTTAATAAGTAAATTGAGAATTACCTAATCATCTATTTTTGAACTTGGATAGCTTAATTAAAAATATGATTATTAATTATACAGTCTGTCCATGGTTTTCTGCTTAGCTGTGTGTCTAAAAAGCTAATCAGATAAAACTGGTCAGAATCCAGATTTTACTATACTCTGTTGATAAGAAAACATGGTGCATGATTTAGCAGGAAAAATGCCTCATCAATAATGTACAGTTTTAGAAACATCAAATTGGAAATTTAAAATTGTTCATACAAATTCTTACTGACTTGTTATATTTCTCCCAAAATGGTTTCATTTGGATGTAAATAGAATTATAAACTTCACACTCTAATGCAGTTGTTTAGAGGCAGTATGAAAGTAGTGAGCCAGTTTAACTGAAAAAAATACTCTTGTAACTCGTTGATTCAACAGGTGCTCCTTAAAATTAGTAGATATATGAAGGGCAAACTTTCATTAACTGATGGCTCCTTGTGCTCCCTAATTTCACTATGAATAAATTTAGGAGTGGTTAAGATATTAAACACTTGTGAAAATCAAATGGTGGTTTTGGAGCACAGCGCATGGAGCACATACATCAGACTGATGCACCTCTGGTTATATCTAGGGGGTGCATCTGGACAACTTATTCTTCTTGCGGCCTACCAAATTAATTTCCAAAAAAAATTGAAGAATAGGGAAATTATCTCTGCCTTCAATGTTTTATTTCACATGCTAAGGGACTTGGTGCAAGGTTCACTCTACCATTGCAAGCATCTAAAGAAAATGGCAACATGTTTTTATGAAGCTGAAGAGACTTGACAACGTCACCACAGCTACTTTAATATTTTTAATATCAACTATCATAGCATATTTGCTCATGGTTGGTCAACAATTACTCCATTGCAGAATATCATGAAAATAAATGAGTCTTAAAGGTTTTCCGTGCCATTTCAATCCTCAATTCAGTATTTTCAATTCTCAGCTTTTCTTATATTTGTTTGCTGTAACTAGTCAACATGACTAGTTATTTGATAAGATGGAGCCTTATTGCATAGAATGCCATAAGCTTCATAGCATTATTTGCATTTGAGTATTGCTTATGTATGCTTCTTTGATCATGTCAATTAATTGCATTTTTTATTACTTTTCAAATGTGCTAACTGATGTGCTTGCTTCAATTTTAATTATCTTTATTATTATCATATTGCTATATTATACTCACAACTGTTACTAATTTTTTGTCACTGCAGCAAGTTTCACTGTCAGGTACAACATAAGTACATTAAATTCATACATTGGACATAACCCTATTTGCAGATAAACAGAAGCATTTGAATTGATTTACTATATACGTCTTACTTTAAAAATGCCTTAAAGTTTTTTCAATCACAAAAAGAAGTTATTTTATTATACTTGCTGTGTATTTTAATTTTGTGCTGTTTGAAAATTAATTTATTTTATTTGCTTTTATTAACATTTTACTTTAGGTCTGCTGGAGAATGGAATTGATGATGTCCACTCTGGAATTAATAAGACTGAGACTTTGTCTCCGAGTAGAATTTCTCATTGTCGAGGCAGGCGTGCATCATCCTGGCATAAAAGTTATCACATAACGGTTGATGCTCAAGGAAATGAACAGTTTGGTCAAAGAATGGTCTTTCTTCAAAGGCATATTCTTCTTCAGACGATTGAGGGACTCAAACGTAGCCTCGAGGACCAATCAGCTACACTGCATGATGTCTACAAATCCAGCCAAACAACATTAATAGAGACATAGCCAAAAATATGCGAACAAAAAAAGTGTTTCTCACTAAGGGAGAATTTACCTAAATTTCAAGTAAATGGAATTAATATATGTAGGTACCTACTGCAAGACTTCAAAAGAAATGATGGAGTATGTTCTGATTATTGTGCACCTGGTGGAAGAAAGAGTTAAATGTTATAAATAGAAGTGATGTTGACGTGTATGCTGCTATTTTACTGTTGAAGCAGTTAAAAGACTCATTCTTCAGAGAGTCACCCTGTTAAACATGGTACATAAAATATCTGGTACGAAGACTGTTTTTATATAATGTTAATGGAAAAATTACACTAGCACATTATTTTATTGTTTATTTATTGTTTGTTTAAAATGTAAAGTTTTACTCTTTTGTTAAAATTGTCTTTAATTTGGCCTAAGGAGTGCTAAATACTATGATTTCAACTATAAACTTTTGCTAATAGTAAACCATTACAATAAGGAATCCAAACATAAGCTTTGATATTTATTTTAATATAAATAAAACCTTTAAAAATTATAAGGTACAAAATCAAGTCAAAATATTTTGCAGAAAAATATGAAACACATTTCTGCATGGCTTTCAAGATTGCATCAAATGTAATTTTGCTCTAAGCAATATTTTTGTAATCAACAACTTGGAAATGATTCATCCCTTGTCAACTGGCAATGAAACCCACAAACATAGGAAAGTAATCACTGATGTGCCAATTTTAAAAGCTAGCATGAATATATCCATAAATTTGGTTGTGGCATAATATGCCAAGTAGTTGCATAGCAATCAAGCAGTTAAAACTTGAAATTTATTAGAGATATGATGCCAGATCCATGCATTCACTAAATAGCTCTTTGCATAAATTGAATAAGTGCTATTTTTCCTTAAATACTACTCTGGCTGAGTACTAAGCAGTCTAGTAACTATTATCAATACCATTAAAATACCTATCTTTGCAATAATAAGTTGGTATCATCATATATTTGTGTAGTTAAAAAAAGAATTCTCAGAAAGTCCTGTAGTTGGATTTGATTATTAGAAAGTGTATTGCACACTACATTAGTAAGACCTTATCAGTAGGATTCGATGAGTAGAATACTGCAGATTGAACATTATTTGGTAACATTAAATTTGAAAAACCTTAACTGCAGTTAAAAATTGTATCTAATACAGTAGTGCAATTAAATTACTTTTACAGTATCTAAGCATAAGTTCCTAAGGGCATCTGTGTTTCATTTAGTTACGGAACTGTTATGTTTCCATTTGCAATGTCCTTGTTTTGCATATTGTTATAGTTTCTGAGTATCCAATGTAAGAAAATTGATTGCTATTCTTTGAGAATCATGTCTGTCTAATTTGTGGGTTTCGAAAATATGCAAATACAGGCGAAGAATGTGAAATTCAAAGTTTAAATATTTTTTTATTTGCCTTAAAACTGATGGTGCACTAATTTGTGTTTCATAAAATCAGGAATTACAATTTGCTCAATCGTGTATTATTGATCCTTGTGGAATTTTGTCTTCCTTCTCAATGATACTGTATTACTTGTCACCATGTCACAGATTATGTTATTGTTACCAATGAATTGTGACTTTAGTTCCTTTCTCACTTTCCTAAAACTGGAATAGGTATCCTACAGTGGGAAACTTTGGTAGGAGAGCATAAATGTTGTTTTTATTTGAAGCTTTCAAGCTCAAGAGCTTTCATTTTGGTAAAATGCAAATCACTTGGCGTGAATACAAGAGTACCTATATTCAGCAAGAAGTTGAAATATCTGGATGAGCAGATAAAATCTACCTGTAATGTAAATGCATCAGAAATGTCACACATTCAGCAGATGTTGACACTGTTCAATGCAATTTAACATAAAGCAGGTAATTCATTTCTAATGGTGATGATTAACAAGGTATTAGATGATGTATGATGAAGATGAAACTATATATTTTGTTTGTTTTTTTATATTGTGAAATGGCATGTCAACCAATTCCTATACCCAGATACTGTCATAAATAAAAATATTTACAATTACCCTTGCTTATTTAAGGATCATGCTAGAAAAGGAGAAACTTTTCCCAAGTCACCCTATTTCTACCAAATATTTGTGTCAAAGGAATCCAGAGAGGTATTTATTTAACAGTGCATACTGTTAAATAAATACAAAATGCAATGAATTAGAAAAGCACAAGTTGTTATGTATCTCAAGCTTTCCCAGTGTACACATAAAATAGCAACAGGATGGAAGTAAATGTTATGAATTAACACTCTATGTAAATACAATAATATAAGCAATATTTCAACTCAATCTTAGAGGAAAGAATAATGGCAGAAGTTCTTGGATGTAATATCAAGAAGACTACTAAGTACATGCCTGCATATCAAGGTTACAGATGTGCTTTCACAAGGTGTTGGCTCTAGTCATGATTTAAATAGTGGGTACTGGTTAATTAAGAGTTGATTAAATGACTAAGAATAAAATGAAATACATCTAATAATAACATTTCTAGTTGGAAAATAAAGCAATGACCTATTTTCCACCATGAAGGTTCAGACTTTTGCCACACTTGCATTGATAGAATGAATGATTTCATGAAAAAAATCAGGGGTAGTTGGGGAAAAATATTATTTTTATCTGATCTCAATGAAATATGTTTTTAACTTACTTTATGAAATATTAAAAAATGTGCCTTTGTTTTAGGATTTTTATGACTTTTCTTTCTTGCCTGATGTCACAGGTTTCACTCTAACTGGCCCCAGTGAAATGGAACTGTTAGGTTCTACATATATTATTGTGAAAAGTATTAGAAAATTGAGAAAAACTGTAAAGAAATTATTTCAGATTTGGAGTATTGCACATAATAAGGCAAGCATAACTGAACTATTCATTTGAACATACATAATAAAGTATTAATGTCAGTTTTCTAAGTCCATTACCATTTAAAAATTCTTTCTTAAGTTAATTAATGATTTCTGGTCGAATTTGCCATCTACTCTTGATGAGTGAGTAGATAGGTACTACATTAGGATTAGGGATGATGCCACCCTAAAAAGAACTGATTTATTTATGACGAATATAGAAATTCAATTTAAGTGCTGCCTATGTTTGAAACTTTCTCTAGCAGGGGCATAGTAGGTAGGTACTAATCAGCATATTCTAGCACAAGCAGATTCTTCAACCATCATCATCATAGTCTTCCAATCCTAAGATTGGTTGACTGCAGCCCTCCATTCTTCCCAACTCCCTCATTAAGCAGCACCTGGATGAGGAGGCCTATGTAAAGGTGGCAGAATTCCATGTTCAACACCTTCGCCCTGAAGATGCTGACTGTAATGTCAGTGAAACTGTTGTCAAGAAATGACAACGGACGCGGTGAGAACCTGAAGAGAATGGAGAGATCACATATCAGTAAAGTTCATCAACATTCTTGTCTTGTTAAGTTCTGAGTTGGGGTAAAATACACCAAAAACTTCATTATAATGAATAATAACTGTAGGTGATCTAAAAAAGTCAAACCTCATGTTTCATTCCTCAAATTGATTTCTTATATATAATACTTTTAAATTAATAAATAGATTCTATAGCAACAATAAACTAAATATAACTCAACTAGATAAAATATTAATTATTGAAATTGGTAAAAAGGAAGTACAACTCAAGGAAATAGTGTAAGATGCACCCATGCAATTGAGTAAAAATGGTAATCTTAAAGCCGTAGTTAATTTGAAATTATTTTAAAGAGATATTATATCCTTGAAATGATATTCAATAGTGTGAATGGGTATCCAACACAGCTCCTATTTAATTTGTGCAGGGGACCTTTCAGGAATTCTTGAGGAGGGAGTTTGTATATGATTGGTTTTTGAGAATAGCTTGAGATCAGATGAGGGCTAGGTTAATTTCAATTAATCATTTGCATATGTCATTTTTTTGTATTTTCTCTAGCTAGAGACGTTGTCTGCACACTAACACATTTCTGGCCAATGATCACCCTATTGTGGCCACTGGAAAATCGGTTAAACGCACTTTCTGATTTCACTTCAATTTATGAATGGATATTAAATAGTGGTAGTACTTTTGATGCCCAAATTCCAAACGAATTTTTAGGACCTGGGGGAGGGCGATCCCTCTCCCGCTCCCTGGACACGCGCCTGCTGCTCAGGAAAGTATTTTGCTTTCAAGTGTTGAACTTTTTCCAACAATTTTATACTAAAACTCAGGGCAATATATAAAACAAATCATATCTACGTTTAATTCTTGTGCATTTAATGAGCTTTAAATGTTAGATTTATTTACTTTTAAATATTTAGGTATATTTTTGATCTAGGCGACTTATTTGAAACCTGTACATGTCTCAGACTGCACAGGTGAGGGT
>LYUA01000224.1:655777-679830 GCA_002093875.1 Calopteryx splendens | reverse complement strand
ACCGCCTCTGGTTCTCCAGGATGGCCTGGTACCAGAAAAATCACACAGCTTGGGTGAAGCTGAGGGTGCCCAGAGGCATCACCCAAAATCAAACCCGGGCCCTCCGGTTAGGAGTCTAGCACTCTAACCACTGGACTACAGGACCCCAGTATAAAAAAACCATAATTCTATGCTAAAGAGCAGGACTGAAATGTTTTTTTCTTCTCCTCTAATCAACCAACTTCTCAATGGATTTTATCTTTTTGTGTGATTCTATCAACAGAAGCACAAATGGGAAGATATGGTTTAAGTTTTTTTCCTGATATTTAAAATTATCATTTGGACAACAAGATGCGCTATGAATTTTTTTTTTGCTAACAGCTAGCTAGCTAGTGTCAGGCTTCACTATATCCTTTGTACTGCTACCACTTTCTCCTCTTTATGATCCTATTTTATCTTATATGGTGCCAATTACCTTAATATTCATGTGCCTTCCAAACTAAATTCTACTCCCTGGTCTTGGAGAACAAAGCATCAGCTAAAGCTAAAAGAATCCTAAAATTGGCCATTGCATGCATTATATCATTACGTAGCTAATTCTGGTTTAACTAATTATTATAGTCAGTACATATTAAAAAAAAGAGGTGATAGCACTAATTTTATTTATGAAGACCATAAAAATATGAAATTGAACAAAATTAATAAATAAATAAGATATAGTCCAACACATTGCTTGTATACCCTTAGCACTGATTATACTCATGGAAGGAATGCAAACAAGAGTTAAATTGTTAGGGCATAATTATTACATCAAATGAAACTGATTAATAATAACAACATAATATATTTTATTTTTCAAATGGTCATAAGATATGTAACTAATTAGCATTAGTAAATAATTAGCATTTAATTAGCATTGACACAAAAAGGAAATGCTGATGGTACAAGTTTAAAATTTAAAGTTTGTCACCAAAGAACTGATCTACACTGCAATAAATCTTGCTTTATGACAGTTTTAAAATTTTTATTTCAAATGTAGTGGAATGAATAATTGATTTTGGAAGTTTATTGTAAATGTGGGAGATAGAATGGTGAGAACCCTGCATTGAAAAGGTTAGAACTGTCAATAACAGTTTAGATTGTCAATTAATAAGCTGAAATTTCAGGAATACGATAGCGGGTAGGGAGGCTTAACAATAAGGAGTTTTGTCGGTAACCTGAAGGTGCTGGGTCTAGATGTAACTCAACTGTACCCATTGAGTAAAACCCACATGACCCCAATCCACTGTAAAAATTTCATTTAAGAAAAACCAAGAAGTTGATAACTGTTTTTAACTACTATTAATTTTATGTTTGATGGCAATACAGTAGTGGAAATGAAATTAGTCACTCAATGCAAATGATTTTAGAAAATAAGTAAAGATATTTGATGTAATCACAATGGAATAACTATTATTAAAAAAAATTCCATTCATATAATCGAATGAATTCATATGCCCAGAATAAGCACCTTCATTACTTCACAGTTGAAACCCATCCACAACATTCTACTTTTTTGTTCTGAGCAAATTAAAGAGGGTTTTACAGTAGGCACCTAATAAAATTCTTGCAGACGGGAAACACCTTTTATTGTTTGCACTACTTTAAATACACCATTGAATTAATATTTAAAACTATTTAGAAAATAAAAGAAAACTTACCAAAAATGACAGAAGCATGAACCAAAAAACTGGAACACCAATTACCGAACAATGGAATTTATATGCCACACCTGATTTGAAGGAAAAATTGGTAGATGCGGCAGAGAATTCTTCCAATTGCCTGTGAAAAGGATCTATAGCTTTTTTATCAATTACTTCAACATCATCAGGATAATCCAAATCTGAATTCTGATTTTTTGGCAGTGAATCTTCCTCAACACTTATTCCCATAAGTTGGTAATAATATAAAAGCGTGTGGTCATCTTTTGCTTTCTGAGGTCCAGAATGTTTAGGATTTGATACAACTAGTCTCTCAAACTTCTTTGCTGGACATGCTGAATGAAATTTTTTGCTTGCTAGCCAGTTTTCTAAGATTTGCATGTCACCAGTTTGATCGCAAGGCCATGGATTTGCTTTCAACTGTAAAAATATTTATAAATGGTCAAAAAATTAGAATACTCAACAGATAGACTAATCAAACATAATAATTAAAACACTAGAATAAGCTGGTATATTTATTGATTCAGCAGTTAGAAGGGGAATAATTGAGAAATTGAATAGATCATACATGTGTGATGTTTACTTACTACTATTATTACTTAATTCGCCATAAATACCATCTGGATTGATTTGAGGGATATTAAGGATTAAAGGAAAGACAACATTGCTGTATGCTATGACAGTTTAATACACCCAATAGGACTGTTTAGATAAATAAATAGAAGTATAAATTTTGGTCTTCCAATGATGCAATGTCCCTAGCTGTATTCAGACCAGTTTAAAGCAGGTTTGCAAACAGTTGATAGATCTCACAGTATGGATCAAGTTTTGAGAATAATCACACACAATCCTAAATCTCTTATAACTTTGGGTAGGCAGAGGTGAAAAAATCAGACAATTGTAAGCTTAAGCATTGGAAAGAACAGTACCTATTGCTTATATTACATTAATAAAAATGGCGAGGTTTCCAAAAAGTAAGGCCGGCAACTCACACAAAATGGGAAATTGTTCTATTCCAGACTTGGTGCTTTAGAAATGTAATATGTAAGGGTCTTTCAAGAAATACCCTTTGAAATGACAATTAATGACATGTGAGAGAATTCATCAGGTGGCTCATTTTTGGTATATAGATTCGAACACATACTTCTTTTGCATAAATATGAATAAGCTTATCAAATTCTGGGGCAAGTATATTATTAAATTCAGTAATTATCTGGAGAAGCAACTCAATGTACACATATTTATGACGAAAAAGAAATATTCATCCTCCTTATTGCAACCCTCTGAGCTCTTCAGTAAATGGGAAACCAAACTCCCAGAAATCAAAGAGAGCAGTAATGCAGATGATACTTACTGAGAGCTCCTCAAGACTTTCCATTTTGTTCAACACTAATGGACTAAGAGATATAAGTTGATTGTCTGAGAGGTTCAGCACCTTCAAGGACTCAAGGCCAATGAAAGATTTTGGGCCAACATGGCCTAGGTGACAGCTTCCAAGGTCCAGAAATTCAAGTTTTGGTGCAGTGAGCAATGGCTCACCATCTTGAATACTTGTCTTCCCATGAAAACCCTCATTTTCAAGTGGGTTGAAACCTAGTCGCAATGCCCTATAATTGAATCAAATACATATATATTAATGTTTTCATCTGAAAAGCGAGCAATGTGAAAATCATATACATCTAACACAAGGGTTCACAAACATTTTAAACTGCAGCTCCCATAACCTACAGGGAATTGGTTATAACTCCCCTTAATGGTGAGGGAAGGGTGGTAAAGGGTTTATTAGTTAATCCAACATCAACTAGCTATGAAACAAAGTTATCAAGCCCATGGCTTGTTTTGGTGGTGACCCAGAGTGCCACACTGATTATGAACCATTGATTTAAAATTATTTCACTTTTAATTCAGAAATGACAATTTGTTAATACGTAGATAAATATTAAATATGATTCCAATATGTTAAACACCTAGTGCCTAAAATTTACAACACTGACAATGAGTAAATATAAAAAATTAGTTACTTTGAGAAAAATTAATGGTTTTTATTAATTTAATTAAAACTAATAATAACAATTAAAACAAATATAAGTACTCAACACTATTAATCAACAATTTTAATTGGATGCTCATTTATTGGTTCAACTTGCATGAAGCAAATCCTTTGGTCATTTCCATCAATTTAATCCACCAGGATTAAATGGCTTCATAAATGACATTGATGCTTATAACATGATAAATTAAATAATTGCACAAATGTAATTTTAAATTATCTTGCACATTGTTAATTAATTTTTAAAGCCATTACTAAAACGGTTCCATACACTACATATACAGTGTATACATAGTGTATTCCACAATCTTATTGTAAAAAATATATTCCTAGAATACACCATCCTTTTATTTCGTATATCTGTATTCAACAAAATAAGCATGTAATGCAGAGGAAGTGCTGGAATGATGTGTTCCAACACAAAAACAGCCCAGAGAGCTTAATTGACATGGTATTATTATCATATTTTTCAGCCATATATAAAATTTAAATAAGTAACACTACAGAATTTTGGAGATTTCATATTTTTCCACAAATCCTCTGCAAGAGATGACTCGATGGAGGAAACACCAAGGGCAAGCTCTAGAAATTAACATTTATACTTATTTAGGACAATTTTACTTATTGTCATATATGTGAATGAGTTCTTATTTTAGGCGAAAGTCCCTATATTCAGATGCATTTAAACGATTTACACACACGAACGAATGAGCACACATACTGTCCTCTTTGTTATGAGTTTTCCATTTGGTCTGAATTAAACAATACCTTAAATTAGGTGCATCTTTGAAAAGCTGAGCTAACAGAAGAGCAGACTGAGGTTCAATGCCTCCATATGATACTCCATGATTCCTCCTCAGACGATTGTGTGAAAGGTCTAAAAGTTTAAGGTGCCCAAGACCTTGGAGGGCAGATGCAGAGATGTGAGCAATCGAGTTGTGGGAAAGGTGGAGAGCTGTCAAGTGTGCATAGATCTGGGAGTTAAATGCTCCCCCATTCAGCGACGGTATGGAATTATGGGACAGGTCTAGTACTTGGACAGGACTTGTTGCATCACCAACTCCTAAGCATTAAAAAGAAATGTGCATAAACATAATAAAATGGTGCACAGTAAGATCTGTGGGCATGATCGTGGATCTACATGTTATAGCTAACACAACCCATGAAGCACTTTCATCAGTTGGTGATCATGGATCGTGTTACACAGCTCCAATGATTTTTGGCATCTATTACAAGGATTCATAATGTGCTGCACTAAAAAAACTTTAGAATAATGACAATATTTCCATTAGTTATCTCTTATAATAATGATAACATGTGGATTATGAAGATACATTATCATGCCCGAGGAGCAGTCTATAGGCCTAATTTCTCAGTCAGATATGGAAAGAGATCAAAACCTACAATTTTAACTCTCCTAATTAATATTACAATTATGCAAGCAGCCATTTGGAAGATGACTTTAATTGGGATGAAGCACATATACCTTTGTAAATAGTAGAAAATTTAGGACTGACTTCATGGAATAATACCTTATAGCCTACATTGGGTTATTAATCGACTCTTGAGGTAACTAAATATTTTCTACTGCGTCAAGAAAGTTGTCATCTAGTATTTATGTTATACTTATAAAGGAAGAAGAATCCATTGATTATCAGCAGATAGCTGAAATTCTGGAATATTAAAACAAGTCATAATTTCTAAGTCCATAGCAAGCATAACAACATACATGCTCTCTAGTAGCAACCAGTATGCTGACTTGAGGTAGATACTACTAACTACTACCTATACTTGCAAGAACATTTTACAATTGGCTGCAAGGTACTCAATGGAAATAATGTAGTTTACAAAAAGTTTCATCATACTGATCAATCTTTCTTAGATATTATAGTCTAAAATCTATTAAAATCTGCAAGGAGATTAAAAAATATGTTCCATGCATTGAAAAAATAATAGCAACTCTTCAAATTGATTTATTTTCATCTATAATTTTAATGAAAACAAGGTTGGTACTATTTTTAAAAAACCATCAAATGCATATAAGAATTAGGATTAATTTTAAAACATAATTTGAATCAACACCGTGCTTGGTTTTTGACATGAGAGAAATATATACTGGGATAAGTATGTACATATTTGTAAATTTTTCCATTTCCTTATTTAGTGATTGTCTGAATCTAGCCTCTCATTCAAAATGCTCTACAGGAGCTGATAAGGAAAGTAACATCAGTTTGATTAAAAAAACTAGCATACTGGGACAGCAAATATACTAGATGACAGTTCTGATTCATACAATACTGTCAGTCTAACAGCGGCAAGCAAAACAGTTATCCTAGTTTCTACCTTACATAAGCTTCTAACACTAAACTAACAGATAAGGACGAATCAATGCATGAGTGCATACCATGCCCCAAGTGGTCTTTGATATATGTGGTTATACAATTCATATTGTGTTAGTTGTGCCTACAGAATGGGATACATTAGGAAGAGCAAAATTTCCAAACGTGGTAAAAATCAATCAAGTTTTGATAGATTTTGCGGTCAAAAATGAGCTTCCATTTCAAATAAATGGCTATTTTCAGGAGCTTATTAATTTTAAATGAACATGTAACGTTTCTGGCAGTAATGCATCCAAATTGCTGAGAGTTAATAATAATAAAATGCTAATAATTAATCTTTTTTAAGAATTATAATCTTTTACAGAATCAGGTAAGCAAGAAAAATGTTTGGTGACTATTTTTTCTTGAGTAGGAAGGCAATACTTAAACAAATACCTACCTACTTACCAGGAATAAAAAAAAATTGAATATAATTCTATAAAATTTCAAATATAAAGACTACTTGCGCAAAATCAAGACTTTTTCAACGATATTTAGTTGATCAGCTTTTGAGGCAAGAGTTCCAAAGTACCTTATAAGCCCTAAATTTCTTAAGAGCATAAATGCTAACATGAAATCCCGTATTTATCTTTTATTGGTACCTTTGTTTCCATCTCCATTATCCAGCCCGATTGCTACATCAAGAAGGCCTTGACCAACACAATCTATCCTGAGGAGCATCTGCCAAATATAACAAACGCAAAATGCTGGACATTTTGCAAATTGTGCAGATCCAAAACACGAGGACAGAATTAATAACCACGATAGTTTAAATGTTTGCATTTAGTTAAAGTAACAAATATGAACTTATAAATCAATTGGTATAACAAGACTTTATGATTAACGACAGAATTATCAAGCAGTAGTGATCATTTCTCTCTTTGTTAGAACAAGAAAAACAACATGAACGTCACGAGTGACTAACTCATCCATGTAGTGCAATCGAAGGAGTAATTTATCTTATCTTCCCAACGCATCAAAATGATTCACTTTTCTCATTTTTTTCGAAGGCGCACCTGCGGGTGTTATACTCATAAAAGGTGTAAATTTGAGGAATAAAAAAAATTAAGAACTGTAAATACATATTCGAATATCATTGTCCAAGTAGTTGTGATAAAATGTATATTAGCACAGACGTAAATGAATACTTTTAGTAAAATTTAATCAAAGAAAATATTACCGTTTCTTCACCCCGAAGTCGAAATGATGATTTTAGAAATACAGGAGGAGTCTTATACGACACTAAAGCATCCTCTTAAAAAGACAATGATATGATGTTTCGTTTCCAATAATACCTAATAAAAATATATTTCATAACAGTTTGGTTTATTTGCATACAAAGTTTGTTTTCTGGGCGCGAGCAGTGAGGAATACACTGTTGCCAAGTTTTATATTTGGCATTCATTTCATTACTCTTTTATTATTTCGTTACTTAAACCACAAACTATTTATTACATCATGAACATGAATATATGATGTTCATTATTGATACCACTAAATTTCAATAATAAAATGCTATATATTACAAATTTATTGTAAAATATAAAATTTTTGAGAAACATGAATTCAGTACGAACCGCCAGAATATTTTGATCTATTTGGTTCTGATAGGGTTTCGATCTAGTCGAAGGTAGAACCAAAGGAACTCGCTTCCTACCCCGTGTAAGCCCTATGTCATGAGTACTTCTGCATATATTAGTGGCATCTTGTCCTACGATTAATATCATCCCACATGCATGTTGGGAGTCTAGTTACCTTGCATGCTGCGTCTTCGATTTCCCAGAAGTTCTCGTACCCAGAATATTCGCACTGCATGGATTAACCTGAGCTGACCAATTCAGCCCAGGGGCGCTAATTCCTTTCCGACGCAGTTTCCCAGAAAGTTCTGTTACCCAGAAAAATCATACACACTATTCTGGGGGCATCCAGATCACACGCGAGGCACAGTACATTTCAGATTTTTTCCATGATGCAGTTTCCCAAAAAATATGACGTTTTGGTTTTTGGCAGAGGTATCAGCCAGATTTCTTGACCATCTTCCGAGCGCTTACCCACTAAGTTACTGCGTCGTTACCGTCATTTTATGTTATTGAGGAAGCAGGATAAAATTGTCTTCTTCCGTGGAGAAGTTCTATGTAATAACAAAGGGAAAATACCTAACTTGACAATTTTTTCCTGGTTATGATATAAAAGTCCTGAATCAGCACTGATGGATTCTCATCTGTAGTAATATAAATTTTATTAGGAACGGAGAAATTTTTATCCAACCTGATTGCGAAATTGGCTGAATGAAGTTTATTTCCGAAAATGATTATCAGGAGGGTTTAACGATGAAAAAGAAGATCAAGTCGTCTATTATGATTTTGGGATTCTTTAATTATTTATACTTTTGAAGAAGACCATGTGATTTTATTTAATTTAAAATTTGGAAAATCGATTAAGGAACTCTTTCATAATAAAAAATCTGGTTGATTTAATTGAATTTTTCAGGAAGGATTCATAAGCTTATTTTTGTGGTGTGAAATTTATTTTTATATCAAATAATTTTTTGTTTACATCATTCGATGCAAATGGATTTAATACGTAAAGGTATGAGTACTTTATCCGAATTTTGGCGCTCTCTGAAAAGTCTACAGACAGTCTTCTTCCATGCTACAGAGCTGCCAATATGTAAACTATCATTCTTTTGTCTACATGCAGACAAAAAAAGTGGACCATCCACTTTGCCAAGATATTTTCATGCATATTTACTACTAGATTTGGTTAATTTATTTATATAAAAACATATTTCTTATATTTATTTTTTTATGAAGCAGGATCATTTTGTAAGGTTGGTATGAGGAAAATGTCTTACATTAGAGGGTTACCAACCCTGCATAGGGCCGTTCCACGAAGTGGTGGGAGCGGTGGACGTTAGGGAACGCGGGGAATGCGACCGTTGGATTGCCCCGATTCATACGAGAGGGAAAGAAATGCTTTGAAGAATAAATTATCATGTCATTTTAGAATAAGAAAGTTTTAATTCGGTAGCTAGATCTCCTTTTAATTTTGTCACACCAAAAACAGAACAAAAAACATTTAAAAAAATTCAAATTTAAAGAATTTAAACTCGATACCTGTTAGGTTAACGCAGGTAAAAGGCGTTAAGCTATGCCTTCACAGATTTATTCGTCACTCGTAATCGATAACCAAATAGCAATACTTCCATCACTATTAGGATAGAATTCATGTAAGCATGTGCATCAAAATTTAACTATCCCTGCAAAATTGCATTTTGGGTTATCATTTCTAAACTATTTTTAGTATTTTTTTAGTTGTGCATCCACCTAACGTCTGAGCACAATATTTAAAGTTTGTGGAAAGAACTATACTCGTCAATTGTATACTAACAGATATTCCCAAAACAATCAAGCGGCGATCGTCATTCTTGAAAATGTTGCGTCATACTTAAGTCTGGTTAGGTAGACAATAAAGGTAGTTACATCCGCTTAAAAATGAATCTCTCGTTGCCCGGGAAAACCTTTTCTGCAATGTTAAATGGAAACGCCATCATATCCTGAGTTGTGTGTATAATAAATGCAATACAAATCCACATATCACAAGCATAAATCATGTTTAACAACCTTTCTGAAGTAACAATGCTTCCACGTTTCCATTACAAAAATTAATGCAGAACAATCATAAAGCTCAACTTAATTACCTTGCGCAAAGCATAGAAGTTACTCGGGAATTTCCAGAGATTTAAGAACAATATGACAAATTAGCTCGGTTCGTTTGATCGACCCCGCTTCTTTTCCCCTACTTTTCCAGACGCATACCATTGGCTGCATGAGATGACGTTCGATCCTTTCCAGGAGTCCCTCCCCTTCCCACCCTACTTTCTCTTACGCCTCAAGGTTTTTTTCGGGTCGTATATAAGTTTACCACGAGGGAAGACTCAGCTCAGACGCCAGTGAAGGCAGAGCGGTAGTTATCGCAGCGGTGGAAGTCAAAATGCACGCGACAGGGGAAATTTCGAAGACCCTCTCGGCCCTCATCCTGCTGATCCTGCTCCTGTCGGCAGATGAAAGCGGAGCGAAACCCATTATTCGGTAAGCTTCTAAAGGATCGCATTTTTCCTCTCCGAGCATGCCTTCGCCGTACCTGCCTGTCGGGCGTAACATTATCTACCGATTGCATCAGGCAATCTGACCCTTTATAGCTTATTAAGTTATTCCTGGACGTTTCTGTTGAAGCCAATTTTTCGCGAGCTACCAAATCCACTTAACAAATATAACGAGTTATTGCTCTTTATGATTTGCAATCAGTTAAAGATTTATAATAGCAGTGTTAACCGTTATTGTATAATTCATTTATTAATGTATTAACGCTTTAATTACAAGATTTGTTCAACACAGACATAATATATACCCTATCCAGCGCTGAGGCACCTATACTCATGATAGTTTTCCCATCTTAAATCTATAATTGCTTCGTAAATTCTTAATAAATCAACAATCCTTGAACTTGTACTGTCAGATGTGCTTCTAATAATAATTGTCTCTTAATCAAATGTCTCGTATATTTTTAAAAAATGAGTTGAAAAAATATTTGGTTTAGGAGATGTGGTATTTTGCTCCCTGGTTCCTTAACCAAATAGAATTCAATAAAATCCCTCTTGAAAGTGAATATATTTTTACTGCTATCATTTCATCGAAAAACAAAAGTTCACATTCGTCTTAGGATATTCTAAAAGTTTTTAGGCCTTAACACACGCCGGGTGGGTAGTTTTCGTTAGAATTCATCTTCGGGCTCGGGTTAGCGACCTTTTTGCCGCTTCGCGTTCTCCCCGCTCCTCTCCGTGCGTAAAACCGTAAACGGTCCATTCAGAAATTTCTGCGTACGAGGTGTCATAAATTCAAGATGTTCGTAATTCTTTGGAAGAGGCTGTAATGAAGAAGTCTTTTAACTGACGAACATGATTACATATATTGACTTCCCCACCCCTTCGTGGCGATTATAATGGTTTGCAGAGTCAATAAATTACGGTCTTCAATTTTCTTGTGAATATGAGTTCAATTATCCAGTTAATTACGGTGCGCTTGCGAAAAACTTGATTACCTTGAAATCTCAACCGATACGCTTCGCAGGAACTGATAATGCAATGCATAATCTGACTCTGTTAACTTGCTATAACCGGACGCAAACTTTCTTCAAATTTTCCTTTCAAAAAAAAAGATGACCGAAATCTTTTAAGAGTAAAATAAGTAAATATCGGATGACAGAATTATCTTTACAAATTTTTATACAACAGTAATATTTTAGAATTTTTAAATGAAAACACGTTCCTGTTGTCTTTTTTCTCGGGAAATCCACCCTGAAAAAAATTAAATATTTTTTACCTGAAGCGTGGAAAATTTGCATCGGTAACTACCTTTCGGCCTTTTTTTCTTGAAGCTTTTTTTAATGAGTCTAAAATCATGGATTACATTATGATAATTTGACATGCAGTCCAAAAGTTGCACCGGTTCAAATCCCATTCTTGATTGGCTTCTACTTCCACCCCATTCAGAGTTCAATCCTACTTTTGGTAGCTATCATATATGGCCCGGAAACCGAAAGGTCTGTGGTTCATTTTACGGGTAGTGTTTGTTCTGGGGCAATCCATTATGGAAAATGATTTGATTGTTGGGTAACGTAAAATGCCACTCCCTAAGAGTAGGTTCTAAGTTATAATAATACTGTGTTCCCTGCGTGATGGCCGGAGTTTTCATTACCGGGAGTCGATATAATAAGCAGTTATAGGTATAATCTCATTCAATTGGTCAGAGCCAGGAGGTCAGTTAAACGTGTATGCACCTCTAATCCCGCACGCTCCCTCTAATCACGACCGGACCCGACCGCGTCCGGTCGGTCTCACGGAAGGCTTGCCCATAAAAGGCCTGCGCCCGCCGGAGCCGCATTCCCGAAGACCTTTTTCTATTCCGAATTTTATATAGTCACGGTCACAGAAGGCTCGGAGTGAATGAAAGTAGGAAACATTTCTATATTAATTAAAACGCCTTATACGCCCCCGTCTTAATCAATGGAATAAATGATTGCGGCTCATTTGAGCTATTACATAAATATACTCGAGGCGGTTTGAGAATTGCAGCGGCTTCTTCTTGAACAAATAAAACTTCTAATGTGATTCAGCATATGTTGGTGGTGTAACACCTTTTCAAACAACCAGATTCCCGAGATATATTGATGGCTTTGATAATTAACTTGAACTCATTTGCGTAATATTAATTATATCCTTAATCAATAGGTTAACGTTAGGTATTTTCTACACACACTTCAAAATACTGAACATAACATGAAAAATCCCATAAAAGGTCATTTATATTCATTGCAGAATTTGTTACTGCATAAAAATATAGCCATGAAGAGGGATGGGCAATGGAAATTAAGCTCAATTGGTGGTTGACATTGTATTTTGTTGGGATCTGGTTGGTAAGATGGTTAGTATTGTTCTCCCCACCTTGAAGACCCAGGATCAAATCCCGATGGCGGCAGACTCTTTCAGTATTGTCCCAACCCCCTAATTCTACCGCTACCAAATTAGCCACCGCTCCCCAAATTTTCTCAGCTATCTACTGCCTCCCCTATTAATAACTAACTAATACATTGTGTCAACGAGTGGCTTCTAAACATAAAAAATCACAGTAATCAACCTGAAGGTCAATTTAGTAGGTGAGGGTAGAGCTCATCCAATACTAAGGCGAACAGCGTGTGAAATCTCAAAACATAAAATGGTGAAAAATGATTTCTTTGGTATGTTAAGCATTAAATTAAATTGTTTTAGCTTATCAGACTGAAATTTTGGCTGTATCCATGCACAAAAGCTACTTCCTCTTCTCCAAAGCATGACCATGTCTTTCACTGAAAAATTATAACAATTTTCCCATAGGGATGAGACAATGATCTCTGATTGGTAGACAGTGAGCATTAGTGCAAAAATGTTGGTGAATGAAAGAAGTCTCCATATATTGAAACTGAAGAGAGGATTGATATGATTTAGTATCTAGTACCTATCAGACAAAATTTCTATACAGAACATGTGTAATATCTCGATTTTGGCTCTATACAGTTCTGTTCTATAAATTGTAGAAGAAAAAAATGTTCATCCCTGATCTCCCAATCTTTCATTTATTTACAAGGGAAAATTGAATATGTGTGTATTTATCTTCAGAGACTATAGTACACATTTGAATATATATAGAAATATCTGAAACACATTAATCTATTAGTAACAGATTTTTTTCCAATTCTTTATCAAGTGCAACAATAACAGTTTATATTAAATCACCCATGTAAATTCAGTGCACATCAATTTTTAACAATGCAACAAATATCAAAATATAACTGTCTATATTTATAAATATGCTTTCTTTTCAATTAACTAGACAATTTACGATTTTTATGCACAAGTTTAAAATCAAATTATGTTTTTCTACTGGTAAATGTGTCCACTACTAAGGGAGTTGGAAAGGGATATGTCTAACCAATTTGAGAATGATTGGGAAAGAATGTAAAAATGGTGGATAATATATTATCCACCATTATCTATAGATAAGAAGTTAAAGAAGAGTGGAAGGATAAAAATCCAAGATTGTGCAAATGGTAGTCTCAAACTTATTTTTATTAATGATAACACTCTCTGCTCCAAAATAAATATACATTTCACCCGTTCATAATGATAAAATTTTACTTTTCAGGCAGAAAAGGGTTTCTGATCAACGTTTAGCTGAGCTGGAAACTCTCCTCGCAATATCCAAAATGAAAGAAAAACTAGTTACAGTTCCTATTGCATTCGGACGTGTGGATCCCCACAAATTGTAAGTACACTGCATTAGGTGATAAAAGATACTCTTCATGTACTCACATGTGGCTTTAAATGTATTCTAAAGCTATAAGAAATGCATTTTAGGGTACATATTCCACAATTCTTAATTTAAAAATTGAGAGTAATCATATTTGTTAGGCATGAAATAATCATGGATGACTCATTAGACATTAACGCACACATTTTCATGCAAAAATCATAATAATGTTAAAAATTCTCTCTATTTTGAATACATACTAAATGTGGATAATTTCAGTGAAAGTTTAGAATGTACAATACTCATCAAGTGCATGAAAATGACAAGAAGTACCACATTTCTCATTGGTAAGACTCATGAATAATTGCAAACACACACTAAAAATTTTGTTTGTACTATTTTAAAATGTGAGTAGTGAGATATGGTGATAGAGGGTAGAGAAAACTATATGGGCAAAGAGGAATAGGATATAGCATGAAATGAATCAGGTTTAGGACAAGAAAATTTCTAGTCCATTAGAAGATATGACTTGATGTATTGTTGCTACATTCACCAGAAAATTTTATGCATTCTTCATAAGCTAATGGCTAGAATTAGAATTCTAAATATTTGTGAATATTACCAAATCAATTACTACATTGGCTCAATCATTAATATACTTAAGAGTTATTACCAACATAGATGAACACACCCAAACCCAACAAAAAGGCCATCACAGGTGTGCATTTAGTTATTCCCCTAACCCCTTGTCCACATCAGAAAGATATCCCTAAAGCAGGTAGCTATCTTTCATCGATACCATGAATTTTGTTTACCTACCAACCTCATTTCACATATCTACCAACAAAATACTAAGTGGTAGTGGCCCCTGATCACAAGGGAAGTGTTTTACCAAGTAGTGCAGTTACCACAACCAAGTGTATCCCTTGAAGTGTATGCTAATACAAACAATTTATATGGAAATGTATTTGAAACCAAATAAAGCACATCAGTCAGAAGCAGTGGCCAGGAAGTGTGTACCAACTAATGTCAATCTGGCTGATGAGTCCTCTTGAATCACACCAGCCTAAAACTCATATATGTGGCCACAGAACAGTGGCCATAATTGTATATATATAGCTAGGCATGGATACAGTGTGTGAGTTCTGGAAAGATTGCTTATTACAAATGGATTGGTAAAAAATTATAAGGAGAGATGAATTGACAAAACAAACTGGTTCATGAATATGCCTTAAAAATTCTTAAACTTTCTAAATTTTTACTTTGAAACATTCAATAAAGGAAGAGTGCAATTGAAGCAATTTAGGAAAGGGATGCATATACAATGACAGGAATAGAAGAGTGCTATACATTCCATGGCTGGAGATAGCTGTAGATGGATGAGAATGTTCATCATAGTTCAAGAAATTTCAGAATAGATAAAAAACAGTAATAATATTTAAGTTTCCTTGTGACTTAAACTAAATGGGACCTGACAATAATGGCTTGAAGACAGCACTAAGCATTACAGTAATATCTTCTTTGGCCCTTTACTTTTAATCGAGCAAACTTCACATTCAAATAATTTTTAATTAAGAAGTTCATCTTTTGGTGTAGGTACTTAACACTGGAAATAAACCTGCTTCAAAGGCCACTTCCACTAAGTTTTCATCTAACCACTATCAACCATCAAGTAACCACTTTGTTCTGTAACAATGTATTTCCTGTCAATATCTATTTTCCCTCCTTTCAATGGCTACCATCTTCAGGAACGAACATATCTACTTTTCATTTTATTTACATAAATATATAACACCTTATGCTTAACACATCTTTGTTCTGACCATGAACGCTAATGAACATGAAGTTTCACCAGTTCACATCCTTGAAAAAAATAAACCGTGTTCACCTGTTTGTTTCATGAAAATGTGAATGACATCCATGAACATGATAAATTGAATAATGCGCATGAAAAATGCTGACATTTAAATGTCATTGTAGCTAGCATAGTTCATCATCAAGCTGTTTTAGATTTTCTTCATGTTCTGTTTAAGCATATTATTATGCATATAATTGACCTTACATTTACAGGTGGATTTTTTTCTATTTTCAGGGGCAGGAGGAGGAGGGAAGTTGAAGAAGGCTTTATTGGGCAACAAGAGGAAATTCATCAAACAACAGAGCCAATATTGATCAATAGATAACATTAATTTATTTATTAGTTAATAATTATCTTGTTTTTATATAAGTTTATACTAGGTAGCAGGTTTTGAACAGAAAAGAGGCAAAGGATTTTTGTTTTAAGGGTTCAATTAATGAAGAATAGAAGTAGATGCATACTGCATATTTATGTAACTTCATTACCCTAATTTCATAAATTGTCACTTGTATAATCTTTTATTATGTGATAAGCACACATCTCACTTTACATGGGATGTAAGCTCAATTTTTTGCTCCTATCTTTGTGCAGTATTATGTATTTATTTAACATTATTATACAAAAACTTTTATTGTTAAATTCTGAAGGTTGACTCTCTAAGGGTTGAAGGTATTGATATATCTTCATGGATTCCTTAAGAAAAAGCCATAATGCATTCCTTAAATGAATGACAATATTTCTTCGCTTAAAATTGAAAGTTCAATAGGACCTTGGGGAATGAAATAATTTGAGGTACTTATAAAAGATACATAGCAATCCTACTTAGCCAAATTGAAATAATGCTACGCTGATTGAGGTATTAACCCTTGTCAGCCAACATTTTCCAAATCCTTGTAGTATGTTCCAAATTTATTACAAGTTTTTTTTAAGGGGTATACAGTTTTTTGTTTGGTCATATATTTTTAAATATGATTTTAATTTCTTGCTGTTAGCACAACTATCTTTAATGCAAATTTTGTGACAGAGAGCTTTTATGAAAGCCGATGGATTGCATATGCATAAAAAACTAAAAGCAAATGGTACATGATTCAAACATGTTGAGTGACACTCGACATTGGACTTCGAGCAAGGCAATGCACTGCTGAGTGAAGCTCGACGATAGACAGATAAGGGTTAATATTTCACTTCTGCACATAGGTTTGTATTAAAGAAAAAATAATGCTAATTGGTTTCATTTGTTCAGACCAGCAAAAAAAATTTCAAGCCAGCAAAAGGAAACACGTGTAATTACCTCATTAAAACCTTTCTTGCCAATTGGGTAAGCTTTGCAATGCCTCAATGATGATTTTAACTTCAAAGTTGGAGATTATTTTCTAATTTGACAGATTTCTAATTAAAAAAATGCATAGCAAGGATATGAATGAATCCAAGACCTACGATTGCTTGCTACTACTTGTTCTGACACGTTTCAATTTGGGGAAAATTAAGAAAATGTGAATTTTAAAAAAATTGAAAAGTTACATGTAGTAGTCCTTCATCTTTCTTATGCTTTTATTGCATAATACTGATCTAAAACAGACTGAATGTGCATCACAAGTCCTTACTGAGACCAGTGGAGAAAATGTTATTGTTTTAATGAATTTCATGCATCATGCCCATTATTAAACTAATTTTCTTGAATGTTTGTCATTAGCATCTATCAAAAGTACTTAATAATCCCAGTATAATGTTACTATAAATGTTGTCACATGACAATTGTAACAAATATTACCTTATACATTCATGGTTTGATTTATTTATTGTATTTATTGAGTGATTGCTTTCTGGAGGAACCAGAAACTAGTCCTTGTCTATTGCCTATTAGTTTTTAGGAGACTGATATTCTTTAATTGTGCACTGAAAACACAAATTGAATGTGTCAAAGGGAAATGCTCAAAAAGGAAACTTTACAAGAATAGAGTAATCTCATTGTAACATAGAAGTTACAGGTATTAAATCAAGTATTATTGCCTATTTATATCTATTGTCTCATATTTATCATAATGTCTCATGTAACATGTATAAAATTGTCCATTGGTTGGCAAAAATTGTAATGCCATTTTCTATCATCAAATAACATTAATCAACCGGAAGGTTGGTTTGGTAGGTGAGGGTAGAGCTCACCCAATATTAAGTCCAACGGTGTGTGAAATTTGCACGTCAGGGTAGGGGGGCCAGTTCCTTTCCCTGTACTGCCAACAATTTCCCAGGATAACCTGGTACACAGCTTGGGTGAAGAGGAGGGTGCCCAGAGGTGTCATGCGGAATCGGTCATTATCTATAAACATTTGTAAAACTACTCGTGTACCCATCAGAAATAAGTACAAGATGACTTATTTATTTAGAAATGTTGTATTGTCTTAATTCCCAAAATATAGAAACATTGCAATGATATGAGTTATTATTTATGCTTCAAATGCCTCTATATTAAAAACCTATTCCCTTAAATATAAGATTGACCTGTTGTTACGAGTGTGGAACTGATTCGTGGAAAGATAAAAGTAAAAATCTTTTGAAACTTGCCCTTAAATTTCAACATAATACTTATTACTGTACGCTTTCTTTTGAATAAAACGTTTGCAAAAATATGAAGTCTAGAAGAATGGAGGTCATTACATAGATGAATAGTTGGGAGAGAATTAGGTACTCTAGCAGGGGATGATGAATGTTAAACACCATCAAGAATGAGTATACTATTAGAAAATAATTTGCTATCTTTAAATAGTCTTACTCAATTAAAAAAACAATCCTCTCTTCAGTAATGCATTTACAAATGGTTATCTCAGACTTTGATAGACATAATATCACCAGGTTTACTGAGTTTGAAGAAGCAATGGGTTCAAGCATAGATGTACCTTGATCCTCTCCAAGATTTCTCATATTGCCATGGTGGCCCTTATAGCAACTGGGGAAGACTCTCAACCGAACAGAATGATCCCTTTCCTCCCAAATATCTCCTTGATATCCTTATTCTTTTCAGGTTTTGTGCAAACTGAATATTCCATTGGTTAAGTGCTCTTTCTTTGATGGCTCTGCTATAAACCTATTTACTCTGCCATGCCAAAACCTATTTTAATGAGGCATTACAAATATTCATTCAAACCTAAGAAGTATTTGTTCAGGACTTAAGAATTGTGGAATATTTACAAATGGGTCTTGTGTTAACAGTTAAGAGGGCCATTACATATTAAATAGCAGGGTACATTTACATGCTAGTTCAACTATGTCTTTGCTCAGTTCAGATATGAAAAAAATACCTATAAAGGATAGTTGTGGAAGCAATAATACACATTCATTAAGCAGATTAGAAAAACCTAAATATGTTTTCCAATTTTATGATTGCAAATACTCATAAAATATGAGAAAAAATATATCTAGCAGTTTTCCTCACACAAAGTATTAGCTTTCCATGAGATAAATCCATCCACTTGAAGAATGTTAGTGATACCCATGGAAATTTAACAAGATTACAATCTTTTCTGTTCATCACCCTCCACACATGAAGACTGGCTTCAAGAAGCCCTTTTCAAATTGCTATGAGCTCAAAAATGTAAAATCTATATTATAAATCCTATTTAAAACAATATGTTGTATGTAAGTATTTTGAATTTAATGGCGTGTCTTATGTCTATGTACTGTCTCATTCATATGATCCTTACACAAATAAAGATAATATTATTATCTGATATTTTCATTTGCAATTTGTCATTAATGCTTTCCTGTGATAATGTTTTGACATAAACCTTACAAAAAATGATAATTCAAATGCATATGTACTATCATAATCCCATAAGAGGAAATGAACTAATTTTGAAAATTTTCCAACAAAATAATTACATTTCTGTTTTAGGATTGTAACCTTTTAAATTTCCAGATACACCATGCATAACTGATTACTATAAAGGCTAGAATCTAATATAACTCATTACATTTTTGTCTTAGGAGGATACAAAATTTCAAGAAAATTACATAAGGACACACATTTATTATGAAACTGTATATAGCCACATAAGTACATAATAAAATAAGCATGTTTAAATAAAACACAACTGAGGATAAATAATTTTGTATTGAGTAAATCTCAAAAAGCAGTTAGTATAACTACATATTCATAACTATTCACATACCTTGAATTTTAAAATAAATAACATCTGAATTTCCACTACACTCACTGCTGCTCACTTAAAAAAAGAATAAATACTGAAAGAAAAGGGGCTCTCATAATAAAACAGGCAGGGGCCCAAATAAAATGATTTTGTGTCATTACAGACATGAACAGAAAATATTCAACAAGTTTTATGAATTATTGGATAACAACCACTGACACAAATTAATCTGTGTTTTGCAGTAATTGAAATGACTGAGGAATGTGACTGATAATAGGATGAAGCCAGAATTTTGTTAGCAAAGCTCATTTATTTGAGTACTTTAGATGGAATGAAAAAGGATACAAAAATTTTAATATGATCTTTGTACTGAATTTCAAGAACTCAAGACAGATATTTAGAGGCAGTATGTCAGTTATATAGGATAAAATGAAGATATGATACACTCATTAGTAAGAGAAATTATGCAACCCCACTGATGTCATAACTTTTAAGTTTACAGCGCATGCTGTCATTATTCATTTAACATAAACAATTGAATGTCAAAACAACATTCTAAATAGACATTTAAAAGTTCAACAAACATCACAATTTAAGCAATGATACTGCTGAGGAGGTACATTAAAGTGAAATCAACTACCATACAACAACATCGTAGTGATTTGTTAAATACTGACAGTTAATTCAGAAAGAATATAACACTGGCAAACCAAAGGATGCCCTAAAGGTTAACAATGCATACCTCTTACCTCAACTTCCTTACAACAGAAGTATTGTAGAGATACACTTAAACATGATGGTGATTTTAAATACAATAAATATTCAACATTGTCCACATAACATGTGATTTAACTGCATTCTATACAGAAAAAAAACAATTTAACTACACACGTTAATCACAATAGAATGATTAATAACTTCTCAAAAGTTAATGAGCACTTTGGATTTCTTGTAAAAGAAATGGCATATGAGGAGAATCTAGGAAGACTGCAGCTTCATAAATGTATTACTAAATGTTTTAGAGAGGAATTTTTCTTAAAAAAATGACATACAAAAAATTATGAAAAATATTTTTAAATTGTTTTGACAAATTATCTGAATGATAAGTGAATGGCATATAGGAACATGATGTGCAAAAGGTTAAAATATCCTCTTGTGTCACAGATGCTAAAAACTTGAATTTCAGGGCATGTGGCAGTGACAAATAAATCTAGTTACTTAAGTGTATTTATGGAGCTATATGAACACTCAACACAAAAGTACTCTAAAAAGCCTTATAAAACATTTATATGATGCTTGAGTCAGCTTCCACATTCTCCTCAACTGTAATATAAAGTCCTTCCTCCTCATAGGTACTGTCATGCTTGGCCAAGATACGAAGTAATGGGCGAAGTTTGAGCCACCACTGGGTTTTTGGTATGCGATGCCTGAAAAGTGACAGCGACAAAGAAGAGAATTATTACCATGAAAATAAAGACAGCCTCGCACTTAAAAGGTTGGTCACACTGCCCAAGAGAAAGTATTACTGTGCCATTAAATTCTTGTGTAGCAACCTAGGTACAAAGCCAATAGGCTATCAAAGTGCTGCTATGTCAGCATTGTACAAATAATCTTCATTCATACATACTGTTCACTCAATTCCCTTTCAGGAGAGACCGAGCCAAAAAAAAAGCCTTACTTTATGCTTCACTGAGAACCTCATTCAATTTTACTAATTTCTCCCACACCACTCCCTTTGTGCATGTCTTTCACCTTTTTCGGATTCATACATGGTTACATGCATGCTCCTCTATTCTTGAGACTGATATTCCTTGTCTTGAAAGTTGACCACATTCACCCTTTCTTAGTCTACCCATTCCTCTTCCTTATTTTCTCAGTATGACCAAACTTTAACAACATCTTTCTTTCATGCTTGTCTATTATAGGTACAGCCAAACCACATTCTTTCATCAATGACTCAGTACTGACCCTATCTCACTTATTTTTGCCACAAACACTACTCAAGTATCTAAAACCCATTTGATTCAATTGATATGTGTGCTCATTTTTTATTAAGCAACATAGTTTTTTTTTATTTGCTTGACATCTCCCTGAGGCAGTGAGCATAATGGTTCAGAAATGTAAACTGAGGCTCTTACTGCATTCATTTGTGTGGAGACCAGTACAGACCAAAAAAGATTACATTGTCAAGGTGTATATAAATTTGGCATATGCAAATTTGAGGTTGCCGGGATTTGATAAGGAGGTTGATAAAGTTAACATTATCTAATGTAACTTCCACTGTCTGAAATATAGGGAAGAATTCATTTATTTTGCTCTTTATTTCAAATTTAAATAAAATGCACTTGCATAGAAGATGCTTTTATCACAATATTGAAATACTTTATGTAGTGGAGATTATTTGCATGTCCACTTCTGATTCCTGTTGGTTTTATTTTTTCTAGAATGTGCCAAAGGTAAAAAATGTATGAAGATAATCCAAGTGACACAATAAATACAACTCAGAAACAATTTATTAATGGTAGGTAATTCCTTTCCTCCTTACTTATTATTGTATTTCATATTTTATATTTATTGCATTCACTGAAGCTAGCCACCCAGCCAATGTACACAATTGGGACAATTTGGATAGGAACTTTCACAAAAACATCCTCTAAATTAAAAAAAAACTTAGATCAATTAATTATTTATTTGTTATATATTATAAAATATTAATTCCATGAATGATAACTTGGATATGAAAGAGCAATTTTGGAAGGAGATATAATATACAAATACCAATTAAATGCATAAAGATAATTTTTAACAGTGCATCAGAGTTGGAAAAATGAACATTTTTCAATAACTCCCAATATTTTAGAAAATACCTTTGACAAAGACTTGAAAAACCATCATATGAAATTAGCAGTGACTCATTGTAAGCGTTTTAAAAATGCATAAGTAAACAACTCACTCTGCGGGAGAGCAGCAATATGAAAAATGTTGAAGAAAAACAATGTACTCACTCAAAGTCCGTTTCTGCTTTCAGTTCTTCAAAAGGTGTAAAGCAGTATTGCCTGCGAACAATACCTATCATAGCTGTTGATTCAAGGGATTTAGCAAGAACTGTTCCATCAGGTTGAGTATTTTTAATGAGCTGCTCTATCATCCATTCCACTGCCTTGGCTGCCATCTTTGTACCCATATTTCGGTCAAAAGGAGTAGGAGACCCACCTTGCTGCATATGGCCTAAAAGGATAGAGAGCATTTGTCATCACTAGGCGTCACTCAGAATTCTTCTATCACATTTGACCAACTTCTCCATGAATTCATTTTCTAAATTCTTAATGATGAGCTAAAATAAAACAATTTTTGATGCAATGGCAAAGATACGAGGGCTGTCCAGAAAGTAACCTCCATTTGGCTTTAAAAAAGAAAACTCAGATACAAAATTTTTATTATATGCATTTTAAAGCACAAACTGTCCAATATTTTTCTACATAATCGCCATTTATACCATTTAGCCATTTTTTTATGTGCATAAACAGGTAAAAATAACTAAGAGCCAAGCCCAAGCTAGAGGGAGGAAGGTCGAAAAAATCCCATTGAAACTGCTGCAACAAATTTTGTGTCTAGGGCAGATCCCATTCGCTGTGTTTTGTGGTTCTCGGTAAGCATTTTTGGTATCCACCGTGCACAAAACTTCTGATAGCCCAGCTTTTCTGTCAATACCTCATGCAAAAGTGGTCAAGAAATTAAAAAAAAAACTTCTCAGACGGTTCAGAAATTGTGAAATGCCTGTTTGAATAAACTTTCTCATAAATTTTCTGAGTGAGTTCATTACTGAGTCCAAATGGTCAACCACTCTTTCCTCATCATGAACGTTTGATCAACTACTTTAAAAAAATCTAACCTACTGACACATGACACCTTCACTCATTGCCTTATGCCCATAAATGCCACAAATTTCACAATGAGTATCAACTGCTGACATGTTTTTCACCACAAAAAATTGGAAAACAGTACCTCAGATTTGGTGGATTTTCTATTGCAACACTCATTTTAAAATGTTCATCATCATCATCAGTATTTCAATCCTAAGATTGGTTTACTGCAGCCC